>CAOLHI010001418.1:0-386458 GCA_948474755.1 Ctenosaura bakeri
GTGGATAAGAATGTTCCCAGTTTGAAACTTATTCAGTATGAAAAATGCACATTTTTGTGCATGAACTAGTATTTTTTGTGCACAAAATGACACTTCTGTGCAGATAGCAAGTTTTCTACAATGCACAAAATGACATTGTTTTGTGCACAGAAAACACTGTTACTTTGTGGAGAAAACATTTCTATGAAAATTTTTCTATGGAGAAAAATATTTGTACAGAAAACAGCATAACATTTATGCACAGAAAATGTTTTTTATGGAGGTAACTGTGCAGAAAATGATGTTGTCTGTGCAAAACTATGAAACACATATACATTTTTTCCACAGAGTAAGTCCCAAACTGGAAATAGTCTTTGAATACTTAGCAGTTTTCAACAACTGTCTCACAGCAAGGAGAAAAATGCTGAGACATTTTTTTTTTCTGTGAGAAAGAAATTTATGAAGATGTCCATCCTTAATGAAGGGCTACCCTTCCCTCACAGGTAATCTATTGGAGGTTGTGTGTTCATAGAGGGCAGAGCCAAAGTCATCCAGGGGCAAGACCACCACTGTTCTCACTCTGTCTCTTTCTGATACCCCCCTTGTCTCTTCTGTCTCTCTCCTTCTTCCTCCCACCCTGCAGGCTGCCAGAGGAGTGACAGGAGGCTTTTGCCAGAAATCTGGCAAAATTAGGCCAAGAACTGCATGAAATTCAGGCAAGGGCCTCTGGCCAGCCACCCCTGAGTTAGGAAAAGAGCAGGAACAAGGCTCAAATTTGAACCAGAGCCTGTTTTGAAGTTGTGAAGTGAGAAGAGAGTACTGCTCAGAAAAGAAAGTGCATTTCCCTCACAATTGAGTGAGTAGGGGGAGGGGAGGGGAGGGCTTCCATGTCAGTTTGGACCTGGATAAAATTTTGTAAAGGAATGAGTCACTTTTCTTCAAATCACTTGCATGGAGTCCAAGTGCAGTTGGTCCTGACTGACCAGTTTGTGATATTTCAGTGCGGTGGGGTGTGTCAGTATGTTTTTGTGTGTTTTCACAGTTCTTTTGGGATTCAACAGTGAGTGAAAGAGTTAATTCCACTGAAGTAGAGGCAGCATTGAGCTAAGATGACCAAACCAGTGAATTTCTCGTAGTAATCACACAATCTGTGAAAACAGAACCAACCAAAGAAATAAGTATGGATGGCAAAAATCCATTGCCAACTGGATGCTGTATGTTCGCCTCCCAGTTTTTTCCCAGGCAGAAGGAGAACAGAAAGTTTGGCCTTTTTGTTCTGAAGGGATTTCATGTGTGGCTTCTTCCATAACCCCAGCTACTCTTTTTGGATGACGGAGAAGGAGAAGGGAGAAGAAGAAATGGCAGAACTACCCAACTCTGTGAAATAATCTTCTGTGGCTCTGCTAGGAGGAATGGAAATAAACACTTTAGCTCTCCATATAGCACCTATTGTACCCACTGGCAGTTGTTTGGAGGCCAGACAAGACTTACACAGAGGGATACATTTCCCTTACAGTTATACTTTTTTGACAGTTTTGCTTTTTGAATGATTAGTGAGGGGTGTCAGGAAGTTTGCTTAACCCATTCTTGAAGGGCTGCTTAACCCTTGCTCCTCCAGTTTTGCACTCAGAATTGTTCCCCCGTCCCACTGCTTTGCCACAAAGGGAGAGAGAAATATTGGCATTTTCCCACATTGCTTTGATGGACTTAATTTTTTTTTCCAGATGTTCTTTATCCTACCAATATTCTCCAAAACAGCAGCCACCTGAAGGAGAGGGACCTTAGCTCAGTGCCAGAGAATTCGTTCTGCATGCCAAGGTCCTGGTTTGATATCCTGGCATCCCTCTTTAAGATGCTTGACTAGCGGGTGATGTAAACATTTTAGCTGAAATCCAAAAGAGCCACTGTCAAGGTAGACAATCTAGATAGATGAATCTGACAGCATGAGAAGAGCTTGGAAAAGTTGCCCAGAATCCTGTATCAATTTAAGTATTTAATGAAGTAACTTCTCCTGGCCCTCTCCCCTCGCAAACCTGATGGAAACGTCATTCAATTGTGCTCCGATCACCACCAGAATGCAAGTCTTTCTCCCCATGTGGCTGATTCCCAGGAAAGTAGGTGAGGGGGGTGAGTGGCAATTATGGCAATGTGTCAAAAATCATGACTAAGTAGTAGAATGTCAATACAAAATAGTTACCCTAACTAACTGATTCATAGTAGTGGGGACAGTGGACACTCCTGTCTTGTGCCTTTCTTTATTTCCAGTTGTTTCATTTTATCTATATTCATTAGAAGGGTAACCTTCTGATCTTTGTAGATTTCTTTTATCCACTCAACAAAAGAAGATGTTACATAGATGGCATCTAGATCCAGTAAAACAGAGGCCTTTTCCACATGGGGTTTTTGAAACGGTGCAGTCTGTTCTCCAGGGAGGACGTCTGCACCTCGGACCAGACTGTGTCAGACCTATTTAAGGTAGATCCGTACCTCAGTCCAGTCTGGAACGACCCCAAGTGGTCCTCCAGCATACTTTTGAAAGACCTATTTCTTCCAGTCTTTCAAAAGCATGCAGCACGCCACTGTGAGTCTGACCCCTTATACAGATTTGCAGGCTCGCACCAATGCGAGCCTGCGATCTGCCCGGAGGCGGGCTTTAGGCTGGCGAACTTCAGCGGTTGGTCGAGACCCTCGACCAACCGGAAGCTGCCATTTGGGACACCGGAGCAGTGCGTATTGACGAGCACGCACTGCTCCGGACTGCCATGGACCGAACCGGGGAGCCAAAAGATCCAGTGAGTAGCGGCGCATGGCGATTCTTTCACCCAGTGCGGAAAAGGCCTGAGTAACTGATTCATATTCAGCTGCAGAGTCCTGATTGTGACACCATTGACACAATCATAACTTATCTCCCAACCTACTTTGTTGGGCATCAGCTGTGTGGAGAGAAGGGGATCCACTCTGTCAGTGATCAGAGCATGGTTGAATTTCATTTCTGTCAGGTGTAGGGGGAGTTGGGCCAGGAAAAGTTACTGAATTAAGTACTTAGTTAAGTATAAGATGATACAAGATTCCAGTTTTTTTTCCTTGGTCTGCAATATTCAGTGGCCACATTGGCTGAAGGATTTTGGGAGTTGTAAAACAAAAAAACAAAACAAAACAAAACACTTTTCCAGGTTCTGGAGGGAATTTCCTATGGTCCCATGTCTCTTCTTTGCAATGCAAAACCATGGTATTTCTTTACTGATTGTCTGAGACAGAACTCCTGATGCTGAAGGTTTTGCCAATTGGTCCCCGCTGGAAGGACATGTTTTACACTCTAGTAGAAATGGAGTCTTCCCGCCTTGCCACTTTGGGACAATAAAGTAAGGGAAATTTTAGTCAAATGAGTCAGATAAAGCCAAATCAGGAAGTAGTATTTCATATTCACAACTTAATGAGACTACTAGTTCATTCTCTCTGGATAGCTAAGGTCAATCTTACAGTATAAGAGCTACCCAACTAGGGCAGACCTAAGTGGACCAACTGTGTATTCCTCTCCCCAGTAATGACCCTTCAGGTGCAGCTGCTGAGTTCACAAGCAAGGCATTGCCTCTCTCACAACTTCGTAATCACAAATATAGTGCACTGGAGTTAAACCTGTCCATTATGTTTTCACCTATATTTAGTTAAAAAAAAAATCGAGTCCTTTCTGTCATTCTGTCTTCCTGTTCATGAAGAATTTTGCAAATTGGGTAATTTATTATGGAAAAATTGAATGAGACAAAATTTTCACCTCTTTCCACTAGCCAAAATTCAATATGTACGCGGGGGGTCAACATGGAAGGGAGCACATTCTTCCAACCTGCCATGGAATTGCTAGAAATGAGATGCCTATCAGAAAAAAAAAAATAATGGGTGGCAATCCTAATCAGTACCACAAATATGTTAGAATCACAGGGATTCAAGCCAGAGTTTTAAGAGCTGAGCAATCAAAGACCACCACCTGGTTGGGTGAATTGGGCAGTTTTTGCTTTCTTTTATTTTTAACTTTTCTTTATCTCATGTTCTTTCCACTGAATGTATGTCTTTATTCAAAAACAAACCAGACAATTTTTTCACCAATACCAGAAACTGGTATTGGTGTTTTCTGAAGTAGGAGACAATATAGATCCTATTTTCCCATTACTCACTCTGTTCTTGTAAGACAATTGAAACCGACAAGCACATCCGTCTAAAGCAAAAGAATGTGTACAGACCACCTAATCTTCAGTGAATTTGGAGATAATCAGAAAAATCCATTGCATTGCTCTTTTTTTAAAAAAAATATGTTAGCTGTACAATCTGTCATTTAGAAACTGGGGGTATAGTTGCATGGTCAGATTTAACTTGACAGAACATGCACCTAAGGAAAAGTTTTAACAGTCTACCACAACAGCAATTTGGCAACACCTTCAAGTTGCAGGGAGAGAGGAATCGATTTTTATCAAGATGGGAACATCCATAATTCCCTAAATTTTGGAATGAGATGCTGTGGTTGTGTGTGTGCAAAGACACTTTTTCTGTATTGCAGTATTTGATACAATCTTGGACGTAACAAGGGCCAAAGACTTTATAGAGAACACCCTCCTATGTATCAATCTGACACCTGTGAGTCCTTGTAGAAGTCTAGCTTCCATAGAGTAGGCCAAGTTGAAATACAATTCTGCCTAACTGCTAACGCCAGGATTGGTTTATGACAAGGCATGCAGCTAAGTGCCTAAGCATAAGCTAGACAAAACAGCCCTTTTGAGAGCCAGTTGTATCACACACACCCCTTTGCACCTACCTCCTCCTGTAATCTGCACTGCATTCTCTCCCTCCCTCCCAAAGCTTTGCATATAATACACAGTTAAATGTCTTCCACTGTGAAATACAGCTGTCCCCATGAGCCTTGGAAGCAACTGATACTGCTCATATTTACATTCCTCTCTGAGAACAGAGGTTTCCAGCCTTTAGTGTAAAAAACTCGAAAACCAAGTTGACAGGAATCTATTCAGATCAGTGGTGAGATAACTGCTCCATTTGTATCTGCAGAAACATGGGCATTACTTTGAAGTGAAAATGTGAAGGAACTGCAAAACCACAACCAAAACACTATTGTTCATGCCAAATAGGAGAAACTACAATGACATAGATATTTGGAACTGTTAAACACATATTTTGAAATCATGCTAAAACAACTGTCAGAAAAACAAAAAGGTGAAGTCATGGAGAAAGACCTAAGAATGTAAATTGCTGAGCTTTCTGCCAGTTAGAACTAAGTGGTTTCCACCTCATAGCTACAGGCTACAACTACCAATCATCTCGTCAAAAACCTGCCCTGCTCCTGGGGCTTAATGATTAAGAAAAGCCAAAAAATGAGAAGGAAGGGGGAAATAAAAAGACAGAAAGCCTGTGCAAACTATGCAGGGTGTTATAGTACAAGTGTGGGGGGAAAGAAAACAAAGAAACAAAACAGTATCTACTCAACTATTATCTGCTCCTAAAAAAGCTGTTAAATAACTAATTAAATAAATCGTATTCTTGTGGTACAGGTCATTTCAAACAAACAGAAATAAAACAAATGTACAAACAATTCCTTTTGAGGTGGCTTTTATTGAGTATTCTGAAGTACTTTTCCCCAAATTACATTACTGAAGTACTTTTCCCCAAATTACATTAACAAATTGGCTTTACGCTATATGCCTGTCTTTTTTATATGCTATATATAAATATTTTATATTTATATACTATAAATATATTATATTGATAGTTCTGTTTTAACATGACTCTGATCAGTGTGACAGAGTCACAGATACTCTCAGGATACTCTCCCCAGCTTGGTGTCCCTTTAATCCACTGCAAGGCTACATCCACACAAGTCTCTTTCTCTGAATTTGCCATCCTTTGTTCATTCAGCTTGGTCATGAGGACTGGCATTGTTAGTAAGTAGAATGCTATATTAAATGCTGTACCATCAGTTTTCCCCAGTAATGTTTCTAGTTTTAATTCTGCTTCCAAATAAATTGTGGGGAAGCTATATGACAGCAGAACTAGACGGTTCTAGCATGGGAGCACCTCTAGTACTGTTTGCCCTCTTGTGGTGCGACCTTGGCATACAGGAGTCCGAGGTTGTATGAAGCATCACATCCATTATTGTCAGTGGATGTGACTGGCACATCCCTATGCAACCATGAGCATGTACCTGTTGTGTCCATTGAAAATAATAGCATGCAAGCATTCACTTGTTTTTTTTTAACGTGAGGGTTCCTGGAATGGAACCCTCACA
Organism: Ctenosaura bakeri; assembly: GCA_948474755.1. NCBI lineage: Eukaryota > Metazoa > Chordata > Lepidosauria > Squamata > Iguanidae > Ctenosaura > Ctenosaura bakeri. The sequence continues at coordinate 6,266 of CAOLHI010001418.1, forward strand.
TGTATAGAGGATGTAGTGAACTGATCTTGTTAACACATCAAACTGAGTCTTCTTGTGGAAACAGAGGCCAGAATTCACTAAGGCAGTGATGAAATCATAACCTAGAGTAATATATTTCATATTCACTATCTCTCCATATTCCTTAGTTAAGGGGATATGTTGGGAACGTGGAAGTGTTCCAGTCCCTACTTACCAGGCAGCACAGACTGTAATCAATGGGAATCTGCTCTCCTGTTGATCAGAAAGTAGTTGACTGATGCTCTCCTCCACCCCTTGCATGGGGGAATTGCAACACGGACCCTACTTTTGCTGCCGGTCTGAAAATTGCTCACAGGAGAGGATGGGACTACCAGTCAGTTGCTTCTTGGCTGACAGGGGAACAGATTGATCATGGTGGCTGATGCCCAGTAAGTGGGGACTGGGGGAAGGGGTCAGGCTAGGAGACATTATGTAGCTATGGAACTATGGTGGTTACCTTACATAATTACCTTACTGAATTCTGGCAAGAGTTTATATTTTATCTCTGGGAACCAAATTCTTTCCCCCAAAGTGCAAAATGAACAGTGCAACAACAGGCATCTGAAAAGATATATTAATATATCAATGGAAAATTGTGGAAAATTCATGTGCTGTTATTGCTTGAGGGTGGAGAAATGGTATGGACTTCTGAGGATCTTTTTCAGCTTGCTGGAAGAGCCAGATGCAACCAGCCCTCTTTGGTGAGCCTTCAGAGAGCACTGTTAAAATAGAAGGCACGGCATGCTCCTCCAAAGCTCTCATGGGGCAACCTGCAAGCTCAGGCAACTCAAAGTAAGTGCCTCCAGAGGTTCCTAGCGCTGACAGTCAATAGCCATTGTGCTGCTGCTGTTCTATCCATCTTTTCTTAAAAGGTTTTATATGTAAGAAAGAAATATTTTTAAAAAATCCCAAGTGATGCAAAATCCTGTGGCATGGTAGGAAATGTGCAAATTTGTGCAATGAGATACATTTCTTCTTATAATAAGTTTCCAGAGGTGCACAGGATTGCCTTTAGTTGACACTGTCAAGTCTACCTGGCTGTTCTGAGCTCTCAGTCTGGCCCTGCTAGTGTTTCTCATAACACTTTCTTTTGGCGGTTTCCAAGCTGTGAAGTGGGTTCCCTCCCACAAAGATTAGTTAAAGGTGCAAAAAAAGCTTTATAACAGGATTTGTCAAAGTGATTCTCTAAGGCCATTTTTGTAGCCTCCTTAGGTGGGTGGGTGGATATTTATTCACTTACTGATTTATTTAACTTCCAAGTTTCCCAAACACCCCCATTGGGGTATGGGGGCATTTTCACCACATGTTCCCCCCACTCAATTTCATCCCAAGAGAGACATTTTTCTAAAACAGGAAGTGAACAGGAAATGGCTTCTTGTCACTTCCTGTTGCTAAAATGCCAAGATGGCTCAGGGGAAATATGGCAAAAATATCCAACATCCCTAGAACAACAGTGGCTGAAGTGTGGATCCCTGGCGTTAAACATGCATTTCTTTTTGTTCCATAATTTCTCCAAATGCCCTCTAGAGGATGTGGGGGGAATTTTCACCATGTTTTGCTCCTCCCATCAGGAGTCAAAAAACATTTTGCAAATTTTTTCAATAGCTTTTTTTTTTTTTTTTGCCGAAAATGCCCTTGACGGGGGCAAGGAGAACATTTTCATCCTGTTTGCCCCTCCTCCCCTCCAGCTCAATTTAGGCCTGGAAGAATCCTTTTTGAAACAGGGACTGAACAGGAAGTTTTGTTAAAAAAGATCTCACCCGGACCTAAAAATGCCATGTGCCCTACAGCATTTTTGGGGGCAACCCCCCTTTTTAAAAACTTTTTTCAGGGGCAGATGGAATTGAGCAGTGTGGCTCTCCAAGGTCTTCTGTGAGATTGATGCAACCCCTAGCCTTCTCCAGTTGGCCACCTCTGCTGCAGAGGATATTTGGAACAAAACATTTATTTTCATGGTTTACAGCCCTCCATTAACTTCTGCTAGGGCTAATGTGGCCCTCTAGTCTTTCACAATTGCTGATTCCTGCTTTATAAGCTTAAATAGGATGGGTTATTTTTGGTCCTTTGACATTGGCCATCTCTGCACTAGCCTGTTATAGTGCTATTATTCCACTTTCAACATCCTATGGAATCCTGGGGTTTACAGCTGAGGCCCCTCCCTAAACTGCAAACCCCAGGATTCCATAGGATGTTGAAAGTGGAATAATAGCACTATAACAGGCTATTGTGGAAATGCCCTTTGTCTCCATCCACCACTCAATTGTAATCCCCAAAAATCTGCTTCATGGAGTAAGTTTTTTCATGTAGGATGATATAAATGTTCTTGGATGTTTTCCTTCCCTATTGCAAGGAAAATGCAACTATTTAATAATTTTCGGTTCGTTGCATTTAGTGCTCTTTATGTGCTTCTTGCATTTGCATCCAGCTGTGTACTCAAGGAGATCACAGCCTTTTATGTGCCTGGTAATGACAAGCATAAATTAGCCTGGTCCAGATCTTCTTAGGAGGTGACACATCAAGACATCCCCAGACCATTCATTTGTGTAGATGGCAAGATGTTCCTGGGATAACAACCTGCTCCTTTTGCTTTAAAATGGAGTTCCAGTCTGAATCTACTCTTGAATGATGAGTCAATCCACAGGTAAAGCCAATCAGTTCAATGGCTCTGCATTAATTGGCCTAGCAGTAGGATCTAGGGCATTGTTAGTCACCTTAAATAATTCAGTCAGAAAGCCAGAATATGAATCAACAATAATAAAGGAGAATGGATGTTCTCTGTGTCCTGCTGTTTCTACCATAGCTCCAAGGCTGTGCAACCTAGCACCCACTCACACTACAGAATTATAGCACTATTGTTCCACTTTAACTGCCATGCTTCTGTCCTATAGAATTCTGGGGATTTGCAGTCTAGGGAGAGACATTCAGAATTATCAGCCAGAATGCTCCAGTGCCTCATTAAACTAGAAACCCTAGGATTCCACAGGATGGAACCCTGGCAGTTAAGGTGGAACAATAGTGTTATAATCACAAAGTGTGAATGGGCCCAAGTAAGCTCTCACAATTTCATTTTGTTTTATGTGTGTCACTCCTTTCTCCCAATATGGGCCCCTAAACATCTGAAATCTATGTCATTTCTGCACTGGCTGTTATAGTGCTATTATTCGACTTCCAACTTCCTATGGAATCCTGGGCTTTGCAGTTTATGGACTCAAAGACCCTTCCCTAAACTGCAAACCCCAGGATTCCATAGGATGTTGAAAGTGGAATAATAGCACTATAACAGACTAGTGTGGAAATGCCCCTAGTATGGCTACTAGAAAACTGTAGGGTCATAACTCCAAAGTTTATACAGTCCTCTTTCCACATTTGCAAGTTTGATTGTTGTGAATTTGATTATTCATAAGACACCCATGCCTCCCCCTGTTCTCTTCCTCCCATTCCCTTGTGTTTTGTCAGTGCAGAGAAAGAAGTTAAGTGTGCCAAGGCAAAAGGTAAGGCAATGGTGGTGAGGGGGAGATGCACACATGTGCTTTCCCCTGTGTTCTGGAGCTCTCCTCTCCCAGTCCCTTGCTTCTTCCCCCTGGACTGAGAACTTGTACCAAGGCAACAGGTAAGACAATGGGGGAGAGAGACGCATGTGCACGTTTTCCTTGTGCCCTCTGGAGCTCTCACCTCTCATTCTCTTGCCTCTGCCCTGGCACTGAAAACTTTGTGGCAAGGCAAAAAGTAACACAAGGGGGGGCACACACCTTCCTGCCTTCCCCCTTCTGGAGCTGCCCCTTCTCACTCCCTTGCCTCTGACTCTGGCATGCAGAAGGAAGGATCCTGTGCCAGAGCCCTGAAAAGAAATGGGAGGGGGATTGGGGGGAGTTATTAGCAATGTTTCCAGTTTCATGAGGATTCTGCACCCTGAACCCTCATGAATGTGGAGGGGCCACCATGTTTAAAATGGATTGATTAATTTTAGTAAATTAACCTATGTCTGTACTATGGACTCTATAGCCTGCATTATTATCTTTGGTCATTTTCCTGATCTTCCTTAATCAGTAAAGAAACTCTATCTGCTTACAGAGTGCTGGAATGGAAGGAAGACCAGTTAGAAAGAGAAAGCAGAACTTGAAAAAAGGCTCCTTTCAGAAACTTCAGTCCCAGAACTCTCCAGCCAGCATGACCAGTATTGGGAGTTCTGGATCAAAAAATGACCCTTATAAACTCTGAGAAAATGAGTGGTGGGGGAGAAGGGAAGAGAAAATACCAGAAGAAGAGGAAGCACCAAGATATGTAGCTATGCCAAAGTTTCTGACCCTCAAAAAGCTAGACTTTTCTGCTAGTCTTCCAGTAAACAAATTAATAGATCTACAATGGTGTGCGTGCGTGCGTGTGCGTGTGAGTGAGTAATTTGTTTCTCCTGGCATCTTGTAATTCAGGTCTCACAGTCCTTCATCGTTAACCATGCTGCCTGGACCTTTTGCGAGCAGAAATCCAAATGTCTGGAGAGCTAAACATTGGCTACCCATATTTTATACTAGCATATTTATCTGGCGTTGCCCAGGGTTTTATTTTCTCATAGGTAACACTTGTTAGAAATACCTTAGGAATTACTTTACCTTACTTTAGGAATTTGATGAGGTTGAAATACAAAGATTTGAGATCCTGTGCCTAATTTCTCAAACTGCCTTGTCCAGTATCTGTAACTTTTCCTCATCTTCCCCAATCCAATCTGTATTCAGAGTTGTTAACATACAGAGTTTTGGTTTCTGAGGGAATACACCAGCCTTCTCCTTGCTGCTAGGCCTCATCTCCATAGCAACTGGCCAGGCCCCAGAGCTCTCTACCTTAGAATTCTAAAGACCCCTCCCTGAACTGCCAAGCCCAGGATTCCATAGAATCCTCACAGCCAGCCAAGCATATGAGGTCTTTGCCTGCCTGCCAAAGGCCCTTTTTGCAGACCGGTCCTGTTGCGAAATGGCCTTGAGAGCATCGTGCGATTGTGAGGACCATTCCACATGACTTCCTTGCAATTGTGTGATACTCCCAAGGTCACTAGGTGGCGATCGCTTATTATATCATTTTTGGCTCATTGCCAAAAATGATGCCCAATCACGTGTCCCTCCCATGCCTCACCCGCACTTGCCTTGTGTGCAGAGGCTCTGGACATGCAGCCATTGTGCTTCATCCTCCAGATGCAGCCTGGGAAAGTACCTGGCTATGGAAGGAAGGAAGGGGAAGGAAGGAAGGGGCAGAGCTCTGTTCATGCTTCATTCCGGCCAGCACGAAGCTGGTGCAGAGGGGAAGCGGAGGGGATGCAAGTGCCTCTTGCAAGAAGCTTCTCGCATGTTCCCCTCGCGACAACACTGGAACGAGGTAAGATGCAAAAAGGGCCACAGACAAACAGACAAGCTCACAAACTTATAGACAAACTTTGACTTTTATATATTAGAAGATGATGTGTGCGCAAAGTGCAACCCATGGGTTACATGTGAGCCCCCAGAGCCATTTCTGTGGGTCCCAGAATATATATATATTGCTCTAAATACCCCCCCAAATGACCTCTAGGAAGTGTAGAGAGCATCTCTGCCACATTTGTAGGTTCTTTTGGTCTCTCAGGGGTTTAGAAAAATGCAATTTAAAAGAAAATGCCACAGAATTACCTCTAGGGGCTGTGGGAAGCATGTCTACCACATTTGGCAGCCCCACTGGGTCAATTTAGGACTCAGAGAAGCCTTTTTTGAAACAGGAAGTAAACAGGAAGTGACTTCACTCACTTCCTGTCATTAAAAAAGGCCTCTCTTGGGCCTAAGATGGCCTGGGAAAGTCTCCAAACGTGGTGAAGCTGGCCCTTATGCCTTGGGGCATGAGGAGGGGCAAAAAATATTGTTTGTATTTTTGTATGGAGGGTGCTGTAATGTGTGTGGAGTGTGGCACTTCAAGGTCTGCTGGGGGACCAGTGAGGCTCCCTAGCCTTTCACAGTTGCCATCCCTGCTTTACATAACCTTATTCCCTCTTAGTAATTAGTATAGTCACTCTGGCCTTAAACTGGACCAGGCATGCACATTTGATTTTAGCCAAAAAGCTGAAAGCCTTTAACTATACACAAGTGTGTATGCCATAGATGTCAGTGTATTTCCATTCTCCTTCTTTTTCACTCTTTTTTATAGTGCCTTTCTCTTTCCTTATTTTTGCATTCGTATTTTTTAAAAAATATTACTTTTTAATTGGTCCAATCATAATTTTCTTTTTAAAAAACAAATCTGGATGCCACACATTTCTTAGCTATTAGAAAGTCAGCACAGAATTGATACCATAGTAGAATTTCCACTCAGATCAAAGGGAATCCACTCCATTTCTGTGAATTTAGGGATGAATGAATCAGTCTTTTTCTGTATCAATTTGGCATATGATCATTTAGTAATCTATTGTGTCTCTCCACACTGATACACAATTTAAAACAAGAAGATGATGAAAACTCAAATTATGTTTGAAATATACATATTTTTCACAACACATCTCTTTTTGCACACATTGTATTCTAAGGTAAATATTTTTGCATACCTTTCATCCTAATCTGCCATTTTTTGTATGTTTTTAAACCTTAAAATATGTATTTTAAATGTGTTTGGTATTTCTTTTTGAATTAACAAACATTTACTGGAAACCAGAAGATAACTGTAATCTGACTTGTCCAAGAAATTTGAAACAGATTCATTCACTAAAACTTCCTCACCTCAGATTAGGAACTGTCCATTTTAGTTCTAAACAGAAAATTATCTATCATACAACCAGTATAATCAATTTCAGGAAATCTTTTCAAGCAGAATTATAAATACAATGTGTTTCTTGAGTAATACTTTCTTTAATATTTTGTAAAAAATTTTTTAGAGGAAATCTAAAATATTCTGATAGCACTTGTTTCTTTATAGAATCATAAATTCATAGAATTGTAGAGCTGGAAGAGACCACAACGGCCATCGAGTCCAACCCCCGCCATGCAGGAACACACACTCAAAGCACCCCCAGCAAATGGCCATCCAGCCTCTGTTTAAAAACCTCGAAAGAAGCAGACTCCACCACACTCTGAGGTAGCATATTCCACTATTGAATGGCTCTTACTATCAGGAAGTTCTTCCTGATGTTTAAGTGATATCTCTTTTACTGTAGTTTGAATCTATTGCTCTGTGTCCTAGGCCCTTTTCGCATTGAGGTTTCTTGCACGAGGGGGAGGGCGGCTCGCGTGAGCCGCCCTCCCCCTTGCGCGAAGCAGGAGGCTGGTGCGTCCGTCCCCCCTCGTGCGAAGCAGGAGGCTGGCGCGTCCGTCTCCCCCTCGCGTGAAGCAGGAGGCTGGTGCGTCCGTCCCCCCCTCGTGCGAGGCAGCAGGCTGGTGCATCTGTCCCCCCCTCGTGTGAGGCAGCAGGCTGGCGCGTCCGTCGCGCTAGTGCCCCGCCCCACCCCTTCCTTCCGCAGGGGCGGAGGGAAGGAAGCGCGACCCGGCCGCCTCCCCGACACTCCGCACAGCAGGCAAGCGCGCATGGGCTCCGGGAGCATTGCGCGAGCACAGGTAATTTTCGCTTCGAAGTGAAAATCAAAAAAACCACGATTGCGCCGCTGCAGCCCCGTGAGCGCGGCGGAAGTGGGAGTGCGTCGTGCAGAGTGACGCTCCCACTCCCGCGAGGCTCACGGGGCTATTTCGCGAGAGAAAGCCCGTGCGAAAAGGGCCCTAGTCTCTAGAGCAGCAGAAAACAAGCTTGCTCCCTCTTCAACATGACATCCCTCCAAATATTTAAGCATGGCTATCGCGTCACCTCTTAACCTCCTTTTCATCAGGCAAACATATCGAACTCCCTAAGTCACTCCTCATAGGGCATGGTTTCCAGACCCTTCACCATTTTGGTCACCCTCCTCTGGATACAGTCCAGTTATTCTTATTTTCAGGAATATCATTCTATTGATTCCAACAGTAAACCATCTTTTTTTTAAAAAAAAATCTCTTTGTTATAGAAGAAAAGATAGCTGTGCACAAAACATAGCTTTGTCACAGAGATATCTGTGACAAAGATATGGAATCATTCATACCACTTATTCCAGTGAATACTTGTTGCATTTTTAACAGCTTGAATATGCATGTGTGGGCAATATACGCTAATAAAGGCAGCTTACTCATCAGATAAGGAAGAGGAAAGTGAGAGGAAAACCATTTGAGCTAAACTGGCTGAGGCTGATAGAAACTGAACCCTGTATTAAACAGAGGATTTAAAAACCAAATCACATAAATGTTATTTTCATGGGGAGATGAGGGGGGTAATTTACACAGCCTGTCAATTAAATCGAGTGCAATGTGCATGTTATGAATAATCTTATTGGGGTGAAGAGTGTTATTTTTGGACAGAAAATGATCTAAAGCTAGATTATATCATCTCGAACAATTCCATTTTCATAGTTGTAAATTCACTTCAATTTTAATATTGAAGGCAGTCAATCCTGCAAATAATGTTTATTACCATTTACATTATTAAAACTGCACATATTAACCAAAACATAATAATGTGCGTAAACACATATTGAAGCTAACACTAGCAAAAAAAAAAAAAAGGGGGGGGAGGAATGGGAAATGACTCTGAAATTACTGTTTTATTTGTGTATCTGAACAATACCTGGTGAGGAAGCTGGCTGAGAAAAACAGGGAATGAGGCTAATGCTTGCCAATACACACACACACACACATACACTTTATTCCCTGATGTTTTCAGAGCTCTTTAGCCCTGTACCAAAGCATTTTTGCAAAAAGGAAAATGGAACACACTCATTATGAGGTCAGCTTATATTTAATCGTAGAATTCTTTCTCGGGCAACAGACTTTCCTTAAGAATGCAATTAATGTCAATTGCCAAGATCCTATTTGACCTGTTACATTGTGTAACTTTATGTATACCTAGCCACATAGCAGAGGCACTAAGGAACCCCCTTGATTGAATTATGAAGGTGTGTAATGGGATACCAGCAAGAGGGCCCAATGCACATCAGGGCCAATTCAATGAGCATCAGGACAGATGTGACGCACATTGTTCCTGTTGTGCATCAGTCCCACTGTGCATCGTCTACTGATGTGCATCAGGCATTTTGCTGGTTCAGCTATGTAATAACAGCAGCCCTCCACTGGAAATGAATATTATATGACTGCACAATTCCAATTCCTGCATACCTAAGTCTGCTTATGAAAATGTAAGTCAGGCCAGTTCCTCATACCCCTATTTGTACACAGACCCAACAAGTTTTTTTATATATATATATATATATATATATATATATATATATAATGTTGCTGTATATTGCTATTGAACCACTTTATACTCATTAGTACTATTTAATATCTTTAAATATGGACTTAACTGTCTTACACAAGTCCTCCCCCTTTGGTTCAAAATGGAGCAAGCTAGCTCTCATACACCAGAAGTCCAATTGCTCAATGTATTCTGTTCTGAAGTTCTGCCCTGATAGCACCACTGTCCACACCAGTAAACGAGACGTTTCTACCTTGCCCAGTTTTTCCTGACTGGTCGGAAATCTTTAGTTGCATCCTCTTATCTGAAAGGTGAGGGATGCCAGTACAATATCAATACAAGACAGAGCCAATTCTGTGCATATTTTCCCAAATCAAGGATCTGAGATAACATTGTTAAAGGATGGAGCTCAGCACTCACTATCCCATCCTCATGCCCCTTTGCATATGTTCCTTTTGCATAGGCTTTGATGATGCCCCAGCCTTCTTATCACACCCAGATTGGAAGAAGCCACCCATGCACACAGCAAGAGAGAAGTCTGAGTGCTGCATTATTTATTTATTTATTTATTTGTGATCTTGTAATGCAGATGTTCCAGAATGTACCCATTTGCAGAGGACTAAAATAGTCTATAAGGTACGTCTGCAAGCCCGAACATACAGTGGGACTTACTCTTGAGTAAACATATCTGGGATTGTGCTATTAATCACCATGTAAACCTATCTGCCAAACATACCATTAACAAATATTAGCAGCAGACCAGATTTAGACACGAAGCTGGTTGTAAATTTGCCATTCCATCGGATAACTTCATATAGAATATTGGTGTAGTAACCATTTAGGCCATGAGTCTATATTTTATACATATTTAAATGAAACACTGGCCACAAGAAACACTGTGATGGGATAGTTATTTTTCTCTCTACGTGGATACAATCCCATTTAAATCAGACGGTAGACCCATGTGCATGGTATGCTATATTATAGTCATTTGCAAATGCTTGGAGGGAAGCTAAAGAATGTGGCCATCATCACTTGTGAAAACACACTATAAATTTCTTTTGATGCAGCACTGGATCAGTAAACAAACAGCAATATAGAGCACCAGTTCCCAGCCTGAATACAGACAGCAGCACTGTATGCATAAAATTAGAGCTGTAAGGGGCAGAATGGTTCAAACTGCATTAGGAACTTGCACAGAGTGCTTTGTTTTATAGTTCCCTAGATAAAACTGTCAGCTGAAAATCATCAGAATTTACAAATCATTATTCTGTGCACCTTTCCTCTTCCTCCTCGTCTTCTGTCCTGTTCAGATTAAAATGATGAAATGGGAAAGACCAGCACTGTTGCCCTCGGGCCATGCCCAAAGGAAGTAGGTAGTGTATATTTTGGTGTACTGTGGGCCCTCCATATTTGCGGGTTTCACTTTTGCAGATTTGATTGTTCACAGATTATTTGCCATCACTTCTGCTGCCTCCCTATAACATTTTTAATAGGGACTGCAAGCCGCATGAGACTAAGAAACTGCAAACGAGGCTTGTGAGTCCCTATTAAAAATGGTGTGGGACAGCAGTGGAAGTGGCAGCTAGTCACCCAATTCTTCCTTGTGAAGGAACCCTGATGCCTCAAAGGAATCCACGGTGGGTTGAATATGGTGATCATACTTTTTTTTGTGTTAAATATGGTTTGGGAGGGCCTAGAGTTATTCACAGTTTTTCCACTTTCATAGGAGTTCTGTGTCCCTAACCGTAGTGAATGTGGAGGGATGACTCTATATTTAATGTTCATGATATAAACAAGTCATTGTCCAAAGTGCTATAGATCCCTGCATGGGTTATAATTTCGGTACCTAAAGTAACACCTCATCTTATATGCACTCACTGGGGTTTTCTGCTACTCCACAGATTAGAACCCAAATCTATGGTTTCAAATAAAAGAAAGCAAAGTCTGACTAAACATTAGGAAGAATGTCTTGACAATAAGAGCTATGCAACAGTGAAAACAAAGGTTAGTTGGCTACCTCTTAGGGGTGCTTTAGTGGTATATTCCTTCACTGGGAGGTTGGATTAAGTGATCTTGGTATCCCTTGCAGCTCTATGATTCTATGACTCTGAGACAAGTGAGGACAATAGCAGCCCTCCTGATGTGGTTGAACTGCACTCCTATAATTCCTTACCATTAGCTATTCTGGTTATAGCTAATGGAAATTGTAGTCTGGAAGGCCACACTTTGTCCATCCCATCTTAACTTTTGCAACCTCTGAGCAGAATATTTTGCCACTTATGGCCTCAGCGGTGTCTCTCAGGAAAATAAATCCAAATCTTTGCCATTGACAATCCAGCTAAGAACAGTCATTCAGACTATAGATTTTAAAATCTAGTCAGGTATCATCCCTGCTGTTTATCTAGTCCTCATCTACTCCTGGTGGCCTGTGGCTAGAGATTACACTTAGGCCTCTGATTCAGTGACATCTGGCAATTTTGGAAAGTCCTGCAGCCATTCTTTGAGCAATTACCTGGAGTGTACTTCATCCTGGATGCTTCCCGAGAAGGATGGAGAGCTAACTGCTACGATGTCAGGAGATGGAATTGCTGTGTGTAATGTATGCTGTCAGAACTGTCACAGAGGCAGGGAAAATGTATGAGCACATTGAAAAATATGCTCAACTTTATATATGGCTGTTCACATTTTGATCATTTCCCCTTAAGTCTTTGCTTCAAAGCATCGGTGGACCACCTACTGGGGAGTGCGATACACAAGAAAAGACTTCAGAAGGCACCTAACACAGACACTGCAAGACAGAGGGAGGCAGGTACAACTTCTGAAAGTGTATAAACTGGCTATGACCCTTGAGTTCTAGACAGAAAATCACCTAGTAATTGAAGAGTGTTTCAAGGGCTTATCCTCTGCTTGATGACACATAAGCAAATGATTTGGAACAAGTTATAACCACTTATATGAACATGATAAAAGCATCCTCAGGAAGACAGGACAAGAAAGAAAAAGAAACACTTACATGCATTAATTCACATGATAAGTAATGGATGGAGAAATCAATAGTTTCCACCTGCATATTCCTGATAGAAGCATATCCTTTCAGTGATTTTGTGAGTGATCATGTGAGTATGAAAAGCAGCTCTTCCTACCATGATGAAGAGAGCACTGGAAGTTATGAAGGGCACCTTGGCAAGGCAGAGGGAGAAAGAAGAGGAGGCACAACTTCTCAGCACCAAGATAGATTGTTCAGTAGGGTGTGGTATGGTAATGTGATGCAAAGGGCCATTTTGACTAGGGCTAGTCAGTTGCCCTGGACAGTTGCTTCAGTCAGCTGCTTTCATGTCTCATGGAAGGGCAGAGAATGGTTACAGTATTTCTACTGCCAGGGAAAGGAAGACATGATAGCAGAACGTCCTGCTTGATATCAAAGAATCTGACTTGGAAAAATTACTTTGTTGGACTACAGTTGCCAGAGTCCTCTGGGAGCTGTAGTCCAAAAAAGATTTTTCCCCAAATTCTGGTGTAGGTAGGTTTGGAGGCGGTGGTACATCTTAGCTTCCTGTTCTGCTTAAGGCAACAAAATGTTTCACTAATTCCTAGCATGAGAGCCAGCGGAGTGCAATGGTTTCAATGTTGGACTATGACTCTGGAGACCACAGTATGAATTCTCACTTTGCCATGGTAACCCACTGTGTGACCCTGGGCAAGTCACATTGTTTCAGCCCCAGAGGAAAGTAAAGGAAAACCTCCTCAGATCAAATCTTGTCAAGAAAACCCCATGGTAGATACACCTTCGGGTCACCATAAGTCAGAAATGACGTGAAAGCATACAACAACAATGACAAAAACAACAACAGTTCCTAGCATGGATTTCTCTGGTGTCTTTTGGGTCTTGTTCCACTGCATACAGAGGATAGTACGAGTAGTCCTTTAGGGGCAAAGCTTATAAAAGGACATTGGAAGAAGAAACTAGGGCTGGTCTATGAAGCATTGGCTACCAGTCTTCTGATAACTTCCAGGAAAGAATGGACACAAATATGTTACTAGGTCATTTAAAAAGAAAAAAAAAACTTACTAGACCTCCACATCAAATAGTCTGAGAAGCAGTGGATTAACCTGATAAATGAGCATCATGACTGTGGGCTTGATCTAGACTACATCAATAGGTACATAGTGTCTAGGTCAAGAGAAGTGATAGTACGATTCTATTCTGCTTTGGTCAGGCCCCACTTGGAATTCTGTGTCCAGTTCTGGGCACCACAGTTCAGGAAGGATATTGACAAGCTGGAATATGTCCAGAGGAAGGTGACCAAAATAGTAGAAGGCCTGGAAACCATGCCCTCTGAGGAGAGGCTTAGGGAGCTGGGTATGTTTAGCCTGGAGAAGAGAAGATTAAGAGTTGACATGACACATATGTTTAAATATTTGAAAGTATATCACATGTAGGATGGAGCAAACCTGTTTTCTGCTGCTCCAGATACTAGGATGTGGACAATCCAGACTGAACTGATATACTTTTATTTGTGAATAGGAAAGAATCTGAAGTTCAGCTGCATGCTAAAAGTTTAATATACATCAAATTTTTTTTAGCTGGAAGACAAACAGTCAATATGATGTTCTCAGGATGCTTCTTTATGTACACACAACCATGGAGGCTGAGAACTTACTGTTTTCAAAAAAGAGAAGCCTTCTCTGCCATTAAATATATGTTTACTCACATGACAAAACATGTTTTGTTTTATGTAAAACCCTGATTTAAAATTTAAGAACACATCAAGCAAATGAACATAAATTTTTGTTGTCAGAGGGATGATAATGATTTTGAATTTTACATGAACAGATTGTTCTAAAACTACTAGCTTGTGTGATTGATAAAGTGACACAGGCAGCAACAGAATCCTAACTCTACCACCACTGGCTCATCTCCCTGCCCACCATTTCTGGTCATTAGTCAGGTGGATTTTGCTCTCATTGCAGCCATGGTGTCCTTGGTGGCAAAAGATTATCTGGCAGATTTTGAATATTCTTTTCAAAGGTGACAAGGAAGTGGAAGAGAAACAGCCTGGACTATTTGTATGGATCAAAGATATTCTGTCAAGATAGCACCAGGCTGGGCCAGGCCAGATGGGTCTCTTGTAAGAAGCAGCAATGCAGGATAAGAAGTTGTGTCTGGGTGCCCTTCAGGAAGGAATTCACCTTACCTCCCAGAGACGATTGAGGAATGAGATAGTTTCTCACTTCGAGGAGATTACAAGTAATATAGTCCTGAACAAAATCAAGATAGAAGGTGCGGGGAAGAATAACCTACAGCAGTGGTGTAGGGCATGGTAGGGAAGGAGATGCCAACAATTTAGGATCAGATTTTTCAAAACAGTTTCCTATGCTACACTACTTAACCTGTGTTCTTAAAACATATATGTTTTATATGTTTATATATCCTGTTGGTGACATAAACAGGCATAAATTGCGCTATGCATGCAAAGTGACTTTTTAGACAATGCAGAACCAATGTTTCCAGCAAATGGTGGCAGGAATGGAGTTCTGCATGCAGAACCATGGCAGTTACACAGTAACTCACCTACACATGTGTGTCAATGTGTACTGTGCATTAAGTACCACCTCTGTGTATTGTTCTTGCATATTGTGCATTGCTCATTGCACATTAAGCAATGAGGTGACAGCTATGCTTGTTCACCATTTCTCATACATTATGCTATGATACTGTTCAGAATAGAGATTGTGTAGTGCTAGTGTAGTGTAACTCCACTGGCGGATATTGGTAAGGGAGGGAAATTGCCTTGAACTCTTTGGATTATTTGTTTACTAAATGCATTCATCAGTCAAGATCCTATATCAATGTAGTGCAAATATCCACCTATGGAGACCCTAAGGTGAACCTATCATGGGGTTTTCTGGGGCTGAGAGTGTTTGACACCCCCAAGCTTACCCAGTAGGTTTCCATGTCCAAACAGGGGATTGAACCCTGGTCTCCAGGATTTAGCTATTCCCATAGTGGAGAAGCCCAGCCTAAATCTACTTGTTAGCCCTGACTAGAGGAAATCTGATGAATCTATGAGAACTCAGAAAGTCAGTCCTTATGTTAGTTACGTTTATTCAGTGTGGTTCCTCTCATTGGTACTAGTAATGGGCCCTGTGTCTAAATTTAGTGGCCTGCCCAGTCTGCTCTTCAGGTGTTAAGTGTGGATTGGCAACTTCAAGGCCTCTGTGTTCTCATCTTACTATTTTTTGTCTGTAAACTAGATTTGGGGTTGCGCCCAACAGAATCTTTCTAGGACTAGTAGACATCTCTCTTTCCAACTATGGGAAGCTTTTAATTCACCAGAGCTTTTCCTCTGCTAGAACCAGGGGGGAAAGTTTTTGCCCTTCAAATGAAGCCTACCTTTGTACAGTTGACTGAGTGAAAACTGAAGACGGTTCCTGTATCTTTAATGGATGTGTAGAACAGGGAATTTCAGCAGGTGTTGCTTGCCATGCAACCTGTTAGCAAATTGAAATTTCCTCTTCTACCCAATCAATTAAGGTGTAGGAGCTCTGTCCAGTTTCCATTCTGGCAACCCTAGTTCAAAGATACAAGTCTCTTCTGTCTGCTCAGTGGCATCTGGTGGCTTTTCTGGGTTTAAGTATGAACCTTAAATGATTTATCCAAGATGCTGAATCGATTTGGAGGCAATAGGGCTTAACACTTTGGGCCGTGTCTCTAAAGTCTGGATTAAAACCTCAGAGTGGATTCACCACCCCATTGACTGTGGAACCACCAGCTGCCACGGTCAGATAGTCTTCTGTAAAGAAGGCCCCATGGACACCCACATGAGAGCCCCAAATATTTTGTTTATTGTATGGTAACATGAGAGTAAGTTCTAAACTGAGAAGAGACACAGACAAAAGAGGAGAAGGAGGAGGTGGCGGCGGTGGCACACACTTCCCAAGAGTCTTCTAGAGAGCTGTGCCTGGGAGTAGGCCTCTCTGAATTTCACCTGAGGGAAATTAAACTCCAGCCTCCCTGCAAAGAAGCACGTATGAGGAGAATGCCCATCAGGGACCAATGATGGATGCCACTTGCCATGACACATTCTTTATTGGAGCTTTGTCACTGTGCTGCTTTGTGGATAATGCAATACAAATTACTATTATCATTACTTAGCCGTGTCAGCACTCTTCATTCTTCAGAGACAGAGGCCTTTGATAGACTTTGTCCCACAGAATTTACGCAAACAATACAGGAATGCCTTGTACGGATTCTGAACACAGCACCAAAATCATTTTTTTTAAAAGGAAATTTCAGACCATTTTAAAAAGGTAAATAAAAAGGAGCTTGGAAAGAAGTCTAGCACTTTTAACCAGGTCTTGGCTCCTATAGGTGCACTAAAGATAAGAGATGTGGAGTCATTGCCCCATAGGCTCAGAAGGTGAGAAAGACGGGTGAGATAATGGCTGAAAAAGAGAACATAAGAGGTTAGCCCATTAGGGCAAGTGGGGCACTGGCTCCTCCCCAAGGATCCAGGTACCCCCGCCCCAAACCAGTTCACTACTGCCTGTCTCATAACTAGCCTGTGGGGTAGCACTGTATGTTGGCTTCCCATACTCTCCCATTTTCCTGATTTGCAGGGCCCATCCCAATTAGTCCACTGTGGTCTCATTTTTTTGGCTACTTTTAAAATGTCTTGGTTTCTTGCTCTTCCTCCCACTGTCTCCCTTTGTCCTTGGCTTATTTCAGTTTCTGTAAATTAAGTTCTGTTTAGAATGATGGCAGAATTAACTGAATTAACTGAATCTGTTTTAATTTCATAACTTCAACTACCCATATTAGGTAGTGACAGTCCCAATTAATGCTCTCTCGTTTCACTTTCGGAGTTGCTTTTAAAACATGCCAGTTTCCCTCTCCTCCTTCCATTTTTTCTCTTCATCCTCAGCATAGTTCAGTTGCTGCAAACTGAGTTTAAAGTGCAAAAGTAGTTGGCTCTTGTTTAACTCAGCAATGGGGAGAAAAGAGGAGGTGGCAGAATCTTGCCCTACCAAGTAGGCTCAGGCAAAATCCAACTGCTCCAGCCTCTCCTCCTGTGTGTTCTTCATTAATAACTTTTGCTATCTTGACCACACTCTGATATTGCTTAGCCACATGTGTCCTGTTTACATCTGTTAAGTGTTGGGGCGTATGGCTTCCCCATTAGTCAATCTCTCAACATTGCCTTTTCAGAAGATTCAGAAACACACAGCTTGGCCCCTCCATGAAACTGCAACGATCTAACAATTCACTCAGACTGAGTGTGCTGGCTCATATGCCAGAGGCTCGATCTGCCTTTTGACTCCTTGATTGGTCACATACCACACATTAATCTATTGGCCAGTCCAATCTTTTTTCCCCATGCCTTGTTATTCTCCTTCTCTATTGTTAAAAAATGGGGGAAAGGGAAGGGATGGGGCAGCAGTAAGAAATGGTTTACCTCCAGCTCTGGCTTCACTCATTTTTTGTCTTGGGACTCCCTCCCCATAGACTCCAACCTCAAGCTTGTTCAACATGTGAGGAGCCAGCCCTGCTGCTTTTGAGGTTTATACATTCCAAGACAATGTATTTATTATGCAGTCATAGATCATCAGAAGACAGGGTAAGTATCACACAAACCACAATACAAGAAGCAAACAATGAAAAACCAATGAGAACAAGCAGCAGTTCAACAGCTATTTAAAGTCTTAAAACATAATAAATATAGTGGCAGGAATCTTCTTTGTTTTGACTAGAGCAGATCCATTGAATCAGTTGGATTTATCTATATGTTGATTCACTAGTCAATAATTGATTCACTAGGTCTACTTCAATAGGGACTCACCAACTGGATTCAGGCCAGAATAATTTAAAAGAGAAGGGCAAGACCCACCAAGTATTAGGCCCTTTCTGCAGGTTACCAGATCCTGGCAGTGTCCCGTGGGGAACCTAGTAGAGCCTGTCTTGGGATGGGAGCATGACAGGAGCGCTCCCCTCTGCACCGGCTGTCTGCAGGAATGAAAGAGGCATGATGGTCATGCCTCTTCCTTCTGCAGCACAGCTGGGCATTGTTCTAGGCTGTGCTGGGGCAGGAAGTGCAGCCATTGTACTCCTGACCCTCTGCGGCTCAGGTAAGTGTGGGAGGGTGGCAGGAGGGCAGCGTTATCACTGATCATTGATGGGAAGAACCTGTCAATTATTTGCAACATGATTGTGCCAAATGGAGACAGGAGAATGATAGGACACAGACAATGTCATCCAGAACTGTTGTCCAGGTCCCATACTTCTCCTGTCCCCAATGTGGGATGACAACATCCTGTGGAAAGGGCCTTATTTATGTGTCTGAATGATATTTTTATAAATCTTGGTAGCAGAAAAAAGAAACTGTGCAGCATTTTCCGTTAATGTGTTTATTAGCATCTGCTAATAAATAAACAGAGAACCAGCATGGCGTAGTAGTTTTGAAAGACAATGTGACATAGCTATAACAGTTTGAGCATTGGACTAGAACCAGGGTTTGATTCCCCACTCAACCATGGAAACCCACTAGATGACCTTGAGTGTTTCACACTCTCTAAGTCCCAGAATACCTCATGATGGGTTCACCTTAGAGTTGCCCTAAATTGGAAATGACTTGAAAGCACACAATAACAACAACAACCACCACTACTACTACAACTACTACTACTAAACCAAGTACCAGTCAGATGACATTCCAGGGAACTTAAAATAAGAGAGGTGTAATGCATCTCATTTGCTCATCTCAGTAGAAATCCTAAAAGAAAACATGAAATGCAGACTCTACTAATGCATCTCTACATGGACAAATACAACTTTTGCAAGGTGTTCCTTTGAAGCAACCATCCAGCACAGCTGAAGAAAGAAATTGAGCTTAAGAAAGTTTCCACCCCTTATTACTATTAAATGACCAGCCTAGATAATGGTATGAGCAGATAAAAAGTACTGAGTATCAATTTCTTTGATCTGACTAGTGAGAATAAACTTTGCCTTAGAAGTCTTCAATAGAGAGAAATTTATCAGGAAGACCAGTTCTCTACAAATTAGCCCTGATAACCTTAGACCACTGGCAGATGGAATTATCTTCCTGAAGAAGATTCATACAACCTGATTCAGATCTTGAATAATTTTTTTTAGCCAATATCTGCTCAACACCAAGCAGTACATTCCACTGATGAAAGACCAGCCCCGAGTTGTAATACTGGGGATGGCACATAGTTTGGTATCCAGAACAGTTGTGACAAAAACGGAAAAACTATTTGTTTCAGGACCAGAGAGAAGTCTAGAGTCCAAACTGAAACGCCAAACAGTAATTGTGGAGATACCTTGGCCTGGAATACCCACAAGAGCTGTAGGAATGAACTGTCCTCCTTTAGCGTAAAAGAAATAAAATATAACTTTAGCACTATTATATGCTGATTAAATAGCAAAAGTCCACTGAGTCACCAAAGAACCAGGAGATGACACCTAAATATCTAAACTAGCTTGTTGTGTTTTCTGACCATCTAGGAATCATTTTGACAAAGGGAGTCTCTTCATAAAAATCATACCCTTGGTCTGCTAAAATTAGTGGTCAACAAGTTTTCTTTCCAGTAACCTATAACTGCTTGCAGCATTTACTTTAGAAAGAAGGACAATATTGTACTGCTTATTTTGCAAAGGAGGGTGCTTGTCTTTGACCCCATGGCCTCCAATACCGTGGATCACCTGAGATGGTCATGGTTAGTTCTTCACATTCCCAGATTCTTGCTGTTCTTAAAGAGTGCAATTTCCCCCCTCCTCTCTAACAATCTTTTTTTTTTTCCTGATTAAATTTTTTTTAAATTCATTTCATTCCATCTATCTCTTGGAGCTAAAAATATTCATTATTTTCTCCACCCTTGTTAATCCATCTATCTAACCCCATCCCTATTTTAACCTAACGACAGTCCCATGAAGTAGCTAAGGCTGAGAGGCTATGAGTGAATGTTATAGATATATATAGATTTATAATGTGCATTGGGTAGAGCGGGTGGGTATAAACACTGATATGAAAGAAAGCTCTGATTTTGAGCTGGTCTGATAAAACCATTTTGGTATTAATGTCTTATGTAATATTACATTTATTTTAAGTTTATGCTGCATATGCATGCACATACAGTATTATATTTATTGATTTTGGTTTCTTTTTTCTTTTATTAGGGTTTCCTAACCAAGTACCTAAGTTCCAGAGTTTTTCTGCTTGAAGGAGTAATTTTGAGTGTTTTTTCTCATTAACAAGTTTTCACTTCTTTTTGCCTAGCCCCAGCCTTTTGAACATACTCTGATGTTGCTCAGCCACATGTGTGTAGGGGTCCATTCACACTATGCAATTATAGTGCTATTGTTTCACTTCAACTGCCATGGTTTCAATCTATGGAATCGTGGGGTTACTAGTTTAGGGAGGCACCAGAGCTCTCTGGTTGAGAATTCTAAATGTCACTTTCTATATTGCCAGTTCCAGAATTCCATGGGGAAAACCGGAGTAATAGTGTTATAATTCTATAGTGTGAAAGGCTCCCAGTGTTTCATCTGTGAAATGTTAGAAAGCCTTCTATTACCCCAAAGTCCTGTCCTGATGGCATCAGTTTTCCCTTTCATACATATGCCTGTGAGAGCTTTTGTACTTGGCAAAGTTGTCAGAACAATGATTTTTAGAAGTTGCTTCCTCTCACCATTTCTGGACCCTTGTCATAATTACAATCCAGTCCCTCTTTGAAAGGGTGGGAAAATTCTTTCAAGAAAGGAAGGTGGTGTATGTATGGCAGGGGAGGGGAGAAAATCCAGCTCACTTCCCCTGATTGACAGGGAACAGTTCTGCTGCAATAGCTTTGTTTAAAATGCAAAATGCATATGTGTTTAGAGGACACATCAGCATCAATCACCACATGCAAATGCCTTCTGGAGGGGAGAAGTTTCCTTCTAAGCCACTCCTTGCTGTCCTAATCAAGTTAACACCAGTGACTGAGGACATCCTTAACACTGATGGGCTGGTGGTGATAGCTGTGCCCTAGGAAAGATTGAATACAAGGAGCAGAAAAGTCACTGAGCAGCCCTTCATGTATACTTGGACTTCTGTACTTATAAGGGTGGTGTTTGCACATGCACACATGCATATATGTGTCCTTTTTCTTTTGTAGCAATTATTCCCAGAGCTCAGACGATTACCTGTAAATAGTCCCTTTTTCATAGAATCATAGAGTCTTAGAAGGGGCTGCATCTAACCCCTTGCCATGCAGGAATACACAACTTCTGAGAGATGCACATCCAGCCTCTGTTTAAAGACCTCCAAGGACTATCGATCACTCTCCCAGGCAGTCTATTCCACTATCAAACAGGTCTTACAGTAAAGAAATTCCTCCTGATGTTTAGGCAGAGTCTCTTTTCTTGTAACTTGAATCTGTTGGTTCTTCTAATTGCTATAGTGGCAGAAAATAAGCTCACTCCATCTGCTACATGTTGTATACATGCTACATGCTACATGTTGCTATATGCTTCATGTTGTATAGATAGCTATCCTGTCACCTCTCAGTGTTCTTGAAGCTAAATATACCCAGTTCCCTAAGTTATTGATCATAAGTTTTGATTTTCCAGAGTTTTGGCCATCTTGGTTGCCCTTCCCTGGACACTTTCCAGCTTGGCAACATCCTTCTTGAACTTTGGTGGCCAGAACTAGATGAATAATGTTTACAATATAATTGAAGCAATGCATTGCTCTAGAAGATCATAAATTTCTCCTAGGTGTAGTTACATCTTGTCCACTGTCCCCACACACTTAATCTACCTGTTTTCTGGCTGGGCACGCTTCCCTATAGCAATTTGGTGGCTGGCTGGGGTCGGGGTGCAGAGGATGAGGGACGGCCAGGCAGTCAGCCAGCTCTTTTCCTGCAGTGGCACCCACAAGAGATAATGCCATACTCCTGGACTGCTTGTGTGCCCTGAGGAGGTCCAGGAGGATGCCTTTTTCTTCCTATGGGCACTTGCAGGAAAGAAGCTGCCTGCCTGTTCCTCATCTTCTTCCCATCCTCTCAGGCACTGGATGTCTGAAGTGAAGGATGCCCAGTAAGAACAGGTAAGTTCTCAGGAATGGGATCATTATTGATGGAGGCACTGAATATCTCCGTCTCCCATGTCCTAAAATGTTACTTATGGGGAGTAACTTTTAGTTCTGCCTATATATATCACTCACAAGATGCCAGCCATTGTGGAAGCAGCAGTTGCCTTCTTGCATAGCAATTGTCTTCTTAACTTTCTGTGGAATGGGAAGGGAGCCTTAGGATTCATAAGAGAACAGCAGCAAATTTGGGGGGAAAGTCCTGCTAGAGTCCTTCTAAAATTCAAGCTGGGATGGCTGGTCATTCCCATGATAAGGAGGATAGTGTCTGGACTTTTGAAAAAAAATCTATCCGAGATACTGAGCTTATTCTGGGGATGAGGGATTAGGATTCAGTACCTTGGAGATTTTGTTCGAAGTTTGGACTAAAATCTGAAGCAGATTCATTGACCCACAGACATGGAATCCACCAATCATCACTACTTCAAAGGTAACTTTAAATTCATCTCTCCATGGACTGCATGTGGCCTGCCATTTGTGTGGCCCCTATGCTGAAATAAATTCAGCCCAGAAATGGACAATTGCTCCCTCCCAAGCCCTTGTGGGGCATGGCTCTCCCATTTAATGCTATTTTGGTGTTGTCACATCTTCTGGGAGCCTCAAAACCTGCAAGTCACATGGAGATTTGTAGAAATTTGGGTAGATAAAACTCAGCAACCCAGAGACCCTAAAGGGTTACTCACCCCCGTTCTCACTTAATGTTTTAATTTTCAAATGTGACTTCACTACATCCTTATTAATCCTCCTCCCTCTCAACTCCCTTGCAGCAGATAATTACAGTCAGCCCTCCACATTTACTAGGGTTAGGGGTGCAGGACTCTCACAAAAGTGGGAAAGCTGCAAATATCAAAATGTGTGACTGCATCTGTGGGAAGCAGGCCAAAGCATGGTTTGGAGACCAGGCACTCAGGATCCAAACCCGGTCAGGGAAAGGGGAGGGAAAGGGGTGGATCAACATGGTGGTGCTATGCTTCCTCTTTCTCCACCATCTTCTCCCTTGGGTGCAGGGGGTGGCATTAGGAAAGGGTCGAACCAGGGCACACGCTGTCTTTAGCTGACCAGGCAGCAGCTGGTGGAAGAGAAGGACCAGAGGGTTTTTTTTTTTTAAAAAAAGACTGCATGATCTGATTGGAGCCACCAAAAGGAAAGCTCTCCCCAGGAAAGAAGGACTTTAGGTGGGCAAGGGAGAGAGTTGAAGAAACTTGCAAATAAACAAATTCATGAAAGTCAAACACTTGAATGTGGAGGGCTAACTTTACATTCATTTGTCTGAACTCAAGAAGCTTCTTCTTCAGATAGAAATGGAAAATATTAGGGATCATTTGAGAGCAAGCTCTTCGCCAGATGAATAACAGAAGCAGGGTAAGTAGTGAGTGTATGAAGTGAGTGAAGTGGCAGAAGCGTGCAAAATGATGTAGTCAGAGTGCATAGGGTTTTCTCCCTCTCTCATCCATTCAAGGGGGGATATAAAAAGAAGAACATCTTCTTTACACAGCATAGAGTTTAAATGATGGAGTTTGCTTCCACAGGATATAGCGATGGTCATCAATTTTGACAGCTTTAAAAGTGGAAATTCTCTTTAAAAGAGAAATTCATAAAGGATAAAGCTATCAATGGCTACCAGTCATGATGGCTATATATTACCTCCCGTCCCAGATACCTTGGTTCTCTGTGTATCAGCTAATGTGGATCATGCACAGAGTGGCACTGTTGTGCTTATGACCTGCTTAGGGAGTCCACAGGCATTTGGTTGGTCATTGTGGGAACAGAATACTGGACTGGGTAGGATGGTCTTTAGTTTGATGCTGCACAGCTCCTGTTATGTTATTATTTTGAAAGATTCACTGGCATCTCCTTTCCACTGATTTGAACTGGAAATTATTTCTTCATTATTGCTCAAGCTTACCCCCCACCTCCCCCTCACTGATTTATATCCCACCTTTTCCCACAATACAGGCTCTCAAGACAGCTTACAAATATGTCTTACACTCCAACGTTTTATAGGTGAAAATCTAGACATGTGTGGCCAAGCAACATCAAAGTATGGTCAAGATGGCAAAGGTTATTAATGAGGAAGAACAGTGGAGCTAAGAGAAACTGCAGCAATTTGCTTTTGCCTGAGTCTACTGGGAAGGCCAAGATTCTGCCCCTCCTCTCCTCTCCTTTCCCCACTGCTGAGCTAATTGAATGCAAACTTCTTTTGCACTTTAAACTCAGTTTGCAGCAATTGAAGTATGCTGAGGATGAAGGGAAAAAGTGGAAGGAGGAGAGAGAAACCAGCGCATTTTAAAAGCAGCTCCAAAACTTGGACAATAAAGGATTATTTGGGGCTGTCAAAGCCTAAACAGGTCAGTTGAAGGTATGAAATTAAAACAAATTCAGTTAACTCTGCCATCATTCCAGATTTTTCAAATATACTTAGAATTAAGCCATGTCTCCCCTGTTGTTAGAAATTCCCTTAGGATATACAACATGAGATTATTTCAAGGCAAAGTTGTTAAAGTTATTTTTTGGAGACTACAGCTCCCAGGATCCCTCAACAGTATGAGTAGTGGTTGGATTTATTTTCATGGCTGAGGGCTTGGTTCCATCTTATTTGTGGTACAAAAATGTAACTTTGACATGGTCTGCATATTTAGAGGTGGTGGGGAGAAGAGGCCAAATCATCCATCTCTTGTAGTCTACCCCCCCAACCCTGGGACCAAGGTACTGTCCCAGGAATCATGAGGCTGTGTCCTCATTGGCCTCCTCTCAAAATTCAAGCACTGATTCTTCCAAAATACTTCACAAGTGAGACTCCTCCAACCTATAAAGTCCCTGACCTGGAAGCCCCTTCCTAAACTGCAAATCCAAGGATTCCATAGGATGTTGAAAGTGGAAAAATAGCACTATAGCAGTCTAGTGTGGAAATGGCTCCAAACATTTAAATTTCAGGATAACCATGCTATTACTGCTTTGCTACCACAACCACATGTAATAGAAATTAATGGCAATTATTCTCTTTGTCTGGATTTCACATTTATTAAGGATAAATACAAATGTCAAATCTGGATATCTGAATGATCACAGAATATGTCTTTCCATTTTCCCTCTGGTGAAGACCTTATCTCCCCTCCCATATCTTTGTTCTTTCATCATCTTCCTGCACTTCATATCCTTTGGCATGCAACCTCTTCTTTGTTGGGATTGTTCCCAGTTCTCATGGGGCCAGAGGATTTTCCTCCACTTCAGTGATGATTCTGTACAAAATACTTGGATGCAAAGACTCTTACGCAGAGGACTCTTTATCAGTCCCATCACTTTGAATTATTGTCCTGCATCTATCTTGTACATCTGAGTTACACTGTCATCTCCTCTGAGAGCAGGAATCTTGTCTTTTATGAGTCTGAAAAGAGCTCTGAATGTTTATGGCACCCTATAAATAAGGGTAATAAGAAGCTGTTACCAGGAACACTAGGAGCAAAAGGAAGAAGTTGGCATCTGGTTCATAAGACAAAAGATGTTAGCAAGAGCCACTTTCCCCCCAAATGCCACATATTTACAAGGAAGACAAGTCCATGTTGGCCAACTGTGTGCTTGTCACCTCCCTATCTACTTCTTATCCAGAGCATTTACTCTTTGGAAATCAACCATAGACTCTCTTAAGTTTATGGAGATGTGGGATGATGAAGTAGATGCCTAACAAAAAGATCCTCAAGCAACTACTGGTGCATTGGCCACATATGGACAGCTTGTGAGCTTTTTGGTGTTGTTGACCTGCAACCCCAGCCAGCCATCACCATTGGCTATACCAACTAGGACTGATGCAAGGGCCACATTGCTCACACATGGGGAGGGAAATTCCTCTGCTGTGCCAGAAGCTAAGTTGTAAAGATGATTGATATTCATGGGTATAACATGCTCTTTGGTCCCATCTTGGGGTCCTTTGCCTAGAAACTCCGTTCATCTTGTAAGTTCAGTTCTTGACAGTGCACATCTATGATAGTTTTCTGACATTGGAAGGCATTCAGAGAAGTGGAAAGCAGATGAAGAGTTTCAGAAGGCAACAGTAACATATGAAAAGAATGGACACAGTTATGTCATACTGAGAAGACAATAACAGATTAAAAGAATGAGTATCTGTGCACCAAGATGGTATGATGTGCCTCCTCCAGATTTTTTTAAATAAAAATATCATTTCATTTATTAATAAAATTGTGTTCCGAAACAAATCTATTTGAAATCAAGACCAAGCTAGAGTTAGTTGTTAAGCCCCAGATCTTTATTCCCAGTTCCCACAACAGTTCAGAACAGTTGAATGAATAGCCTCGATATAGAACTGACAATTATATGTCCCTGTACTCCATAGTATGTTTTGGGACATCACATATTATAGATTTCCATATCAAGAAAAAATTATGCCTTTCAAGATCTATGAAAATCCTCCCCAATGAAAAATACTGTGTTTGCACAATACTTTTTAACTCATGATGACCACAGATAAGATGTAGAAATGCAGATACGCACTCCCAGTTTCTGATGCACAACATTTCTACACATATTGACAATTATTGATGTGGGACCAGCAAAACAGTGTCTTGTGCTGGAATGAAACATTGGGATAGCCATTACTCTAAGGGTTTAATTGAGGTTCCCTTGCTGGAGGTGTGGGAATATAATAAAGGAATGATGAACCATGCATAATTTAGGATTCATCCTCCTAACCCCCCACCCTTTTTGGAAGTATTAACTGGGAACATATGTATTAACTGGGAACATCATGTATTAAAGAGCATCGTGTTTTGATTGGAGACTATGGCTGAGATCCTGCATCAGGAGACAAGCTAGTAAGATGGAACTCTATCGTCACCACTAAATCTCCTGATACAACCCCCCAAAGCCAACCTTAAAAGCCAGGGAACTGGACCAACATAGAGATTTCCAAGGCACTGAGGAGTAGGGCAGTGAGTGAACAAGCATCCAGCCCTCTCACAGGAGCAAGGTGCTTTGTCTGACCTAAGATGGGTTTCAGATCATTGTACCATTGCAATATCTGACAGTGCCCCCTCCAAACCCACCATAGAAGCCAGGCAGCTGCACTAACGTAGGGATTTTTGACAAAATCCCATCACTTTCTGTCACTCTTTTGAGATGTACTATAGAGGATTACACAGGTATTTGGAACAGAAATAGGTTCCGGAGCACTGATGGTGGAGAGATGAGGATATTTTTCAAGTTTTCATACATGGGGGACTTTTTATGTGACTCTGGAACAGAAATTATACAAAATCACACCAATTAAAAAAAAAACAGGGGCAAGAGGGACTGAGGAGGGCTTCAGGGGTCACAGAAATGCCAAGACTGCACTATACCCACTTCTAATCTAAAGGAAACACTATTAAGGAAGGACAGGCAGATAGTGGTTCAGAGAAACTGGATTACCTGGGTTTTCTTGTATACCAAATCTGGTGTCCTCCCTCCAGACAATTTGGGCTACTGTTTCCATAATCCTTTATTGTTCTCCATGTTGAGATCAATGGACTTCAGGAATTTCCTTTATGTGGAATTCTCACATTGCTGCTAGTAGGGTAAAGCAATAGGTACCTGATTCTATACCCAAGCAGTCCTTCCTATATATGCCATCAAGATGTGTTTGCTTCCTAGGTACGAAGCACCTCCATGGAAAAGTGAGGGGAGGGGAGTATAAAACCAGTGGGGAGCAAGCAGAAGGTTTTGGCTTTACAAGATAGTGATGAATGGCAACAGCAATAGGAACAAAACCATGCATCCTTCATGCTGTCAGAGAAATGAAGCTGGCACATAACAAAATGTGGTTCCACAACAGTGCTGCATTTCAAAAGAGAACAGAATATCAAGACACTTTTGGTCAGTCAGAGTCAACACATCCATTCATCTCCTGTAGCTTCCCAGGGAATTGCAGAAGAAGGAAGCTGGCTACAGATTAGCATTTACTATAACAGGAATGCACACCCTTTTCACTGCAGGAATTGGCTAGAGTGTTGGTTGTATCTATGTTAGCTAGGGCACAGTGGGCTACTTGCACACACAGGCATATACACAGACATTCATATACACACTCCCTCAATTTTCCCCATCCCAGCATGTTTCCAGTCTCCTTCCACTAAGATTTCTGTTTTTACCTGTTGTTATTAATATCCTCAGAAGCCAAGGAACAAAGAAAGGTAGATAGGATCCCACTGATTTTGGGTACCACACAGACAATTGCCAAGAGCTGCATGTAGCCTCAGGGCCACAGAATGCACACTCCTGATTTAACATGAGGAAACAACATGAGGGAATTCACCAGGCCAAGATCCAACAATGTATGTCCATTTCCAATGCCAAGTTCCAACAATGTACTTCCATATTCAGTCCTGACAGAATCAATAATTTCTTCCATTTCCACAGCAGTTCTCTGTGCCACCAAAACTGTTATCCAGAAGGTTTCCAAACCCACTTAAGAAGAAGGTTTTCAAAGTGCTTGGGTAGTGACAAGAGGGAAGCAAGACTTTTGATTTTGGTAGAAGTGATAGGAACAAGAGGAAGCATGCCATTAAGTTCTGACCATAGGGTGGACAATGGTCTCAAGAAGGCGGCTTTCACTGTCCAAATCCGGTCAGGATGAGGCCTTTCTCTGTCATGGCATAGAGATTCTGCCATCTCTGTCAGAGTCTTCTGACTAAGAATTCCCTACTTTTGATTCAGTGACTGATCTTTGTAAGCAACGACTTACTGCTGCACTTGCAGTGGGTCAATCTCCTCTACCTGCAGTAATGACATCATTCCTTACTAACCGCCAATAACACTCTTTATTAAACTCTAATTGACAGGGTGTTTGAAGAGCATCTGATCAGGGCACACGGATAGTGGCCAAGGGACACGTCTGAAGCCGAATAAAGATACCATACCCACAAAGTAGGATAAAAAGTCAGGATTGTAAAACAGCCTGGACCCATTATTTGACAATCTGAAGTAATAAATTAGGCAATTTTTAAGTATGTTTGATCATTTTAGGACGTGATGAGAAGTGGCACGTGTATGTGTTGTTGCCATTTTTGAGTGATCTCTTCTTAATTATGTGTGTATGTACCTTCAAGTTGCCTGTTCACTTTCAGCAACCTCCATGAATTCCATAGGGTTTTCTTAAGCAAGAAATACTCAGAGGTGGTTTTGCCAGTTCCTTTGTCTAAAATACAGCCTACAGCACCTGATATTCATTGGTGTTCTCCCATCCAAGTACTAAGGAGGGCTGACCCTACTTAGCTTTCAAGGTCAGATAGGATCTGGTGCCTTTAACTAATTCTGTTAAATAATGGCTGGCATCCTGTTTGTGGTATACACAGATATGTCCAACCTGCATATTCTCCCTCCCTCCCTCTCTCTCTCTCTTTCTCTCCCCCTGTTGGGGAAGAAGAGATCTACTGCCTCCCTTGTGCAATGAATGACACCCTTTGCTCCTTCAGCCCCCCTCTCTAAGGCCATTTAGTGGCCTGTAGACTTTGGAAAAAGAGGCTCAGAGAAGCACCTGGCTGTGTTCCTATAGTCAGATGAAGAATGATGAAGAAATCTGTTGGGAGTGCCTTGATGTGTATTCCTGCATAGGAGGGAATTGGACTGGATGGCCCCTGTAGTCTCTTCCAACTTTATTATTCTATTATTCTATGAAATCCTCTGGGGCTTCTGAAGGGCCTGCAGATTTCATGAGGGATGATGATGTTGTTCTGTGTCTGGTTCTAGAAACATGACTAAACTTCTCTGACACAGCCTGCTCTCCACTAACCATTAGATGGCCATGGAAGGCCTGCAAGTAGAAGGTGAGCCCCGTGGGATGGAGAGGATAAATGTTGTGTAGTTCTGCCTAGGTGGAATTTTATAGCTCCTACAGTAGGATCACAGTCTAAATGCTCAAGCTGTCACAGCTGAGAGTCACCCTGAAGTCTTTGACATGTGCTATATCTGGGGTACATCTTTAATTGCATCATTCTACTTTCTCCAGTCTGTGGGTATCCTTCAGTTCTTTACTACGTCAAATGGTTTTTGGAAAGAGTAAGGAAAATGAGTCAAGAGAACTGAAGATGACAAAGGCTGAAATCCTATATTTGGGTTGTGTACTGTAACTCTTCACATGTGGAGTTAATCATAGAGTTGAAAGAGACTCCAGAGGCCATCCAGTCCAACCCACTGCTATGCAAGAAAATACATCAAAACACTCCCAACAGATGGCCATCCAGTCTTTGTTTAAAAACCTCCAAAGAAGGAGACTCCACCACACTCTGAGGCAGCATATTCCACTGCCAGACAGCTCTGACCGTCAGGATGCTCTTCCTGAAGTTCAGGTGGAATCTCCTTTCCTGAAGCTTGAATTCATTGCTCCTTGCCCTGGTCTCTGGAGCAGTGGAAAACAAGCCCATTCCCTCCTTGACATGACATCCCTTCAAATATTTAAACATTGCTATCATGTCCCCTCTTGACCTTCTCTTCTGCAGACTAAACATACATACCCAGCTCCCAAGCCGCTCCTCATAGGGCATGGCTTCCAGAACCTTCACCATTTTGGTCGCACTCCTCTGGACACGCTCCAGCTTGTCAATATCCTTCTTGAAATGAGGTGTCCAGAACTGGACACAGTATTCCAAATGAGGTCTAACCAAAGCAGAATAGAGTGATACCATTATCCCCCTTGATCTAGACACCATACTCCTATTGATGCAACCAAGAATCGTGTTGGCTTTCTTGGCTACCACATCACACTGTGGACTTTTTCACACTTTGGGAAGAAAACGGGGCAGTCTGTTACTCACTGGACTGGCGCGCTCCCTCCGATGATCCATGCTGATCCGAAGCAGTGCATGCCCGCGCTACACACTGCCCTGGGGATGAAAATGGAGGCTTCCGGTTGGTGGATGCTCTCCACCAACTGGAGAAGCTCGCCAGCCAGAAGCCCACCCCCGGAAGATCTGCAGGCTCGCGCTGGTACAAGCCTGCAGATCTACACAGGAGCGCAGCGATGGACTGGGGCCCGCCGGGCTATTGAAAGACCTGTTTTAAGCGGTCTTTCAATAGCACAGCGAACCACCAGTTCTGGTCGTTCTGGAGTGAGCTGAAGTCCGAAACTACAGAAAGTAGAAAGTAGCTGGAAGACGAGCTGCCCCATTTTAAAAACAAAATGCAGAAAAGGCCTGTGACTCATGTTCAGGTTGTAATCTACCAAGACTCCTAGACCCCTTTCACACATACTGTTATCCAGCCACATGTTCCTCACCCTATATTTGTGCATTCCACTTTTTCTGCCTAGGTGTAGGACCTTACATTTCTCTCTGTTGAAATTCATTTTGTTAACTTTGGCCCAGCTCTCCAATCTGTCAAGGTCATTTTGAATTTTGATCCTGTTCTCTGTGGTTTTAGCAACACCTCCCAATTTGATGTCATCTGCAAATTTGATCAGCATGCTCTCTACTCCTTCATTCAAGTCACTGATGAAGATGTTGAATAGCACTGGGCCCAGGACAGAACCCTGTGGCCCCCTACTAGTCACTTCTCCCCAGGATGAAAAGTAGCCATTGGTGAGCATCCTTTGGGTTCAGTCCATCAACCAATTAGAAATCCACTTAACTTCTTTTCAAGAATGCATAGCAGGGGGTTGGACTGGATGGCCCCTGTGTTGTGCAAAGCTGTGTTGTTCAGTGTCAGTGTTGCACAACCTGATGCACCACTGGATACAACAGAATCAGTAACAGAATGCTGTAGAGAATGGACTGCCAAATGGGCTTCTATACATGCTCAAGAGCACATTATGCACAACTCTGCTTCTTGGACCTTTAACTGACTTCAAATATTGCACATCAGCTTCACAGGGGAACTTACAAAGGCATAAGATGCCCAGACAATTTTGGTCAGCAAGTGTGAATTTAAGGTCAAACTACACCTTATATTTAAAGTAGAAAATGTATGTTGCATTGCCTATATAATTCATGATGATTTCACTTATAAGCAGAATGACAAAAAGTTTGCTTGGTAGCAGCTACAAGCAGCTAATCTTTATTTCACATGAAATGGACCAAAATCAGCAGTTTTCCAACAAACAGAGGTCTAAATCCAACTGCTAGTACTACCTAAATTAGGTCTATTGAATAAATGGAACTTGTACAAATGTTGACTTATCAAGTTCTCATTGACTCAGTGGGTGCACTTCAGTTGATTTAGGTCAGAATCTGCTGAGTCACAAACTTGTACAAAAGTATTCAAGATGTCAGCTTATGTGAAGTACCAAGTTTGGTCAAAATCAGTTCATAAATGTGCATTCAAGAGCAAAGAATACAAAAATCTAAAGTGTTTGGTGAGGAGATATCTGAAGAAATTGACAGATCAAATGAAAAACCTTACTATGGTCTTTATTTTGTTCCTGTTGAATAACACACCAGGTTTGGTGGCTCTGTGATCAAGTATATAGATTTTTCTATAACATAACATACAGTAGAGCATTGTAAGTTATAGTACAGATGTATGGTTGCACTTAACAGATCAGTTTTTAAGGAATCACAGTCACAGGGGAATCTGATTAGGACAGGGCCCATGAGACATAGGGAAGGGGACTTCTCGCAATTTCCTTTTTGCTCCGAGACACAAACTTCTACGGGTGCTTCTGATAACTGAAATCTGCATAATTTTCTATGTCTTTTTTGAAACAGTCCTATGATTAGTTCTCTGATGTCATTTCTTACTATTTTTATAGAGTTTTAACTATTGTATCATGTCTTGCTAGACAGATTACCACACAAAAGTCCACTGAAACCGGAAAACCAAATTTTAAACTCATTGAGATGAAAACAAAATAAATACTAAATGGAAAAAATATAATGTAATATTTTTGAATTAAATTAACTCCAGATACACACAATACAATGACTGGTGAGGAACTGCACAAAAGAAGACACAACCCACCAGCAAGTCACTCTGCTTTTGTACAACTCCTGTCATTTTAAATGATTCTACAGATGATGTCAAGAGTTCCAATATAAATCTTCCAGTATGGTAAAGAATTAATGTTCGCCTTGCCAACCGGAATGCCACTTTTTATGCAAATTAAATAGCTATGCATTTTGCTTCATTTGGACATATAGAAGAAACACTTACAGTCCCATTATTCTTCATTAGCCCTAATTAGGATTCTGAAAATGATTGTATTATTTCTACATTTCCAATAATGATTAAGAATAATGGGAATCCGCATTGGGCTTGGTCTTTTGCTCTCTTTACTCACTGTCATACCAGCTAACCTCCTCTGATAGAGAAATGTGAGTTTACCCTGGTCTTTGGTGTAACCATAATATTTGCAGATTTCTCAGAAAACTCACAAAAATCCAGTGTTACTTTAGCCCAAGAGTGGACAACTTTTATTGTCCTGAGGACCTGCACATGGCCTGGAGGGTGGTAGTTATTTAATAATTTAAATCATTTAAACATTATCCTTTAAACATTATACCAGTTCTCTCGGTAGAGAGCCAGTAGAGAGCTTCAGCAGGCTGCTGAAGCCTCCTGACACTATAAAGCAGAGGTAAGAAACATGGGAGAACCAGTATGGTATAGTGCTTTGAGCACTAGACATCATCATTTGAATCCCTCCTCAACCATGGAAACACAATGGGTGACAGGTCACATTCTCTTAGCCTCAGAGGGAGGCAGTGGCAAACCCTCTCTGACAAATCCTGCCAAGAAAACCCTGTGATAGATTTGCCTTTGGGTCAACATAATTCAGAAATGACTTGAAGTTCTCTCAGTGGAGTAGTTATTGTAAAAAATGGTAGAAAGGCTGAATCTTAGTTTCAAGGGAAAATGTAATGATTATTTTTCAGAATTTACATAATCAGAATGCAAATTAAAAATTAAATAACCATAATAATTTGCATAATATGCAAAATAGATACCCAGATTTGAGGTGCTGAAATATGTCTACCCTGCTTATTCTGCCTAATGGTAGAGCTGGCTCTGAGAATTGAGAAGCATGCCACAAGTCAGAACCAATGAGCAACTAAAGATAAAGGAAGACTGGACAGCAAGATGACTACAATGCTCAAGTGAGGGTCAGCTGATACAAGAAGCCCTCTTATACACTTCTTGTTGTACAATGGTTAACTTTGGTGAATGGAGTCAGTACTTCAATGAGAAACTAATGTCTGCTGCTCTGTGGCTCACCACACTGGGCACCTCATCACAGATCCTAGCAGCTCCTGACACCTTCAGTGTCTGTCATGCTGTTTCTGTGATTACTGTTCCATATATCTAACCAGCCAATAATCCCTTAGAACTGTGCATTATGTTCCCCCTATAAGACATACTTTGGGAGAATGAAGCAGCTGCCTCAGGCAACAAAAGAGACTGAGGTATTGGAGAAGAATGCTGTATATGCTGAGCAGCCTGCTCAGTGCTTTCTTGGCTGTCCTAGTACCCTCAAGTTAAGCAAAGGATACTGTCCCCTTACAAACACTCAAATAAAATTCTTCTGTGTTTGGAATGGGGAGCACCATCACATCATTCTCCTCAGAGAGTGAAACATCTTGGACTATCCCTGTCATCCAGCATCTACAATTTAAATCAAAACATATGCAATCAAATGGATTATCAGAATGTGGGAAAGTTACTTTTTACAATTATAGCTCCCACTGGCTTTGCTGGCTGGAGATTTTTGGGAAAAATACTGCTTTATGAAAAGTACGGTAATCTCCATGGTCAGTGATCAGTGCCTTTAGGAACCTCTTTTTGCTATATAACCAGTGCAAAATGAAATGAGAGGGAGAGCAACTATGACAGGCATTCTTTGCTCATAGGGTAGCTTTCTGCTTATCCAGATCTGCTCATCAGTGAGGACTCATCTCACTTGAGGTGTGCACCTTCCTTCAGGCCAAGCATGCACAGGGTTAACTTTCTTGAATTTCTGCTCTGAGACAAATGGATTGTGTTTAGGTACTGCTGCTGGAGAGGAAAGGGGGGTGAAGGCCCCCTTTTTATTATTCCGAGGTGCATTTTAATTTGCACAAGCGACATTGTGTCTGTGATGGATTATGTGGAAGGAAACATTACAGCCCTGCAAGCCTGGCAAAGGGGAAAAATAAGGGAGATATGGGGAGGATTAAAAAGAGCTTTTTGCAATGCTGAATTCTGATAAGGGGGTCTGTGAGGTGTTTTCAGAGCTGGAGCAGGTGGAATTAAGAGTGGGAGAAATGAGAGAGGGGCAGGGCTCAGGCAGGAGAGGGAGGAGAATGCAACCCTTGCTGTGCTCTTCCTTTGCTTTGCCTTGCAGTGACCAAAGTAACTCATTTGCAGTGGCAGGTCAACCAACTAGTTCATCATATAAGATCTCAGAGGATAAGAAATATGCTTGCATTACTCCTTACAGTAATTCAAATATGTTTGAATTACTCTTTAGGTGCAACTCAGTCATTCCCCTCCCTTTTAGAGACAGGAGAACTTAAACTCCATGACTTATCTAAACTGAGGTAACAAGGCCTGGGAAGAAATAACAAGGAAATCATGAGTTATGTCCTCTCCCCTCTGAGCTGATTCATCTGCCTATTATGTCGCTGGTCTTACAGTCATCACCTGGCTTCATGTCATGATGAGAACCCACTCTTCAAAATTTACTAGGGCTACACCATATATACCAGGCAAACTATTACCAGATGCAGCTCTCTCTGCCACAGAACTTCTTCTGTTGTATTTCTGTCTGGCTGTCAAGCAGTCCATACATTTCTTAGATG
Organism: Ctenosaura bakeri; assembly: GCA_948474755.1. NCBI lineage: Eukaryota > Metazoa > Chordata > Lepidosauria > Squamata > Iguanidae > Ctenosaura > Ctenosaura bakeri. The sequence continues at coordinate 42,462 of CAOLHI010001418.1, forward strand.
TAGAGACATTCAGTTATGCAAAGATAGCAACCCTACCTAAAAAATCTATGTCATGCCTCCGTTTTATGGGGGATAAATTACATGTTGCTTTAAGATCATAGTTGCCAACTGTATCATCTTCATTTTATAGTAAAGTAAGTACAGGGAACCTCATTCAGATAAGAGTAGAGAGGGGCTTTAACTCTTTGCTGTGGTCCAAATCCAGAATGAGTTCTCGACATTCTCAATTTATATTGCCAAAAATAATCCATTAAAATAAATTAAGGGTTAAGAGGGTATTAGAGACAAGAAGATGCAACAAGGGCATGGTGCAAGTCAGTTGTGTACACAGCAGTTCAGAAGTGAAGTCCATTAAGTTAAATGGGATGTCCTTCTGCATGCCATAAATTCTAACTACACCAGAGCTGAACAGAGCTCAATAACTAGCTAGTTTAGAAGCTTAGTAGTAATATTGCTGTTTATCCATTGCTGATGGATGTGAGGTGGAGGCTGCAATTGTAGTTGTGTCCTGCTTGTGGATTCTCCATACATAAAATTTTGGCCACTGTATGAATAGAATGTTGGATTGATTGGATTTTGTTCTGATCCAGCAGGGCTCTTTGTACATTCCTATGTATCCCAAGGAGCTAGGCAGTATCTTAGCAGTGTGGGGATTTAAACTTAGGTTTCCAAATTCAATTTTCTAATTCTTATCCTGTAACAATCACAGTACTTGGCTATATCTGTGTTTGTTGGCAAGAGGTGGAATATGTGCACACAATCCAGTGATGTATTTAAGTCTTTTACTCCAAGTCTCTACCTTCAAGTCTCAAGTCCTTGAAGATATTTTCAAGTCAAATCTCAAGTCAAGTCTCAAGTCTGGAAGCCAACTTTATACTCCAACCAAAATTTCAGAATTAATGGATAGAGTGAAATAAATTCAGTTTTAACAATTTGCTTAAATTGTCAGCTCTCCACATTTGCAATTTTGCTATCTGCAGCTTCGGAAGTGGGGAATAGGATCCTATCTTACTCCTCATTACTGAAGATTCAAAAGCCTTAAAAAGAAGGGTCCTTCTTCTTCAAGTCCATTGCCTAACATATTTTCTGTCCCCCTCTGAGAAATGCACCCTGCACTCTGGGGGCGAGACTTGTCTTTTGCTCTTAGGAAACATTTTAGAAGGCTCCTCCGATATGCAGTGGGGACAGGCTGCTGAGCAGACCTCAACCCTGCCTCAAACCCATTGCCTAACCTGTTTGCTGTTCCCCTCTAGAAATGCACCCACACTTTGGGCTTGAGAGAGATTGTCATGTGACTAGTAGGCAAAAAGAGATGGAGGCATTAGTCAAAGTTGTAAGGTTTCTAGATGAATGCATTATGTTAACTGAACCAAGGGCATCAAGTCAGTCATTAAAAATATACAAGTCTCGAGTCGAGTCAAGTCAGTGCATCATTTATGGCTGAGTTGAGTCCAAGTTGAGTCAGTGAAGCGACTTAAGTTCGACTTGAGTCCAAGTCAATTGACTTGAGTCTACATCACTAACACCATCACAGGAGTGCAGGCATCTGTGTCCTTTTAAATTCATTGTGCAGGGAGACAGACAATAACTCCTTCTACTATACTTCTCCCAGCCTTGCCCAACAAGCCTACTGCAAAGGACAAGTGTGGCTTCTTTGGCAGGCTGTTCAGTAGCCATGGCCAGGAGCTGAATGCCTGGGGGTCATCTGGATGCAGCCAGGAGAAAAGAGCCACCATCTGCCTCCTAGATCTCCAAGGTACTCTCTGGAGATTCGGGAGCAGGAGAGCTGTTTGCTCCTGGCTGCAAAAATACAGCTGGGTGATGCCTGGGTCTCCAATACCCTCCCTGGACAATGAGCAGCCAAGGATGCACATGTCATTCTTTTGTGTTCAGTGAGCAGTATCCAGGGTGGAATTGCTTGGGATGAATATTATGTTTTACCTCACAAAGATAGGATCTTAGCTATTATCTTTAATATCATGTATCTGGAGAAACCTGGAGCTAGTATGTGGATCAGACTTGTTCCGGGTATCTTGCAGGACAGAAAGGTCTGTCTTTTATTTATTTATTCTTTTTATTATGAATGGAGTATACTCAGAGTTTTTTAAGAAATCAAATTGCATTCATACAGAGTAAGTTTTTATAATGAGATGCATTGTGTAAATTAAAACATAAATCTTTATTTCTGACACTCTGTGCTTTTCACCAAACAAATAATTTGTTGGGCCAGTTTACCAACAAATGTAACAAATTAAATTTACTTCCTATATTTATATTTGTTTTCTCTTGCCATTTAGAGAATATATAGTAATCAATTTTTTTGAAGTTGCAGTAAATCTTCAAGCCAGAAATCAGTTTAAAGTACAACTCTACAAAGTTAGCTTAGTTTAAGAATATAAGAACAGCCACAATAGCACAGACCAAAGGCCTTTCCATTCCAGTACTGGGTTCCCACAGTGGGGATACCAGATGCCTGTGGAAAGCCCACAGCCAGGAGATGAATGCAATAGCAGCCTCTTGCTCTTGGGTTCCAGCTACTGGTATACAGAGGCATATTGCCACTGAGACTGGAGGTGATATATAGTCCTCCTGCCTTACAGTCATTGATGGCTGGATGAGTTTATCCAAAGCCCTTTTAAAACCATCATCTTGCAGTGAATTCCACAATTTCCCATGCCCTGTGTGAAGATGTACCTGTTCTGGATCTGCTGCCATTTAGCTTCAGTTGATGAACACAGGTTCTAGAATCATGAACGAGGGAGCTGCTTCTCATTTCTTCTTACTCGTTTTGGAAAGTCCAAAAATTAATACCTCTAAACTCTAGAATAAAATGCAAGAGAAACATTTTTGTTAAAAAAAAATCAGTTAATATAATCATGGGACTTGGTTGCTTACCACAGTGATGGTTATTTGGATCCCAGATTATGAACAAGATCCTACAGTAGTTCATGCATGCAGAGTTAAGCATTCATAATACTATGTAACTCTTGCATTTAAATGGCAGTGTTGCAAAACTGATCAAAGACATCAAGATGCACAGCTTAATGACAGTGAGGTGTATCTGCCCATCCATACAATGAGCACCTACATGAACAATGGCAAGTTGTTCTCCACTTCCTCACTCCACTGTTTCCATGGTGGAACATACACATAAGTAATACACCAAGATTCTGACCAGTTTTTATTCAGTCAAATGCATAGTCAGGAAAGGTGCAAACTGCTCCTTTTAGATAGGAAATATACAGTCAGCCCTCCATATTTGTAGGTTTCACTTTCACAGATTTGATTATTTGTGAGTTTCTCTAATCCCTCCCACCTCAAGTGCTTCTTTTCCAGAGGAGCCCTCTCTCTCAGTGGCTCCAATCAGGCCATGTAGCCTTTTAAAATCCTACCTGTAGTCCTCCTCCTCCCTTGACCAGCTGCTGCCTAGCCAGCTAAGTATGGATTACAGCCCAGTTTCTCAGTGCCACAAACCCTCTCCCAACGTCCCTCCATACCCATGGAAGGAGATGGGCAAAAGAGGAAGTATAGGGCCATCATGCCGACTCACCCCCTTTCCCTGAGTGGTTTGGACCCTTGAAGCCTACTTTCGCCACCAGGCCTTGGCCCCTTTCCCACAGACATGCATACACACACATTTTGATAATCGCAGTTTTTCCACTTTTGAGGGGTCCTGTACCCCTAACCCTAGTGAATGTGGAGGGCTGACTGTATTGTGCAAATCAGTCTGGATTCTGAGCAGCACAAATCACTTGTTCTCTTCTGTGACATCGGTTGAAACACTGGAGTTAGTCCAGCATGCTTTGTCCAGGTCTTGCTAAGAGAGAAGGTGGTGCCTCCAGATTCCTGTAATAATATGCAAAGAGAGCTCAGAAGGGAGAAAGAGGAGAAAGAAGCCAGTTTATGCTTGTACCGGAGCAAATTTGCAGAATTTATGACTATGCACTTTGCAGCTTGCCATGTACTGGCTGCACATCTAATACATGACCAATCAATGCAATCTGCTCTGGAGATGTGTGGCATAGTTGACATGAGCAAAGTCGCAATGGTGTGTCGAGAATGGGGTCAAATGAGAGACTGCCTTGCATAGAGTTACAAAGAGAGGAATCTACAGCTCCCAAAATTTCCCAACCACCATGGCCACTGATTGTTCAATTTTTTTAGGCATTAATCACATATCACATTGTTCTGGTTTAAAGGATAGATAGACAATTCCACTAAATCTCTGATGGAATGGGATTAGCATACATGGCCAGAATCCTGTATCTGCTACTTAGTTAAGTATACTGTATCAGTACTCAAGTATCCTTAACTAAGTATCCCCTCCTGGCCTGACCCCCACCAGATATGATAGAAATGTCATTCAAACATACTCCGACTACTGGCAGAATGAACCTCCTGAATGAACCTGCCTAGTAAAATAAGATGTGGGGGGAGTTAAATAATCATGGCAATCTGGTCAAAATCATGACTAGATAGAAGAGGTGGGTACAATATATCATATGTGGTGGACATGTCCAAAGGTTAAGAAATATTGGACTGAGATACAAAACAGGATTGGTGAAACAATGAAGCTACAGTTTCCTATGATTCCTGAATTGTATTTGTTAAATATGACAGATTCAGTAGACGGCATGAATATAAAGAAATATTGGAGAATATTATTATATATGATAACAACTGCACGTATTGAATAAGTTAAGGTATGGAAAACACAGCAAATACCTACAATAGAACAATGGTGGGGAACCTTTATTGAAAATAAAAACGCTGGCATAGTCTCTCAAAGATTGAAAGGGAAATCAGATGATGAAATTCAGAAAGAATGGCAAATTGTAGGTGATTGCTGGGTGACCTTCGATAGAAGTCTATAATTCATGGTAATATGTGGAAAAATCTCATTGTGATGATTACGGTAGATATCATGAAGCAGGAATATGGAAAATAGAAATGCTATGTACCAACGTGTAAAATAGCTGAAAAATGCAGTACAAGGATATAACAATGTTAAGGGATATTGGAAATGAAATCTAGATCAGTTTGGAAGATTCAAGAAATAATTCATGTGAAATAGCAATAATAAATGTTTGTTTTAATTGTGAAACTTCAATAAAATGATATAAAAATTCATGACTAGATAGTAACTGTAAATATGGAATAGCTATGAATGAATAAATCATGGTAACTGATTGTATTCACAATTGCCACTTAGGCCTTTCTGTACTACATTGTTACAGTGCTATCATTCCACACTTTCAACATCCTATGGAATCCTGGGGTTTGCAGTTTAGAGAGGGGGCCTTTAGAATTCCCAGCCAGAGAGCTCTTTGTCCTTAGTAAATGACAAACCTAAGAATTCCACAGGATTTTGGAAAGTGGAATAATAGCACTATAGCTGTGTAGTGCAGAAATGGCCTTAGTCATAATTGTGACACTACGGCTATGATCAAAACTCTCCTCACAACCTACTTTAATAGGCATCAGCTTTAGGAGGCCAGCCCCTCCCAAAACTGCAAACCCCAGGATTCCATAGGATGTTGAAAGTGGAATCATAGCACTATAACGGTCTCGTGTGGAAATGGTCTTAGTTAGGTATACTTAACTGAGTAGCTGATACAGGTTTCTGACCCCTCATATATATTATGGGATTAAATTAACCTTCTGTCTCTCTCTCTCAGTCTCATACATACACACACATGCATACTTTTTTTTTAACTGAATGAATTTGTTTGATATATCGTCTCCAAATATATTTAAGTTTTAAATATAATTCTCTGAATCAGGTTGGGCAACTGTCAGAGACTAGGATTCTGCATTAGCTCTCCTGCAGGAAACCTTGGGGGACAAAAAAAAAATGCCCCAGAATTCTCTTTCAGTTTACTTCCTGTTTATGAAGAAGGCTTCTATGAAACCAAAAAATGGTGACAGTGCCCCCTATGCCCAAGATGTGGGGGAAAAGAATGAAAAAATAAAAACTGAAAAATACACAGATTTGGGGGCTTTTTTTAAAAAAATTGAGCCCTGGGGGTTGCATGTGGTCCACAAGCTGCACTTTTCTCATCCTTGCTCTGAAATGTTATTTTTTAAACAACAGATCCTGCTGTGATGTTAAAAGGAAATCTGGTAAGAAACCAGATGCAATCTTCACCCCAAGCCAGGTCAGTGTCTTGCCAAAGGAAGGTTGGGCTCTTCCTTGTGCACGTCATCTTAAAATTGTCCTCATATGTTTGGAAAATTCAAACAAGATTATGCTTCCCAATGATCTAATACTTATGATTACAGACACAACACAAAAATTAGTTCTTCAAAAAGGGATCACTCTTCTCTCCCTCTGTCTCCTTGCTGCCACATACCCTCTCATTCTTTTGGGCCAACATGGCAATTACTATTCAATTCTGTGTGAAAAATACATATAAAAAGTTTTTCTAAATATCAAGATGCATTCTGGGCTCTTTTGCAAAATTAGGGTTCAGTCTAGCCCAAAGGGAAACGTTTTTGTCCCAAAGACCTCAGTAAGACTACCCACTGGTACCTTCCTTGTCACTGGCATGAGGACTCTGCAGTGGATTTTAGTATGAAACTTGGAAGAGCAGTTAACGGTGCTGAAGCCTATCTAAAGGATAGTTTATCTAAAGTTTAGACTAATATCTGGTATAGATTTACCATCTCATTGACATGGAAACCATCAGTCATCAAGACTGAGGGCTAGCAAGATGGAAGAACTCTCCCCCAACCTAGCATCTGACTGGCTGGGATGATAGGAGTTGTAGTCTAACTCATCTGGGCAATGGAAGCTGGTTTAAGGCATAAACTTACATTTCCTTAGAAAAGCAATAGTACTTGGTGTTTGTCATTTATTTTAAATGATTCCTTTTGTTTGGATTTTCTGTGGATTTTGTTTGGATTTCTGAGATCCAGTACACTGGCTGACACATTTTCAATTCTTTTATTGACTTTTAATACTTGCCTTTCACTGAGTAGATTTGGCTTACACCAAATCTTGCAAACAAACAAGAGCAGCGTTTTATTAAAAGGAACTCTCAATGAATTTGGTTATCCATATCAAACCCAAATGTGGCTCTCTTCCTTTCCAGACAAGACTCAGGCAGGCAAAAGGTGCAGTTTAATTGGTTTCTTTCTATGATGGACACACGAGGGGATTGGTTAAAGAGCCCCTGAGATAACCTTCCCTACAGAGATTTGTTTTCAAGACACAGAAATGAACGTGGCAGGAAACATTAGTGCAGCCTAGAGATCTCTTGATATGAAAAAGGCTTTCTTCCCTCTCTCGGTGATGATGTTGCTAGCATTGGGTCACCTCAGCATGGCCCAAACAATTCCTCTTTCCCTTTAATCTCTTTACTCTTAAATTTGGGTTGCAGTCATTCACCTGCATACCTATGAGTAAGTCCCATTAAACTCACTGGGACTTACTACTGCATATACATGCTCTGTTGTTCCATTGATTAGCCAGGAATAAAGATGGGAGGGACAAATCAAGAACCAGAGAATTTGTGAGCAGGAAACTGAAAGGGAGACATGACTCCCAGGGAGTTATCTTTGTGGTGGATGCCAAATAGGAACAGAAATAATTATATAATAAACAATCTTGCCTCCTTTGCCAGCATATTAAACTAGCAAACTGGCTTCACACAAGACTAGGGAAATGCATATTAAAATTGGGGTGGGGAGATACAGATTTCTAAATCTTCTAAGGGAATACTCTCTGGAATAGCTGGCCATCAAGCCAACTGAAGGGGAGGTGACCTTGCACTTGATCCTAAATGGTATCCACAGCCTGGTGCATGCTTTAAATGATATCAACCAAGTGGAAATAGTGAATGCAGTGCTGTCAAATTCACGTAAATTTAAGTAGGCAATTCCCAAGGAAGTCTAGTGCTTGACTGAGGAAGAAGCTCTGAGTAGAGAAATTCTGTCAAAAATTGTAGGACTGGTGAAACACTTTGTGGGATTATTTAAAATGACAATAATAGAAGTTTATATAGAATTAACATTGCACATTAGGAAAGGTACAATGAAATCCAAGAGAGTGTCAGCCTGATTAACAAGCTGAATAAAAGAAACTATTAAGTACAAGAAGGCATCCTACAGAAAAATGGAAGTCCAAATGAGGAGAACAAAAAGGAACACAAGCTTTGGTAAATTAAATCAAACAGGGAAGGTTACAGGAGGAGGAAAAGAAAGAAAAGATGATGGTGGTCATTTTGCTAAACCTGTTAGGATAAACTATGCTTAAGAAGCAGTAAAACAGCTAGAGAGTTGGTTGGAATGGCAGCTGACAAGGCAGTAAAAGATGTGCTAAAAGAGACTGAGAAAAGCTAAATGAATTATTTGCATGTCTTCATAGCAGAAGATGAAAGACAGCTGTGTATGCATGAACTGATATTTTAAACGAGGAATTCTAAAGAACTGGGGCAATAATGGAGACAAAGAATGTTTTAAGCTTTCCTGCAAAATTAAAAATGAACAAAATCATTGCATCTAAACTGTATCTGTCTGGAAATTGTCAAACAATCAAAATATGCAATATCAATTTTTCCAAAGAGAGCTGAGGTGGCAGGTAGATACCCAAGAAATTATAGGCCAGTTAGTTTACATTCTAGATAAAATGACATAAAATATTATTAAAGAAAGTATCTCCAGGTTCAACTTCTGAAAAATCAACATGTCTTCTATAAAGAGATGAAAGGTTCTTTCAGAGGATCAACAGGTATGTGTAGTTGGACTTAAAAAAAACCAAAACTTTTTAACAAAGTAACTCCATAAAGGCTTCAAAGACAAATGTATAAATCCTGAAGTAAGGCGGTAACTCCTCACATTGAAGGAAGAAACTGGCTAAGGAAAGGAAGCAAAGAGGAAATAAATGAGCCATTCTAAGATTGGAGAAATGAAAGAAGAGGAGTCCTAGCAAAGATCTGATGCCTTTGAGACTCATCCCTAAATAAGCTAGAGTTAGGGAGAACAGTGAGATGACAAAGGTTGTAAATGACAAAAATGTTCAGGATGGTAGAAACTAATTATGAAGAAGCAGGACTTTTCCAAAATGGAAGAATGGAGATTAAAATTACAAATAAGGTTTGTATGTAAATATATGAACAGTTTGGAGAACATGGATAGGAAATCATTTTTCTTCCTCTCTTATAATACTAGAACCTGGGATCACCCAAAGAAACTGTAGCAACAGGAAGAGAAACAATAGGAAAGCCATCTTTACATGGTACGTATGCATTCGCTGCCATAAAATGGGGCAATGGTGAAAAGAGACTATGCTATCAATAGTAGCAGGTATCAGAGGCAGCATAATTCTCAAAATTAGCTGTTGAGGAACAACAGATGGAAAGTGGGCATCCCATTTGTCCTGTGGGGAGCAAAATACTAGATACACCTTTGTTGTAATCTACCAAGACTTTCGGTGTGTTCTTAGTTCTGTGTGTTCTCAGAGTAAGCCATCTGGCTACTAATTTGAAATGTAGCATAACTGAGACTTGATGGGATGGTTCCCATAATCAGAATATAACAATTGAGGGATTATAATCTGTTCAGAAAGAATAGCGGGGAAGAAAAATGGGGGAGTAGCATTATATGTCAAAGACAAATTCACTTGTACAGTAAGAGGTTGAAGCAGCTGGGCATGTTTAGCTTGGTGAAAAGAAGATTGAGGGGTAGCATGGTCACTCTTCAAATACTTCAAGAGCTGCCCCTAAGGGGAGTATGGAGGCATGTTCTCTGCTTCCTCAGAGGGTAGAACTAGGTCTAAGGGTTTTAAGTTAGAGGAGGGTAGATTTCAGCTGAACAGAGGAAAGAACTTCTTGGCAGTGAGAGTGGATTGGCAATGGAACCAATTGCCTATACTAGGGGTGGTGTCTCCTTCTCTGGATGTATTCAAAAGAAGCTGGACAGCTATCTCCTGGGGATATGCTAGCTGAAGGTCCTCCTTTGAGCAGAGATTGGACCCAATGACCCATAGGGCCCCTTCCAACCGATGGCCATTTCTACATTGCACTATTATAGTGCTATTTTTCCACTTTCAACATCCTATGGAATCCTGGGGTTTGCAGTTTAGGGATAAACAGTTAGAATTCTCAGCCAGAGAGCACTTTGGCCTCAGTAAAATACATACCCCAGAATTCCACAGGATGTTGAAAGTGGAATAATAGCACTGTAACAGTGTAGTGTGGAAATGGCCGTGTGATTCTATGATTCTGTGAAATGCTTCCCCCATGGTGTAAAAGTGTGCTTGTTTGAGAGGCTACCCAGGCATCTTCGCATCTGAACTAGAACCTGAACTTCCTGCCTCCTAATCCAGGATATTGCAATCAAGAGTTGTTTTCCATATCTATGTACTAAACTGTTCTAAATGGCTTAGAGCCAGAGTGTCTGAAAGACCCCCTCCTTCCCTTTGAAATTTATCAGAAATTTGAGATCTTCAGAGGAGGTCCTCTTGTGTGTTCTAACACCTCATGAAGTTAGGTTGATGAATATACGTAACAGGGCTACCTTTGTAACAGTGCCCCAAACTGTGGAACTCTCTACCCAAAGAAGTTTGACTGGCCCCACCTCTTTTAAATTTCCAGCAGGCAGCCAAAACAGTGCCATTCCAAATGACTTTTAGTGTTTCAAAATGTTTGAAAGCTAGATTTTAGGAATGATTTTAGGAGTTTTTTTAAAGAACATTTCAGTGTGTTTTTAATTTTTTTAAAAAATCTTAGTATTATTTTAATTGTTTCTATTTATTTATCATCTCAAGAGCCTTTCTGGGCTGGGAAGTGACACAGAAATACTTTAAATAAATAAATACATTAAATAAATATTTTTCTTATGTTGGCAATAAACCCATTTATCTTTCTCTCTCTTTCTTGCTCTCCTTCCCTCTCGTTCTATAAATATTGTTGTAAACTGCCTCCAAGTTGGCTTCAACTGATGGTGACCCTGTGAATGTGAGAGATCCCCAAGAGTCCTGGCCAGCTGCAGCCCTCTTCAGGTCTTGCAGACTCAGGGTCTTGGCTTCCTTGCTTGAGTCGATCCACCTGTAATGCAGTCCTGCACTAGCAGTGTTAAGAGAAAAATGAAGCTTTTGCTATTAGCACACATATTTATCATCATGCTTTCTCCATCTTCATGCATCATCTACCTTACTGAGATTACTGATGGCATTTTCTTTCTCTGGCCAGGTTCAAACATACACATTTTATGGGCTTATCATGGGCATCCACCAACCATTGAAGCACACATCTTGGTTACCTAGGTATGCAAAAAAAGAGCAGTGTGTATGCACGTGTGCCATTTTCCATAACCAACCAGTATGCTCATAACCAGACAAGACATTCTTTCAACATCCGCTCCCTGCACTCTTCTTAAAGAAGGAAATGAACCTTTGCCAACAAACCATTCTGACGTAGTATATTTTGGGAAGCTGCTCACTAGGGAAAATAACTGATCTTTCAGTTAATGACAGCTATTGTACTGTGGGGTGGGTGGTGGGTGGGATTGCCCTCTACCTCTCCAAAACGCGGGGGTGGCAGTGTAAGGGAAGAGTGGGATAAAATGGAAAGTGAGAAAGAGTCTGGGGGAAGGGAGAGAGAAAAGCATTTGTAAAATTAAAAAGCAGAGCCCCATCAGATTGTGTTGGGCAGGGGAAAGCGTGTCGAAGGCAGGAGTAATTGGTAATCGGAGCAGAAGTGAAGAAGGGGATGATTTATGGGAGCATGGAGACAGGGGTGGAATAATTTTTGGAGCAGAACGGGGAACTTACTGAATGCCTGAAACTCAGCTACTTATCCACTCGTTCTTGTGATAAATTAGCTCTTGTTTAAAGTAACCGGAGCTCCATTTTTCATTCTGATTACTACACTTGATATCTCTCTCTCCCCCTCTGTTTCTCTCTGACCACTGCCCCTTAGCAGGCTCCCTGAGCTGAGGCATTGGCTTTATGGAAACGCCTCAACTTCCATGGCCCAGTCCTGCCTTCTTCTGCTGTATAATTACAACCAGGTTAACTGTTTTTGAATTGCAACAATCACCAAAGAATTTCAAGGCAAGCTTTGGGTTTCTTTCTCTCTCTGTCTTTCTCTTACTCTAAAAAGGGTGTAGCATCTGTATGAATGAATCTATTCAGAATGCATCATGTTGGCATGCAACTTATTTGTCTGTGCTGTCATGCCAAAAATGAAGCCATACGTACTAGTGTGTATCAGTTAGTGGAAAAAGGTGTGGAGGAGACCTCTTGGATCATCTGATCCACCCAGTGGTTTGAAACAGATACTATAGCTTTGTATAATGTTCATCTCTGAAACAATTAATTTCTACTTAACCTTCTGAAAACATTTGACTTTCCCCAATGTTGTTGCATTGCAAGGGAAGCTTGTTTAGCTGTGAGAATTGCTATGTCTGGGTGTTGATACATCTGGAACTTTGGTGTGGTTTCTGGTGTTGGTTTTTGGCTTTATTTTTGTTGCCCACTCTGAGCCCCAGGTTTAGGGGAAAGGTGGGATATAAATGAAATAACGAGGGTGAAGATAATGATGGTGACAATAAGGATACAGAACAAGGCTTTCCAAACAGTGTGCTGCAATGCGTTAGTGTGTCACCTGAAGTATGTAGACATGTCGCCTACAATCTTGAAAATGTATGTTATTATTTATAAATCATATATTTTTAAAAATTTATGAAATGTTTTAACGAGGTATGTTGTGTCCCCATACCTTCTGTTATTGCTATTTATGTATGTGTCTGTATCTCTTTTAAGGAGTTAGTTTAACCTCTGGTTTGCTAGTAAAACTGAATTATTGTGTCGTGAAATGATGCATGTCTAAAAAGTGTGTCACCAGCATGAAAAGTTTGGAAAGCTCTGATATAGACTGATGTTATTTCAACAGCAGCTGCCACTTTTCTATAAGCCCTATACAGGCAGTCAGATGAAGATAAAAGTGAGGTGGGTTATAGGCATGCATCCAAGTTTCCCCTTCAAAGATCCCGTTCCCCCTCCTCTGTTCTGCTCCCAACCTTCTCGTGCTGAGGGTGGAGTTCTAAAGGTCATTTAGATTCAAAAGGAAAGAAGATTCCACACAATCAGGATTCCAGCTGAGGTCAGGGATGGAGGGACTGAGGACACTGAAATGGGCCTCATTGTGTGCTCCGACATTCTCTCCATCTTTGGTCCTCACATAGGCAGGTTGAATAGCTGGTGTGGTGATACAGAACACTCCAACATCTAAGAAGAAACAGGCATGTGTGCTTTAGTGGGGGTCAGAAAAGGAGGTTCTGTTCAAGTGGACATCTTCCTCCATTCTCATAGAAGAGATCTGATCCAAGGTGTGAATAATTGCACTTTTAGTTTCAGTCCAGAAAGTCCTGTTTCCACATCAGTTCCTACCCTGGTGTATGTACCTAACTGGACTACATTACAGAGACTTTTACTTTCTTTTAATGGAAGACTTCATGTATGTTCACATGAAAAGTAGGTGTGTTTTGTGTTTAATATTGGAATAATATATCCCATAAATCTATCCAAGGGCTCTTCTGTTCATTGGACATGGACAGTGTCATCCTTTTCTCACTTGCTGTCTGAGATGCCCATGAAAAGTCCCTTCAGAAAGTACCAAGGCAATGACCATGATAAACTGTTTGAGTTACTTAACAAAATTCTAACATATAATTTCTCAGGGACTTAGGGAATTCCTAAGGAGTGCATGATAATAAAATATATGCAGGATTCATACAATTTCCTGCAGTGAACTGATTTTCATGTAGAACAATTTATCTTGTTTGAAGCATCTTTTTCTGTATTAGATCCATGTAAATTACCTATTGTCAGAAGACAGATTTTCCATCAGGAAACATAATATCACTCCATCCACAAAGGAATTCCTCCCTTATGAAGGAGGAAGTCATGTGAGAATAAACAAAAATTTCAGGTCACCATGTTAATGCATTAGGGGAAATCCAAAAGCCACAGTAGTATTAATATCTTCACTGGGAACAGGACCTGCTGAAATGTCAGAAAGTCATTTGTGTCTAGAATTCATCACAAATATTTAGCAAATATCTACTTTAGAGATGGAGGATTTTCAAATTTGCCAAAGTGTGCAGATTTCTTTAACCTATTGGTAAGAAGAAAATGAAGGTTTTTAAAAAAAAATCAAGTGAGAGAAAATGAAACTGACATGTGGACCCTTTCATGGAGTCCTGGGGTTTGTGGAGTATTAGAAGTATTAGGAGTATAAGGAGGAGTATTAGAATTCTCAGGTAGGACATAGCATTATAACTGGGTAAAATGAATGGACAGGGCTTTGAGTGTTTAACTCTTAAAAGCGTGAGTCTGAACCTATGTTTTCTATCATGTTGATGCTTGATTAGGATCACCACCTCTTTTTTTCTTTCCCTGAGAGGCTTTTTATCTTTAATACCATATTTAGCAGAATTCTTTTCATCTTGGCCATAGCTGTACCTATTGAATTGTGCTGATGGGACTGAATTTGTTTTCATCTTGTTTTTAAAGAATTTATCAAACTCTTCAGAGGGGCATCTCAATTGCTGGAGAAAACAACTTGGTCAGTTTCTCCCATCTCATCATTAGAAGTAATCAGTTCATATGACAGCCACAGTCAGGCTGGCAAATCAGTCACTTTGGTCTGTACCAGATTGGTGCCCTCCAGATGCTTTTGACTACAGCTCCCACAATCCCCGACTGCCAGCAGTGCTGGCTGAAACTGACTGGGTGAGAAGGAGTATCAGCTTGGAGAAAACTGTTCTGTATGCAATGTTTGATTTAGAAAAAGTTAATAGTCATAATGCTACCTGAAACTTCTAAATGCCTAAAATGCTTCAGTTCCTTACCTCAATAAATGCCTCTTTTTTTTTCTTTCTTTTTTCTTTTTTTTGCAGATGGGTTGTGTAAGAAAAAGACTCATGTAAGGGAAAACTTCAGCAGAGGTCATGTGTGGGTTTAGAAAGTTAACGGCAAATAGACATTTTAATATGACACAGTTCATTAGTGGGAACAGTTCAAAATTATGCTGCATCATCAGCTACCTAGATTTCAGAAGGATAGAGGAGAACTTTGAGGTGAGTACTATGAGACCCAGTTTCGTTTCCTGGGAACACACTGATAGATGCTATTGAAATGTGTTATCAGTCATTTAGATGACCGTCTGTTCCCTGAAAACATCTTCTGCAGTGTTGAATATTCTCAGGATGTTTTCTGTATATCTGCTGAATATTAACCAAATATTTGACAATGATATTTAAAAGCCAATATTATTTGATTTAAATATTTGCTATTCGACAAGCTCCGGCATCTACCAGTAGTCAGCAGTTAGCATGCCACGGTGTTCCCTCAAGTGGCAGAAATATGAGGCGCAGCAAATTGTGTATCTCTTCCTGAGCCTCTCCAACCCACTCTGGGAATGACAAATGCTGCATCTGCCAAGCACCTGAGCAGGTCCATCAGAATGTGCATTAGTGGATCCTGCATAGCCATGCCAGCTACTTTCTTGCTGAGAGCCTCCCCAAATCCAAATGTCTTGCACTGAGGTTGGCTGAGGGTCACAGGACCTGAGGCCAAACCAAGTTCTCTGGGGTCTCAGTCTCTCCCTCTGGGCTTTCCTTTTCCTCTGATGCCACTGCTCAGTGATTTCCCAGCTTTTCTAAAAGGTATATATTGGGTGGTTGATTTGATTTGACTTGACTTGGTGCTCATCTAAAAAGACCATGGCCAACAGCTTTGTGGATTGTGCTATGCAACTCTTGTGTCCAATAGCAACATTGCACAACCAGATGAACAACTGAACATACAACCCAATGTGCGAATGTTTGTGCAATGGCATTGCATGGGCTGCCCCACTTCTGCAACCCTGACTTCAGTGTAGACATTATTTACTGGCCAAAAAAATATTCAGCTGCTTCTGTAGGGAACCTATAGCACAGGGAAGATGCCCGAATGTGTCACTTTAATGTTGGATTCTGTACCATATTTACTGCTCCCCCTGCCCACGTTCTGAAGGACATTTTCCTAATCATCAGCTTTTTCACTTCATTTTTTTTGGAGGGGAGAGGGGGATTCTTTTTCTTCCTGTAAAAAAAAGTAACTTTTTTAGAAACCAATTTCTCCCATGCTCAGTTCAACCAGTGTGGTTCCTGATGGTTTACTTAAGCTCATTTAGGGGTGTTTGCTGGTGATGTGGACTGGGATGTTAGCTTGACCCACCTGACTTTTGTTTCTGTTTTCCATTGTACTACCAGGTACAAAATTTTGTCCACTCTGCTTCTCCTTCAAAAGCTCCAATTTTATTCTGTTTTTTTTTTAAAAAAAGTGAAAGATGAAATTTTCTGTTGAGTCAGTGCAATAATCATTTGGTTCATAACATCTTCATTTCAGCCTAGCACATTCCTTCCCACCTCTCTCTCATAAAGCTACTGGGAAATTTTCCCCACCCACCATGGTTCTTTATTTCATTTCATTTCAATTTTTAAAAATATCTCTCCATGTTAGCCCTGGATCACCAGGGCCATTTCCGCACTAGACTGTTATAGCGCTTTTACTCCACATTCAACATCCTATGGAATTCTGGGGTTTGCAGTTTAGGGAGGGGCCAGCTGGTCTAGTGCGGAAATGGCCCAGGTGGAAAAGAAGGAACAGTTAAGTGGGAAAGAGGAAACAGAGGCTGTGATTGGGCTTGGTTAACTAGAACTAATTTGGGAGAAGTCATTTGATTTTTAAGAACCATGATGTGAGGTGGAACTCCATGGAGGATTATGGGTGGGAATGGGAGCAGGCCACGAAGCAGTGGTATCTCCTCCCTCCTTTTCACTATTTCACTGTTCTATCCTTTCGGCTTGGTAAGCTAGCACTGATATAGAGACTTTCCTTTTTTAAAAAAAAAAATTAAAAAGCATATTGGCTGCAACAGCAGGGCAGCTGAGGATTTTTTAAAAAATCAAGAGGAAAATGTAGCAGCATTTGGAAGAACTGGCAAGGATCAGAAAGAAGTGACAGTAAATGTCAGACAATGGTCTGACACAACTCATTCAACATGGATGAGCCCTGGATTTGACTTACACACTTTGATTGGACTTAGATGCCACCTTTCTCCTGGAATTAGGACTCATTCTAGAAAGTTGAAACACCTCTTCTAAGTTGTAGTCACTGGCAGAAAGAACTTTGGAGCTAAAATATACTCGGATTTGGGGGTCCATCCTTTTTGCCTTTGACCCCACCCACCACTGAAATATGGTCTCTAAGAATTTATATGAAACTAGTGTATTTACCTAGTGTTGCCTGGGATTTTATTTTCCTCTTAAGAACTCACCCATTTTCTCCATTACCTGTAACTTTCCCCCATAATTCCCAGTGCAACCTGTATTCAGAGTTATTTACATACACAGTTTGGGTTCTTGAGGGAATACACTGTCTTCCTCCTTGCTGCTAGGCTTCATCTTCATAATAACCAGCCTATTCCAGTAGCTGTAATTTATCCCCATATTCCCCAATCCAATCTGTATTTAGAGTTGTTAACATACAGAGGTTGAGTTCCTGCGGGAATACACTGTCCTCCTCCTTGCTGCTAAGCATCATCTCCACAGCAACCAGCCTATTCCAGTACCTGTAACTTTCCCCCATAGTCCCCAATCCAATCTGTGTTGTCCGATAACATTGATGTACTGGCTTTTGATTTTATTTTATTTTTTTATTTTTATTTTTTTGCTTTCTATTGAATTTGTGCAATGGCTTTATGTTTTTCTGGAAGCATTTTTTGTTTTGAATTTCAACTTTAAGATTCCTTGCATACGGAACCCATATAATCCACTATGTGAGGTGAGAAGACATTGTAACTATGTTGTGTATATCACTATAATTTTTTTTCACATATGCCCCCCTCAATGTTTTCTGGCACCCTTATTGATGGTAGGCCTCGTCTCCATAGCAACTGGCCTGAGGCCCAAAAGCTCTCGGCTGAGAATTCTAAAGGCTCCTCCCTAAACTGCCAACCCCAGGATTCCATAGAATCTTCACAGCCAGCCAATCATATGAGGTCTTCTCATCCCACACGGCCAATCATATGAGGTCTTCACCTGCCTGATGCAGACAAACAGACAAACTCACAGACAAACTTTGACTTTTATATAATAGATGTAGTTCAGCCCTTGGGTTAAAAGTTATTCTTCACCCTCCCTCTGAGGAATCTTCAGAGCAAGACACTGAACTTGGGGTGACCATGGAGAATGCTTGTGCTGTGGAGGCATTTTGCCTACAGTGCCTTCAATGCTTGTTACTTAGGGCCGTCTCTATCGCCATTTCTGTACCACACTGTAACGTTGCTATTAGTCTACTTTCAACATCCTGTGGAATTCTGGAGTTTGTAGTTTATTGAGGCCAAAGAGCTCTCTGGCTGAGAATTCTACATGCTCCTCCCTAAACTGCAAACCCCAGGATTCCCTAGGAAGTTGAAAGTGACGTAATAGCACTATAACAGTATAGTGTGGGAATGGCCTGTGCTAGCCATTGTTTTCAGAATAGTGGTCCACAAAGAACCTAGTGGGATGAATTCATACTTTTTTGATGCCCTCCAAATGCAGTGACTGTTTTTACACAAGAATCCCTGAATGTATTGTTATTGCTTTAGAAATGAACATTTTGTTTTGTTTTTTTTCTTTTTGATTATAGACTTTGATGAGTTATGTCAAACTGGTAACACCATAGTTAGAAGGCCTACAGACTCTGTGGGACAAAAATCACTTGAGCTGATTTGTTTATGGCTGTGCAAAATTAATTCTTCTTCTTCTTTTTCATCTCTCAACAGTGGGACTCAAGGTAGCTAGCAATATTAAAAACAATGAAAATTAAAACATTCATGACAGTATAAATATAAAATTTAAAAAACAATTAACTTTTCCAGGAATGGGTATATCTGGTACATTAGTTTTAACAATGGAAAAGCATTCCTGATCATTCCTAAAACCTGAGTCTCCAGGTTCAGAGCTGAATCCAGGAGCTCCTCCAAAGTGCAAACTTGCATTTTCAGAGGGGAATGTAACCCCATCTAACACAGGCTAAATCCCTCTTCCCAGATCTGTCTTTCAACTGATCAGGAGCACTTCTTTCTTGTATGAGTTAAGTTTCAATTTGTTTGCCCTTATCCAGTCCATTACTGCTGTCATACACCAGTTTAGCAGATGAACAGTTTCCTTGGAATTAGGTAGAAAGGAACAATAGAGCGGGGTATCATCACCATACTGCTGATACCTGAACCCAAAACTCCAGACAACCTCTCTCAATGGACGCAAATTTACAAATCATTTGCAGTCTTCTCTTTTATGGTGACATGATGGGATAGCTCTGATAATGTCCACATGGACAGGACTGAGGAAGGAAAAGAGAAGAGGTTCTCACAATTTGCCGTGATAGCTCAAATCCCAGTAATTTACAGAAACAAAAGTGCAGTCAGTATGTTACCAAAGTGTCTGAGTTACCGCAAAACCCGTGCCAGAACCACTGATTCCAATGGGTAGGTATTGACCATCCTGAAAGAGGTGGCCATATCCAACAGCTTTGCCTAAATGAACATATAATCATTAAGAATATTGTATAACTATTTAAAAAGTGGGATTTTTCAAATGCCATAATGAAAGGACTTGGGGAAGGATTTCATTTTTTTAAAAAAATATTATATTTTAACATGGTGTTGGGCTGTTAAGGAGTCTTCATTTCTTTCTTGGCATCTGCCATTGAAGCACCTTTGTTGACTCTGATCTGCCTAAACTTGTTTCTTTAAACAATGAGTGGGACTCTGATTTACTTATGTATCCTTCTTCAGCGTGAATTTGTAATAAAAATTACAATTTTTACTTTACACGGCATAGAGCTGTCGACAACTCAAATCCCAAAGGAGAGAATAGCAAAATACTTTTCTTGATCACATTTAGAGCTTTTTGGTAACATTTGAACCTCTGTGGCCTTGATTCCTTCAGAAAAGGAAACTGTGCCTGCAGATTGCCTACAAGTAGTTTTCCTATTCTGCCAAGAAAATTTTAAAAGGTATTGGCAGATCAATTTTTAATTACAATCAAAGGCATGTAACACAAATTCCCTTTATCTGTTTGTAATCTGTCAGGCCTAATCCCCTTCTAAAGAACTAGTAAAGGCAGTTTTATGACAAAGAGAAAAAGCAATAAACATTTCTTGATTTCCAATGACAGTCCATGAGAAATATAAACCTTCCAAATCACAGCTCAGGCTCAAGCTCCAAGCTGAAGTAGACTGATTCCAAATCGATACAAGCCAAGCATTTGTGAAAGACTGCAACTGAAGCATGAGCTTGTGGTTGATTACAGTTCTTAGTTATGATGGTTGCATATTACTTTCATTATTCAAAGCAGTATTCCTCTCCAGTTGCTTGGAGACATAAGCAGGGGCCCTTTTCACATCAGATAGCTGGAGCACTATGATTTCACTTTCTGTGGTTTCTTGAGTCCTTTTCTTCCTTCTTTTTGAAGATGAGCACAACATTAGCACACTCAGCTGTAGGTACCTCATCTGTCCTCCAAGAATTCTCAAAGATATTGACAGTGGCTCTAAAATTACGTTTATAAGTTGCTTCAGAGCCTTTGGATGCAGTTTGCCTCACCCTGGAGATTTCAGTTCATTTAAAGTAGCTTGGTATTCCCATACTCACTTATTTCTCCATCTTGGACAGTGTCTCTTTATTGCATCACTGGTCCTATTTATACCTTTTGGAACAAGACAGACACAAAGTTGGTGTTCAGCAGTTCCACTTTACCTCTGTAATTCATTAGCATTTCTCCATCTTCTTGATGCTGTGGATCCACTGCTACTTTGTTTTTCTTGCTTCAAATATAGCTGAATACACTGTTATTTTTAAACTTGTTTTGCAAGCCTCAACTTATTCTGACCTTTTCCCTACAAATATTGGCTACAGGCATACCTCAGTAAACAAAGCCTTTCATAAAGAAACTCCTTTTTTCTGGTCTCCAAACTTCTCTTTTTCTTCCTTGTCCTCTGTCTAGCCAGAAGTTTTTAGCAGTATTAGCACTTGGAGGATGGGGAAGGAGGGCTTGTGTCAGGTTGCAACAGTATGTCAGCAGTAAACTTGAGCTGAGTAATAATGGGACTCTGCTCTAATTTTACTGTAGCTATGTGTACCTGAGTAATAAGAGAAAAGACAAACAACAGCTGTCTCCAAAATATCTTACGAAGTGTGTTGAATACCAAAACAAAAAGAATCTGTCAGGCCTAATCCCCTTAAAGGGGAAAGCAGGAAAGCCTGCCTCACCAGCTCCCACACCTCATCTTAAAAAAGCATAGGTCTGTAAGTTTGGCCACCAAAATGGGAATCATAAGAAGTGGAGGATAATGGAATTAAAAATAAAGCATTGCTGGATGCATTTTGGAAAACACTTCCAAGAGGTTTCTTGAGGATTCAAAATATTTCTCTTTACTTATGCAAGGACTGCCTGACCTGGTTGTTTCATTTCACGTATGCAGATTGTTAGTTTCAGATGCAGGGTTTGCTGAAATGTGTTGAACTGTTCTTCTTTATGTGGTGTCAGAACCTGTCCCTATTAATTCTGTGTTATTACTACCCCAGTACCAAATTTTTTGTTAAAGAAGTAACACTTAGGAACACATCCACTTTGTTAACTGAGGTATACATTTTCTTCTTTTTAATTACCCTCGGTGATTTGCTCCTACTCCATTTCTTATACATTTCCCTTCTAAATTTTAGTCCATCTGAAAATTTCTTATGCAGAGACCCCTTTCCCTTTAGAAACATCTCACATCTCACAAGATTTGTTTGCAATTACATTTGCAGTATCTTAGTTTTCAGAAACTCCCATCTGTAATGAATACTCTTCTCTTCAAAGATTTCTTCCATGGGATCTCATCCAGTATTTCCTAAAGCTTATTGAAACTGGATTTCTTAAAGTTGAGTGTCCATTTGACTATGCTTGATTATTCCTTTCTTCTCTATGATGAATCCCAATAGGATGTAGTTACCTCTACCTAAGGTTCCCACTACTGTACTTCCACCTTATTGACCAATTCTTCCCTGTTGGTGATCATAGAATCGTAGAATCATAGAGTTGGAAGAGACCCCAGGGGCCATCCAGTTCACCTCCCTGCTATGCAGGAACACACATCAAAGCATTCCCAACAGATGGCCATCCAGCCTCTGCTTAAAAACCTCCAAAGAAGGAGACTCTACCACACTCCAAGGCAGCATATTCCACTGCTGGACAGCTCTGACCGTCAGGATGCTCTTCCTGAGGTTCAGGTGGAATCTCCTTTCCTGCAGCTTGAATCCGTTGCTCCTTGTCCTAGTCTCTGGAGCAGCAGAAAACAAGCCCACTCCCTCCTCAACATGACATCCCTTAAAATATTTAATATTTAAACATGGCTATCATGTCCCATCTTAACCTTCTCATCTCTAGACTAAACATATCCAGCTCCCTAAGGTGTTCTTCATAGGGCATGGCTTCCAGACCCTTCACCATTTTGGTCGCCCTCCTCTGGACATGTTCCAGCTTGTTGATATCCTTCTTGAATTGAGGTGCCCAGAACTGGACACAGTATTCCAAATGAGGCCTAACCAATGCAGAATAGAGTGGTACCATTACCTCCCTCAATCTAGGCACCATACTCCCATTGATGCAACCAAGAATCGTGTTGGCTTTCTTGGCTGCCTCATCACACTGCTGACTCATGTTCAGCTTGTGATCTACCAAGATTCCTAGATCCCTCTCACATGTACTGCTATCCAGCCACATGTCCCCCATTCTATATTTGTGCATTCCATTTTTTCTGCCTAAGTGTGGACTTTACATTTCTCTCTGTTGAAATTCATTTTATTAGCTTTGGCCCAGCTCTCCTATCTGTCAAGGTCATTTTGAAATTTGATCCTGTCCTCTGGGGTATTAGCAACCCTTCCCAATTTGGTGTGGATGAGGTCCCAGATAATCAATCTGCTTGTTGTTTCATTGTGGAGGATGAAACTGTTGACAAGCTCAGTGAAGATCTATCAGACCTTATATTCTTGGTAGAGTTTGACTTGTACCATGATCTGGCCCAAGTACCACGATAGTTTAAAATGTCCCACTACTGCTGGATCTCTCCTTTTTTTGCATGTTTGACATTTTCATTATAATCTTAATTCAAAAGTAGCCTGCTGTGCCTCATGGGCCTCTTCCCTAAGAAAAGCAGGTAGATTGCCTTTTTTTCTGGCTATGTCTTGCTTTATGTGGTTGATACATTAACTTGAGCTAGAACGTGAAACAAGGGAAAAGACAACTGAAAAAAGAGAAGACATCTCTTCCACCAGAATGGGTGAAAAGAGAGTGCTTCTTCACATGGGTGATAACTCAAGAAATCTTGCTGCCTAATGCAAACAACAAAATGATGCCCCCTCCCTTTCCTTGTAGTCATACTTGGCAGTTGAATCTTCATTTGACATGGGTAAAGGGGCAGCATTCTCCACTGTACCTGAAGGCATCAGACTAACTTAGGAGATGCAGGACAAGCCATGTGATACTTAGCTCTTCCCTCCAATAAATTGCTGCCAATCACCTTCCAGCATCTGCAACCTCACTCTACCTAATGGTAGGGCCAGCCCTGCTGCACACTCTACCAAGAACCTATATACATTCCACTTTACTTTAAGGCCCTGTCTCCAGAGGAGAGTAGACTCAAGTTGGGCAGGAATGGAGAAAGGAAAAAAATCCCCAATTGTATCCCAGTATGTGTGTGTGTATATATCTGTGTTTGCATGTGTATATGAATGTGTGTGTGTGTGTATGCGCATGTATATATATCCCCAGGGCACCATCCTCTCCATCCCCCCTCCCTTGACAAAGGTGAACAGCATATCTTTAGTTAATAATTAAGTTGTCATGAACTCCATCAATATCCCATCATCTGCCTGACAGAGGGAAAGGAGGCAGTGGGGGAAGGGATCGGCCCAATGTGCCAGCTCTGCCCACAGCCGTGATCTCGTCTCAACCATAATAAATAGCATGAAAGGAGCTCCTGATAAATGCCCATGTCATGGAGAGATTTTACCTTCACTCAGAAACAATGTAATATCTCAGCTATTACCCAAAATAATTTATCAATGTGTAATAGCTTTGTGCAGAGCTCAGATAGGAGGGGAGCAGCGCCACTCGAGATGGATGGATCCTACCTTCTGCTTTTAATTTTTAATGTTCGTAGGCAGCTTCACATTAAAGGCCAGGTGTCATACATAGACTTAATGTAAGAATGGAGTTCATGAATTCTAATCAGGGGAGAATCTTTCCGCTTTAAGCACTTTTTTATTTATTTATCAGTTTTCTTCTTCTTCAGTGTTCCTTTCTTTTCTTTCTGTTTTCCTTTCTGTGCAGTCTGTATTACTCATTATCAGAAAACCATAAAGCTAATGCCATCTGTAGAACAATAATAATTTAAACTACAGGGAAGAAAATACATTTTGCCTAACGACCTCTAGCTTTGCATCTTCATAGTCATCTGGAAAAAGTGCAAAGGGGATTCCCAAATAAGTGAGAAAGTGCATACAATAATGCCCCACATTGCTGGAACTTCCACTCAGGAAAACCACATATGCGTAATGAAATGTCTTCAGCCTGTTCATGTCAATTTAACCATTGAAACTAAAAAGCAATCACATGGGGGATAGCTCAAAAAAGGAAGAACAAGTCTATTGAAATCTTAAAGACACAACATGTTTCATATAGTATATATTTTTATTAAATCCAGCCCACTTCATCAAATGCCATCATCACATGTGGTTTTCCTGCATGTGATTTATGTCCACATAGCAACTTCCAATGTGAAAGTACAAAAAAAGTGGCCCTGTTTGTACATATTTTTAAGGCTGCTCCAAACAAAAGAGAACAATTTCTGTGTTAGAAGAATTTGAACAATGCAGAGAAATGAGCAGGAGTAGAAGTGTTTGGGATAAGAGAGGGGATCAATTTATGTGGATGAGAGAGAAGAACATCTATCTATCTATCTATCTATCTATCTATCTATCTATCTATCTATCTATGGCCATTTCCACACGGGGTATTTGAAACGGTGCAGTCCGCCCTCCAGGGAGGATGTCTGCACCTGGGAGCGGACTGGATCCGGACTACTTAGTGTAGTTCCACACCTCAGCCCACTCTGGAACGACCCCAAGTGGTAGTCTAGTATGCTTTTGAAAGACCGGAAAAATCAGGTATTTCAAAAGCACGGAGCACGCCACTGCGAGCCTGCTCCCTTGTGCGAGCCTGTAATCTGCCGGGGGTGGGCTTTAGGCTGGCGAGTTTCAGCGGTTGGTCAAGACCCTCGACCACCTGGAAGCTGCCATTTTTGTCCCCAGAGCAGTGCGGAGCGATGAGCATGCACTGCTCTGGAGCAGCCTGGACCGGACCAGGGAGCCAAAAGACCCAGTAAGTAGTGGCAGTTCCCTCACCCTGTGCAGAAATGGCCTATCTATCTATTTATCTACCTACCTATCTAGAGTAGATACTACACACAAGAGGCTCTTAAAGCAGCTTATAAACTGCACCATTTCAAATACCCCATGCCCTCACGCTCACAATCTAAATGAGACTGGACACACAAGCGAAAGGGAATGGCAGTCAGGGAGGGGGTTAAGTCAGGCAGATATTGCTTGCTGGTTCTTCTCTCCCTCTGTAGCCACAGCAGTAGCAGTTGGGATGGAGAGAAGGCTGTTCATCTGTTTCTGGAAGTAGGCATGGTGGACCTCTGCCTGCCTCGTCTGTCCCTCTGAGGCCAGGACAGTGGCGGTTGGGATGGAGGGAGGGCCTTGCATCTGTTTCTTGGCCTAGATGTGATGGGGCTGTGCCTGCCTCTTCTTCTTTCTCTCCAAGGGCAGGGCAGTGGCAGTTGGGATGGATGGAGGGCCTTGCATCTGCTTTTGGGCTTAGGCATGATAGCTGTCCCCTTAGGTACTTGTATTTCTATTTGTTTGTCATATTTATCTTTCTTCCAATGACATGACTGTCTCAGAATGCACATACTTAGGCAGTATAAAAGCATTATAACATACACTGTGCACTCAGTATTTAAAATAGAAACCATGCTTTCCTTCTACACACAAAACTCCACAGCTGGTCTTCTCTCATCTTGTCTTCCCTCATTCCCACATTTGAGCCAGTTCTCCAAGTCTCCTGCTTCTTTTGTGGTCTTTCCTTATTTCATACCTGTCATACTGGAATGGAAATTCCAGCGTTATTGTTATTAATTTTAGCTGTTATTATTAATTTTCGCTGCCACCACCCACTGAATTCTGAATAACTAAGCAGCACTGTGGAACGCTGCTCAGTAATTGCCAATCCCTAAGCTTAAGGATCTCCCCCCCACCCCCGTCTGGATGAGGAAGTTCTATCTAGCATTTGGCTTGGGAAGGAGAGAAACAGAGGTCTTACAGAAAGTATTTATTCAAGGCATGCAAATAGACAAGGCAATAATATACATGAGAGGCTTCCCCCTCCCAGGCACGCTTAGTTACAAGTAGTTACAAAAAAAAAGATATAAAAGCACAGATACATTCTTTAGATCAGCCAGCCTCCAAAATAATGAAAAGTCCCTGACGAGACTAGATAACTAGTTCTAGTACTCACAGATGTTCATAGTCTTAGATGTTCTAAGAGGACTGAAGCCAGGAGGCGAGGCCAGGCCTACAGCCTGCTACTGGCACAGAACCCCCCTCCAGGAGGTTCCTTGGTTGTTGTCTCTTTGTTATCCCTTTGTTATCTCTCGGCCACATGGCCTCTCAGGAGTTTTATAACTTCTCCTTGGAAGCATCTTGAAGCATCTTGAAGATGCTCAGCTCTTACCTTTTTGATTGGTCAATTCTCACCCTGTGACCTATGATGCTGACCCACAGTAAAATGTAATCTAATCCCAACACCTCATTAACCCTTGGTTTACCTGAAGAGGGAAGTATCCCCCTTTAGCTAAGTCTAGATAATGGGAAGCCCCATTATCACAATACCCTATGAACAAATTGTGGGTGAGGACTCTCAGACCCATAGATATCTTAATATGTTGTAGCAAAAAACAGAAAGAGGCATATCGCTCCTTAAACATGAAGAAATTCCTTATGGCATAATGTTCTACATGGTCCCTTTTATCATATGCATGAAGAGTGCAGTCCACCGTTGGCAGATGAGTGTAAGCATGTGCATACAGGCAGGCAGATCTAGAGAGAAAAAACTGTGAAGAGTGAAGTTGTGTAAGTACCAAGTAGAGTCAACCCTGGGCATTTGTGAGTTTAACTTTCACAGATTGATTTGCTAGTTTCTCCAACACCTCCCCCCACCTCAAGCATTTCTTTTCTGGGAGAACCTTCCCCCTCAGAAACACTGATCAGGACCGGAAGCCTTTTAAAATCCCATCTCTGGTCCTTTTCCTTCACCACCAGGCACTGCTTGGCCAGCTAAGAATGGCTTACAGGCCAGTTTCTCAGCACCACAAGCCTTCTCCTGATGCCCTCCAAGCACCAAAGAAGGAGATGGGCGAAAGAGGAAGTATAGGGCTACCATGTTGACCCATTATCTTTCCCTCTCCTTTCTTTGACCTGGGCCATTTCCGCACTAGCCTGTTATAGTATGATGATTCCACTTTCAACATCCTCTGGAATCCTGGGGTTTGTAGTTTCGGGAGAAGCCACCTGGCCCCTCCCAAAACTGCAAACCCCAGGATTCCAGAGGATGGTGAAAGTGGAATCATCATGATATAACAGGCTAGTGTGGAAATGGCCCTGGTTTGGACCCTGGATGCCTCCTTTCCACACTATGCCTCAGTCCCCTTCCCACAGACACAGGCACACACATTTGCATGATGTTTGCAGAGGTCCTGCACCCCTAGCCTGAGTGAATGTAGAATGCTGACTATATAGCACTTTACAAAGTATTTGCATAACTGTTCCTTTAAGCAGAGTGCTAACACAGAGAAATTTTTATTTATAACATAGGCCCATATAAACTAGTCTGGCAAAGGGTTCAGGGCTGGCAACGGTCATTCCCTGCCTAGAATCCATTCACTGGAAATACGGTGGATTGAACTTGAGACTTCTTACAAGCAAGCTTGAGAGTTCTGCACCCCAACCACTGATGTAGTGGGAAGCTTGTGATCCAACAAGATGCATTGTCTGCAACACATGTGAGTACACATTTTCCTATGTATCTGTGGGTTACTGATAACACAAGCACCGTTGTCCTTTTCTCCCAATAAACAGATAGATTGATAGGCAGGCAGACAGGTAAGCAAGCAAGCAAATAACCAGACATCAACATAGTCCCACAGGTTCACCCTCTAAAAAATACCTGATAGGAAAAGGAAGAAAGGTTGGGGAAGGAAAAGGAAAACAAGACATCTGAGATATAAATTCTTAATGTTAGGAAGTTGCTCAGCCTGATGGAAAGTCTGCTGGATTACAGCTGAGGAGAAGCAAGAACTAGAAAGGCTGGTATTGGCCCTGCTTTCCTCCTCTCCCTTTTCTACAGCCTGGGGGAATGGCTGCTGGCTGAAGATCATAAAATTATAGAGTTGGAAGAGACCACAAGGGCCATAGAGTCCACCCTCTGCCATGCAGGAACACAACACACTCAAAGCATTCCCAACAGATGGCCATTCAGCCTCTGGTTAAAAACCTCTAAAGGAGAGTCCACCACACTCTGTGGCAGTGTACTCCACTGTTGGACTCATCTTGCCATCAGGAATTTCTTCCTAATGTTTAGATGGAATCTCTTTTCCTGAAGTTTAAAGCCATTGCTCTGTGTCCTAGGCCATTTCCACATGACACTGTTAGAGTGCTATTATTCTACTTTCAACATCCTGTGGAATTTTGGGCTTTGTTTTTAGTTTACTGAGGCCAAAGAGCTCTCTGGTTGAGTATTCTAAACACCCCTCCCTAAACTGCAAACCCCAGGATTCCATAGGAGGTTGAAAGTGGAATTATAGCACTATAACAGTGTAGGGCAGAAATGGCCCTAGTCTCTGGAGCAGCAGAAAACAGGCTTGTTCCATCCTCCAGATAACATCCCTTCAAATATTTAAACATGACTGTCATATCATGTCTCAACCTTCTCCTCTGCAGGCTAAACATACCCAGCTCCCTAAGCCTCTCCTTATAGGGCATAATTTCCAGGCCTTCTACAACCCTTTTTGCCCCTTTGTCCTTTCGTGAAGCTTGGGTGTGGGGCTAGCATGAGAAGCCTGGGGAGGAAGGCTCTCGTGTCCCTGCTGCTTTGGCTCTGCAGCTGTTTCCTGGTTGCACGAGCACCCCGCCTCTTCCTTTCGCAGTGCAGCCTGGGACCTTTCCCAGCCTGCACTGCACAGCAAGCGCAATTGGCCCGGCTCCCGAGGATCCACGTGCCAGGTAAGTGCATGCGGGGCTCTGAGCGATGCGTGAATGCACAGTATTTTTGGCTTTAAGCCAAAAATGAAAAATGTGTGCGCTGTCCGCATCAGGCCCTTTAGTGTCGCGCAAATGTGAATGCGTCATGTGGACTGCTCCTCACATTTACGCGATGCTCAAGGGGCCCTTTCGCTTCAGAAATGCCGTGTGAAAAGGGCCCTCCATTTTGGTTGCCCTCCTCTGGACATGTTTTAGCTTGTAAATATCTTTTCTGAATTGTAGTGCCCAGAACTGGACACAGTATTCCAGGTGGGTTCTGACCAAAGCAGAATAGAGTGGTATGATGATAGTCAGCACTGGCCAAGGAACTCTGGCAGTGAATTATCTTTAATGGAAAGGCAAGATATAAATTAATTAAATAAATAAAAATGAACAAGAAAGTATGAGAAGGCTTCATGGTGCTCAGCTCTTTATGTATGAACCAACCCGTGCAGTGACTG
Organism: Ctenosaura bakeri; assembly: GCA_948474755.1. Taxonomy (NCBI): domain Eukaryota; kingdom Metazoa; phylum Chordata; class Lepidosauria; order Squamata; family Iguanidae; genus Ctenosaura; species Ctenosaura bakeri. The sequence goes on from CAOLHI010001418.1 coordinate 72,361, forward strand.
TTTTTCATAGATCTTATGGGTCCATGTAGGTCCTGCCTGTGGTGGCCACTTACATATCATGAAAAGAGAAGAAATGGTTCACTGAAGAAAGGGCAAAAGAGGACACAGATTTGCAAAAGATTTGCACATGTGGATTTACAAGTAAAGATATAAATGTAAAAATAATTATTTAAACAGAGAAACAATACATCTTACTGTCATGGTGAAAAATGTGACCAGGACCCTTTTCACACCTTACCTGATTCTGGCATGGGTGCACAGGGATCATCCTAGAAGCCTCGTCCCTGAGGCACTCGCGTCCCCTCTGCTTCTTCTCCACAGCAGCTCCTTGCTGGCCGGAAGGAAGCATGAGGGCTCCACCCCTTCCTTCTGCAGCACAGCCAGGTGCTTTCCCAGGCTGCACTGTGGGAGGAAGCACGAGGGCCGCGTCTCCGGAGGCTCCACACACAAGGTAAGTGTGTGTGGTGCCCTGGAGGGATGCGCAATCACACATCATTTTTGGCAGGAAGCAGAAAATGATATATTCCGCGATTGCTGCCTACTGGCCCCAGGAGCATCACTTGATTGCGAGGACATCATGTGAAACGGTCCTCACAGTTGCGTGATGCTCCAGAGGCCCTTTCACATGTGAAATGGAATGTGAAATGGGTCCAAGTTTGCTATGTGCCTGTCTGCTCAGGCTTGTGTCCATGTACTAATTGTTGTTGGGAAACTTCAAGGACCCTTATTTCTCTTCAAAGGTTCTTTAACTTTAAACCAGACTTAAACTGGGGCCCTTTCACACTACCAAAATTTAGGACTATGATGCCATTTTAACTGCCATGGCAACATCCTATAGAATCATGGGCTATTTCTGCACTGGACTGTTATAGTGCTATTATTCCACATGCAACATCCTATGAAATCCTGGGGTTTTCAATTTAGGGAGGGTCCCAGAATACCATAGGATTTGAAAGTGGAATAATAGCACTATAATAGTCTAGTGCAGAAATGGCCCTAAAGAGTGTAGTTTCATGAAGCACTGGAGCTGTTTGGCTGAGAATTCTAAATATTCCTTGCCTAAACTGCACATCTCATAGGATGAAACCATGGAGGTAAAGGTGGAATCATAGCATTATAATTGTGTAGTGTTAAAGAGTCCTAGACTGGACTCCCCTTCAAATAAAGAATGCAGTCTAGCAGAGCACTATCCTACAAATAGAGGATGACCATCTGTAAACCAAGACATGTGGTTGCTCTCCCCACAATAATTCAACAAAAGCAGAGCAGTATTCAGAACTGTAAAACTTAGAACCTGGAGTGTTGTTTTGAAATTTTGACACATTGTTAGTATATTTTGAACAAGAATACATTCATTGTTTGTTCATTATCTAAGGTGTGTGTATGTATGTGCCTTCAACTCACCTATGAACTCATGGTGAACCCATGAATTTCATAAAGTTTTCTTAGGCAAGGAATACTAAGAGGTGGATTTGCCAGTTCGTTTCTCTGAAATATAGCCCACAGCACCTGGTATTCATTGGCAGTATCCCATCCAACTACTAACCAAGGCTAACCCTGCTTAGCTTCCAAGATCAGATGGGATCTGGAACCTTTAGGGCATTTAGGCCCATTATCTATTACTTATCTATTAAGATACATTTTTTTAAAAATACCTTAAAACCCTGTCTAACAAGTAATAATTTCTTCATTCCACCCCAAAAGTAACATTGGCATCTGTTACTGTGTCCTTATTACAACTCAAAGCAATGTGTGGTTTTTAACACATTATATGTAAGTCTGTCCAAAATTTGATATCTTCAGCAGAAATCCTGCTTGTCCCAAGACTTTGTGAGGCTAGGTTGGTGCACACACATGACATGACTTTCTCTAGTCTGTAACAGCATCTCAACTACGGGGCTCCCTGCCACAGTCGCGTAAGGATGGGGGGACAATGGGGGCAGTTCACCCCTGGCAGCATCTTTTTTGGGTGTCCTGGATTGTAGCCCTGCCCCCTCACACTGCAACCATGCCCCCACACACCATGACCACGCCCCCACGTGCCATGCCCACTCCCCCATGCCTTAGCCCCCCTCCTCCTGCCCCCCCCCCACATACTCCAAGCTCCGCCGCTGCCCTGCCAAAGGATGTCAGGCTGGCTTCATCTTTTTTGAGCTTCCAGCAGGTAGCTAAAATACTGTTGTTCCACATGGCCTTCAGTGTTTGCGACCACTCTATCTTTTGTAATTGCTTGTGCTTAAATTATTTGTAAGGATTATTTTTAATTTCATATCATGAGAAGACAAGACTCACTAGAAAAGGTAATAGCGCTTGGAAAGTTAGAAGGCAGGAGGAAAAGAGGAAGGCCACATTACGAGTGGGTAAACTCAATCAAGGAAGGCATGGGTCAGAGTCTATGAGACCAGAGCAGGGCTGCTGATGACAGGATGACTGGGAGCTGTCTCATTCATAAGAGTCACCACAGGTCAAAGTCTTCTCCTACCAACAAGCAAAGGTGCAACAAGGATTTGCAACAGGGGTCCTGCTTCACGTGTTGGCAGAGGTGGTGGTAGAAACATCCTTCTCCTTGCCCTCCAATTGCCAGCAGAACAGACCCTGGCCAATGCATCTGTTGAGCAGTTAAGATAAGCTAGGAGCTGTTGGCTTTTAAGGTGGGCTATGACTACCTAGGATTAGTGAATACAGAGCAGTTATGGATCCATAAGTTTAAGTTATGAATTTGTAACTGCAATACTGAATACCAGCCAAAGTGTTTGTGGTTTCAAATGTTTTTACCTGTTGTGCATCACCTTGGGAACCCTAATGGGCTTAAATAAATAAATTATGTCCAAGCTCTGCTTAACTCTGGAATTCAGAAACATGACCCATATTTCTTGAAACAAATAAACAAGAGAGCTTCTGTCTGGAGACTAGGAGGAAGTCATTGCTACCCTCCCTGAACATACTTTCACTGGGCAGCTTTGGCCCAGTTCCAAGTCAGGTAACATGCAAATTAAACCAACCCAAAGTCCACCTTAGGATGGCCTCAGGCAGACTGACATTCCCATAGCGAAGTTAACAGTCCCCAAACACACTCTTTGTAGTCTTAGGCCATTTCCGCATTATACTGCTATAGTGCTATTATTCCACTTTCAACATCCCATGAAATCCTGGGGTTTGCAGTTTAGGGAGGGGTATTTAGAAGTCTCAGCCAACGAACTCTTTGGTGTCAGTAAACTACGAACCCCAGAATTCCACAGGATGTTAAAAGTGGAATAATAGCACTATAACAGTGTAGTGCAGAAACAGCCTAAGACCATTCTTAGTCCCAGTGGAATAAGGTGAGAGAGGTCATTCTCCCTCCTCTGCCAACCAGGTAATGCTCGCTGGCATCACACAAACTGAGCCTAATCAAGGTCTATTGCTGTCTCATTCTGTCGCTAGCACTGTGGCTCTAACTGCCTTGTACTACAAATTAATTCATTCCTTCAGACCTTGCTGTTTAGCAACCGGCTGTCACAGCAATCTCCTGAGGAGCTAATTGAGAGTTGTGATCCGTGCAGTATTTCCATTAGTATTGTAATGACAGGCAGTCTCTCTCTTGCACACGCATACATGCACACACACACTCTTACACACAGCGGGTACAGGTTCCTCCATCCTGACAAAGAGAAGCAGATGCAAACAGAGTCTGAAGTACTCAACTCACCAGTTGAGGGAAAGCCACAAAAGCAGCCCTCTGTGACTTAAGAGTTCAGGGTCATCTAAACTTTGTTCAGCTGAGAGCTAAATTAGCAGCTTGCTGGGACACTGAAGATGGTGCTTAAAGTGAATTAAATGGCTATGTGCTCAGGGGCAGCTGTGACTTCACAGGAAGCTCATAAAACAGCATGTTCTGTTTTCTTCAGCACACATAGTCGTATATAGCTTTTGCTACTATTTCTCATCTTTCGCAGAGGTAGCTGAAAGCATTTTGCTGCCTGAGGCTCCATAGCAATGGCAACCCTCAGTTTCCAAAAAGGAACACAGCACCTAAAGCTAATCAAACCAAGTTATTTGGAGTCATGAGGGCGGGAAATCCAACAACCGTCTGTCTGTAGTGCTGGTGGTAAAAATACAGTGATAACCAATGCAGTAGTCAATGATTCGCTGCCCTTTTATGATACTCCACTGGGGAGGGGAGGGTTGCCATAAGTTGACAGGCAACTTGGACACACACACACACACACACCTGCTACTTGAGGGTAGCTGTTTTTTCTCTGTAAAATGGCAGAGCTGCTCCTGAAATATAGAACCACAGATTGAAATACAGTTGTCCCTCCACATTTGCGGGTTTGGCTTTCACAGATTTGATTGTTTGTGAGTTTCTCCAATGTCTGCCCCTCCCTTCTTTTCCAAGAGAAATTTCCTTCTCAGTGGCTCCGATCAGGCTGCACAGTCCTTTAAAAAACTGCCTCTGGTTGTCCTCTTCTTTCACTAACAACTGCCAAACCATCTACGGACAGCTTGCAGCTCAATTTCTCAGCCCCACAAACTTCCTCCCAGTGCCACTCCACACACTCAAGAAAGGAGATGGGTATAAGAAAGGAAGTTTGGCCCATCATGCCAGCTCACTCCCTTTTCCTCTTCTTTCCTGACCTGGTTTGGACCCTGTGTGTCTATTCTCTCCACCATGCCTTGGCTCCCTTCCCACAGACTATTTTGATATTTGTGGGTTTTCCACTTTTGCAAGGGTCCTGTGCCCCTAACCCCAGCAAATGTGGAGGGCTGAGTGTGATGTAGCTTTGTGGTTCATTCTTCTGCTCAGTGCAACAATCTGCAACTACAGCATGGCTCACAGATGTCCATCCAGCCTCTATTAAAATATCCCCATCTCAAAACAACTTGCCACTAGGTATGGGTGAGAATTATCTGTGCTTTGCATTTTGATACATGACCAGAAGTTGCACATTTCTACATTAATTTGTCAAACAGAACCTGAAGTTTGCCTTTTTTTTTAAGAAAAGAAAAAGAAAAATCAAATGTGGAAGAAAGTGAAAATGATGGATTCATCCCCCCATTACGTATCACCTCTGACAGGAGTCTGTTCTGCCATTGAATGGCTCTTGCAACTGGAGGATGTAAAAATCTCTGTCTCAACATTGCTGCATTTCTTCAAAATCCACCTGTGTTTTCCATCTGTCAATCTTTTGCCTTGGGTTGTGAAACTTTCTGAGGAGGTTTCACTTAGAAATCCATCCGTATTTTTGTATGCTTGTTATTCAATGTAAGTGCTTTTTGAAAAGCTATTGGGTGGCATAATGTTGGAAAGGTACATCACTATAAACCAATTTATGATCACGTAACATTGAATTGTGCCACTGTGCAAGGCTCAGATTTTTTTAAAAAATATATCCTTCAAAACTTGACTAAAGAGTAAAAAGTTCTTTATTCCCCACAACAGTAACAACACTCTACCCCAAAAGTAACAAAGGTTAAAGTTGGAAGTTACTGTTACTGTAACAACTGTTTCTTGCTGTGTGCCTTCAAGTTGTTTCTGACTTATGGCAACCCTAATACAAACCTAAGGTTTTCTTGGCAAGGTTTCTTCCGAGAGGGTTGCCTTCTTCTGAGACAGAGAGAATGTGACTTGCCCAAGGTCACTCAATGGGTTTCCATGGCTGAGCGGGGATTCAAACCCACCAGAGTTGTTGTCCAATGTTCAAACCACTATGCTGCACTGACTATCAGCATTACTTTATAAAAACAATGTTTCTGTGTCCTCATTGCCTCCAAAAAAGTTATGTGGGCTTTAATACATTATACATGAGCCTGTCCAAAATTTGATATCTTCAGCAGAAGCTCTGTTGTGTGTCCTAAGACCTTTAAGTTCAAAAACTGGAAACTTTAGCAGGTCCTAAATGCTGCAGTCAGGCTGTTGATGGGTGGGTTACTGGGATGAAGTAATTCCTCTGTTGAAACAGCTCTATTGGATACTGATTTGTTTCTGGTCAGAACTCAAAGTGTAGATTTTGACCTTTAAAACAGCTTGGATCCAGAATACCTGAAAGACCTATCTCCTTATACAAGCCAGTGGGAGCTTTAAAATCTAAAGGGAAGAGCTTTCTCTCAGTCCTACCATCTTCACAGGTGTATTTGGAGAGAGACTTCTCCATGACTGCTACCAGACTGTAGAACTCCCTTCCACAAGAGGTCTGGCTGGCCCCCTTCCTGCTCTCTTTTTGCTAGCAGGTGAAGGTGTTTTTATTAATGCAGGCCCTTGAATTTTAATTATGGAGTGGTAGTGTGTGTATAAAGTGGTGTGCTCTATTTTCAAACTTTTGTTTTTGTTGTAGTGTGCCTTTAAGTCATTTCCAATTTATGGTGACCCTAAAGTGAACCTATAATGGGGTTTTCTGAGACAGAGAGTGTGTAATGTGCCCAATGTCACCCAGTGGGTTTCCATGGACAAGCAGGGAATTGAACTCTGATCCCTAGAATCGTAGACCAAGGCTCAAACCACTATACCATGATGGTTCTCTTTAATCTGTTACTGGAGGTTAAATATGTTTTAAGTGTTTTCAATTGATTTTAATCATGTCTTTAAAATAATTTTCTTATTTAATTTATTATGATTTTTGTAAACTAATATTGTAGCTCAGAGCTTTCCAAACTTTTCATGTTGGTGACACACTTTTTAGACATGCATCTTTTCATGACTCAGGTCATCCGGCCCCTCCCAAAACTGTGAACCACAGGATTCCATAGGATGTTGAAAGTGGAATCATAGTGCTATAACAGTCTAGTGCAGAAATGGCCACAGTAATTCAGTTTTACTAGCAAACCGGAGGTTAAACTGACTTATATACTAATACAGACTATTTCGCACTTTATTCTCGAGCAGTTTCCTCTACAGCTGCTACATTTTATTCACTGCAAACATCATCTTCACCAACTTTTCATTTCTTAATCAGAAACTTATCTATTTTAGCGGTAATTCAATTGCAGTGTAAGTAACTCCACTCTCTCAGTGATAAAGTAAGAGAACAATCCCTCGTGGTACACACCTACAGAACTCCTGCACCTTTTCACATTCACTTCAACTCTTTCCAACTGATCAGGCATTTCCAACCGATCAAGGTGGGGAAAGGCAGCCCCCTTCCACCTGGTCCTGATCACTGCCAATGCTCTTGCCGGGGAAGGACCCCAACAAGAGTGGCAGCAGGGAAAAAGGCAGCCCCCCACACCTGATCTGGGCTCCCTGCCATCGCTCTTGCCCAGGGAAAGGTCTCAATGAGAGCAACGGCAGCAGGCCAGGCTCGCGTGGTGTGTGTCTCTCTTGGCTGAGGAGGTGACATGCCAACACACTACAGACACTAGTGTGTTGCAACACACCATTTGGGAAGCCCTGTTGTAGCTTAATCTTTTGAAATTATTGTAAGCTGCCTTGAATCCCATCTTGAGAGAAAGGAGAACTATACATTAATGAAGTAAACAAACAAACAAACAAACAAATGAATAATCAATCAATCAATCAATCTTGGGAGCAGAGGGAAGGTATAGCTACACCATTGGGACCATTGTGTAAGCAGATCCAGTATCATGGCTATTACACAACGTATTCTGTTGTGCAATGACAGCCACCACTATGCAATGGGACATCTTGTGCAGTGTCCCACTGTGTGTTATCAAAATTCACTAGCATGCTTACTTATTGTATCAACAACATAGCTTCATCATCATAAGTTATGCATTATATGCACCATCTCAGTCATTTTCTTAAAGTATACATTTTTGCATTTTTTTCTTATTCACTCAAGCATGTGTGTGTATGTTCTTCAAAGATACATCTTTTGAGCTATGCACTTATTATTTCCGTATAATTTGAAAAAAGAAAAGAATCAGCTACCTAGAAATTCTTCCCAAATATGTAAAACCAAAAGATAGGTACAAACATTTGCTTGTCTTTTAAACAACTTCTGTATGTATATTTATATTGAAGTTTATGTACAGTTTTTTAAAAATATGCATTGTTTTAAAATATGTTGTAAACCATCTTGAGTCCAGTTGTTGAGAGAAAGGTGGGATGATATCATCATCATCATCATCATCATCATCATCATCACATCATTTTCTTTTGCTCATAGTCTCACAGATGACAAAACTGGATAAATTCATTGAAAAAAATATTCATGTGGATTTCTTTTGCTTTTCTGTTTACTATTAGGACATTTCTCTTAATGCTGAAACAAAATATGCCTTCTGGCCATTTCTACTCCTTAGTTTTCTTCCTGCCCTCTGCATTTTAAGCCTTCAGATTGTTTGAAGAAAACCAGACTGAGGTTGTCACACTTTGGGCATATTATGAGATGACATGACTCATGAGAAAAGATGATAATGTTTTGAAAAATGAAAGGCGATAAGAAAAGAAGACCGTATTACAGATGGACTAATTCAATCAAGGAAGCTACAGTCTTGCATTTGCAAGATCGGAGCAGGTCAGTTCCACTCTTGATGTCTTATTCGCAGGGTCACCTGAAGTCAAAGCAGATGGCTAATAACAACAATAATAAAAACTTGTATTAGCTTAATCTTCTCTTCTCCAAGTTAAACGTATAATTCCTTATAGGTCTTCTTTTCCAAATGCCTTCCTTGCTCTATTCTGACGTATTCCAGTTTTGTCACATGTTCTTTCAGAAAGAAGTTCAAGTATGATGCATGGTCCTTGGTGCCATTGCTAAGCCCAGAGGACTGTCCCTGTAACTTACCAGTCCCTCCTGCCATCCGTCTGAGCCACATCACTTGTTAATGGCAGTGGTAATATAACAGATATTGATCTCAACCATGGGTGGCTGTTGTGGCTTCCATGTCACTGGCCTGGTGGATCTGCTTCAGTTTTTTATCTGAATGTTAAAGGCACTGAAACTTATCCCTAAAATAAGTACAGCACCTTGGATAGCTCCTTTAAAGCTACAGCTAATATCTGAAGTGGATTTGCCATCTGTCCAGCCTAAAGTCCAGCCCTAACAGAGCCACCACTTGGGATGTCAGTGACGGAGCTTGGAGTATGTGGAGGGTGGGTGGGAGGGGGGCAGGGCTATGGTGCAAGGAGTGTGGCCACTGTGCACAGGGGTGTGGCTGTGGTGTGTGGGGGCGTGGCCAGGGGGCATGGGGGCATGGCTATGGGCTGGGACACCCCAAAAACATTGCCACCCCGGGGCAAATTGCTCTCTTGCCCCCACATCCCTAGGTGACTGTGGGATGTATTCATGTTTTAGAGCATCATTTTTTGATTTATAATATCTTAGGACTGTTGTGTAAGAAAGGATTTGGAATTACTTCATTTCATGGTTTTTCAGGCCTGATTGTAGGAAGTTTTTAAAAACGTACTTGTTGATTTGCCCTGTTGATTTGTACTGCTATATAAAAGGAGCTCATGTGCTGGAATGGTTTGAGTGCTCCACTAGGACACTGGGAGATGAGGATACAAATGCCCACTCAGCCATGGAAACCCACTGGGTGGTCTTGGTTAAGGCACACTCAGCCTCAGAGGAAAGCAATGGGCAAACCCACTTTGAGCAAACCATGCTGAGAAAACACTGTGATAAAGTCATCAGAAGCTGTGAATGATTTAAAGGCACACAAGAACAACTATTATGTAAAAAGAAATAAACTTTTAAAACACTGTTGTTTTCTAGTATGGTTGAGACACCTTCGAATGGGGAGCACTGTAAGATAGCGTACAAATCCCAAAATAAGTACATAAAAATAAAGTGTTAAAATCTAGCTCAGAGGAAGCCCTCCAAGTTAATTCTGTTCTCATCTTTTGAAAATTAAGTACCTTTTATCCTGCCACACTGTTCAGAGAGTGTCAGGTCTGACTGGGTGTCTCAATTCTATGCACTGTGGCATTTTTGAATTCTCATGCTTTTATTTAATTAGTTGGTGTGATTGCGTGGTTATCTGGCATTTTTAAAATGTTAATGTTTATAGATATAGATTACCCTTTAAAGGGAATTATTTATAACAGAATTTACTCATAACTGGATTGATATTTTTGTCATGCAATTTTAACTACATGTAATAATCAACACACTCAATATAAACAGACTTATATGGAATGCTGAGATGGAGAATAATATTATCATTCATACGTAATGATTAATACAGTATTATTCTGCAATTACATACACTGCAATATTTTTGAAGTGTTATCTAATCAATTAATATGCTGATCAATTAATCAAAGAGCTATAAAATTTAATTAATCAATTATCAAAGATTGATGGAGGAGATATTGATTGTTGCTGGAAATAACACTAATATCACCAATTACAATGCTGAAGTATCAGGCTAGTAATTCTAGAGATGAGAAATCATAGTTTAGCACCTTACCTATCAAGAAATTAAAGTATGCCAAAGAAATGAATGTGTCAGGCCTCAGCCATAAGCATTAGGTTGAATGAAGTCAGGAACTGGGAACCAGGAATCAAACCTGAGTCCTTTCCAAGTCCCCAGTTATAGCACAATGATTCCACCACAGCTGACATGGCTCCATCCTAGGGAATCCTGAGGTTTGCAGTTTAGGGAGGGGTGTTTTGAATTCTCATCCGAAGAGCTCTAGTGCCCCATCAGACTACAGATGCCAGGATTCAATAGGATGCAGACATGGCAGTTGAAGTGGGATTAAAGTGCTATAACTCTGAAATGTGAAAGGGCCCGCAAAGAAGAATGAGGGCCAGATGACAAATCAGAAGACAGAACCAGAGAACAAGCCAGGAACCAGGACTGAAGGGCAAGACTAGAAGCACAAGTTGGCCACCATCTTGTTAGTGACATCTGCAAGCATAATCATGCCCTACCACTGTCTTGCTATAATAGCTGCCCCCAAAGGTCATTCCATTGCTGAGGGAGAGTGGAAGGAATTGGAGAGGGATCTATCTATGTTCCCATAGCCAGATGCAGATCGATGGCATCGTCTGCTGACACCTCCAGAGGACTCTGGTGGATCTTGGTGGAAGATGTACTCATTGTGGGCAAAGTTCAAAGTATTGGTTATTATCTTTAAAGCCCTACATGGTTTGGGTCCAAGTTATCTGCAGGATCATCTCCTCTCATACAGTCTGCCCCGTATTGTCAGATCCTCTGAGGGCCATTTATTTAAACTGACCAGGACTAGGCTGGCAACAGTCACTCAGAGTTCCTTCTCGTCAGCCATCCCTAGACTGTGGAATGACCTTTTGGAAGAGATTCAACAGCAAAATATGCTGTCTGAATTAAAACACACACACACACACACAAAAACCCCTATCTCTTCTGGCAGGCCTACCCAGTCTATTTTTAACTATGATGTATTTTAATAATGATGTGTTTTAACTATGATATATTTGTATTTTAAATGGTCATATCTATTTTTAGTATATTTTAACTTATGATGTATTTTAACTGTATTTTAATTCATGTTGTACCCTGCCTCGAACCTTGGGGAAAGGGAGGTAACAAAAAATTATTACTTTTATTCTTGTTGTTGTTTGTTGTTATTGTGGTGGTGATGATGATGATGCATCAGGCTATGGGAACATATCCAGACCCTTCTTTGATCACCCTCCCCACTATCCTCCAGCCATGGAATAACTGGGAAGGGGAGGTATTGCAAATGACATAGTGATTCCTGGGGTTGGTGGCAGGGAAGCTGCAAAACAATTCATGTGTGCAAATCTATTCTATGTGTGACCAAGTAGGGCCTTTGCTATTATGTGTAGATACATGGATTGGGCACCTACAGAGAGTCTGGATGCTATCCCCACCATTTCTTCACCCCTATCAGATCACTGTTGATCACATCGATCCATTTTTATGAAAGTGGAAATAATTGGAAACTTCTGGTTTTGTAAAACTGCTATTTGAGGCTTAGACAAAATGTGGGAGCCCAAAAAAACCCATTTAAATGGAAAGGTATTTGGAAAATGAAATGATTTTATCCATTTTCAAATGGAAAGGTCTCTCCATTCAGATGGGAAATTCTCTGGCAATGAGTTATCTAGGCTTATGAGGATCCACAACCCCCACACAGAAAGCCTCTGAGGCTGGCAAACAACCTGCTGAGGACTGGGCAATTCCCTTCGCTGGGGTAGACCTTGCTTCTCAAGCAAAGCTGCATTTGATATTGAATGCTGTCTCAATACTCCTTTTTGCCTGTGAGGAGCAGGTTGCAGTAATTAAAACAATTTAGTTGTCAAGGCTCCTATTTTCAAGGGCTATGATTACACGTCTGATGGGAGGAGGTAGAAATGGTAATAACAAAGAATATTTGTATCAGTCACAGTGTTCTATGGGGCAGCTCTTTTGGACACTGGTCCTGCTCGATCTCTTTAATCCAACACTGGCCAGAATCCAGTTGGCATCTTATGCATGCCCAAGTGCCCCTACAAAAGTGCTTGGGGTTTTTTTATCTGATGTTCAACATCCACATTAAGTTCATGATTGCAGGATTGGAGTGGTTCATGGAATGATGTTGTGTTCATTGGCCTAAATTCTCTTTCAGTCCTGACAAGAACAGATACGCTGAATCCACTATGTATTGACTCACCATTGAACAATGGATAGAATGGGTCTTCTCTAATAGGGATTAACCAACAAGATGCCAGTGATTCTTGGATCTGCATCTCTCTGGCTCTGCTGAAAGTGGTGGTTGTGCTTTCACATATGGATACACATCTAGTTGTGTGAGCCATTGTGCATGCTACAGTACATTTGATTGTGCAACATTGTTATTCAACACAAATGTTGCATGGTACAAACAACACACATCCCTCCATGCTAGGTTTCTCAGGTTGCAGAGCCTAGATCTTATTCTTGAGTTCTCAGGGTGAAAGGGAAGAATCTCAGGGCAAGAGTACTGCCTTGAAAACTGGCTGATGCTCAATTTATTGTGCTTAATGACATAACAGAGGCTGACCCTTGTAACATCATCCTTGTAACATCACTAGGGCCCATCTCTTGTGACATCACAAGAGGACATCTCCAAGTCCCAGGTTTTGGTTCTGGAATCTCAGGGCTTGGGATATTTCTGACCTGGCAACCTCACTGCATGCATGCAGTATGCTATGCAACTTTGATGTGGGATTGCAGCCATTAATTCCACCCATACAAGAGAGCAAATGCTGGGAGAACATTTATTGCGATACAGATCATGTAGGTCTGCTGCACACCTGATAGCACAGCAAACCATTGTTTAAAGTTTGAGGCCAATAGAATACAAATCCCGAAACGGTGCTTTGAAGGGAGGGGTGAAGAGTGGAATGAAGAAGCATTGGGCAGAAAAGAGTAGTTAGCCCTTTCCCTGCTCAATATTTACCTGTTCTAAATTCTACCTTCCTTCCCTCCCTCTCCAAATTTTCAGCACTCATTTTGCTACATATTTTAAAGAGGGGAAACCTAGCAGGGGAGGATGAGTGATGTAGAAATGAAAAAGAACAGTTTGGAAAGGATTTCTGTGCTCTTGCTGACACTTTCCTGTTACTCATTCATCCTATCTGAAACAGCTTTTTGTTTTAGAGGATAGAACTGGGATTCAGCTACATCGATGTGCATGGAATATGTGGCTAGGAAACAGGTTGTCAAATACAGTTCAGCACTTCACAAATAGTATCAAATATATTCAGTTCCACAGGGTTTGGTTTGGATGCAGGGGGCAGAATTCTGCTAGCGATACACACCCTGTTTAAGTGTGGCTTATGCAGATGTATGTTTCCCTTTGAAGAAAGCATAAGTTGGTATTCTGTAGCCCTTGGGTAGGTGACTGCAGGAGAGGCAGGGGCCAATATTCCTCCTCCACCCCATGCTACACCCTCACCTTCACCCATCCAGAAAAAGCCCAAATGCCCCAATTTTCCTTGGAAGTCTTTCTCAAATGGCAAAGGGAATGTCATTTCACTTTCTGTTGCCATTTGTGAGGGACTGCAGAGGAAAACAGATATTTGGAAGTAGTATAGGGTCACCAGATGCTTGTGCAGATGAGGGTATTTTAATGTGTTTTCATGCACTTGTGGGGGGGCAAAAGTTGCCCCAAAACCATGCCAGAATTGTTTAAATTTTTGAGGCCTTAGGGGAACTTGGGGGACTAGTGGGTGGCTTCAAAGGCAACAAAAGTAGGGTCTAGAGGCAGTATGCAGCCTGTGGGTCACAATTTGCCTGCCTCTGCTATAGTCCTTTGTAAAACATCGAAAATTATCACCCATCCACCATCCCCCTACAGTTGTCAAGCTCCAAGAGGGGTCACCCTCAGCAGCTACTTAGTCTTGGATAGTGAATAGAACTGGGAGGCAATTCAACTGATGTAGCTCTGATAGGAAGGAATAGGCAGGTGTGTTCCATCTGTGAGAGCACTCTCATTTCATTCCCCCTCCAAGCTTGTTCATTAGCATCTGAATTGCAAACCTTCCAACACTTCACGGATGAAAAGCTGGGACGGAGTGACCAAGCAACATCAGAGTGTAGTCAAGATGACAAAAGTTATTAATGAGGAAGAACACATAAGCCAGGACAGACTGCAGAGGTTTATTTTGGCCAGGGTCTACTGGGAAGACCAAGATTCTGCCCTTCGTCTTCTCTCTCCCTGCTGAGCTTCCAAGGGGATATAAGAATCTGCTCTGAGGAACCAACACAAAGAAATGATAAACTCCTGTGTCGTGACCTCAGTCTAAACTTCCCCCCTTTCCTTTGGGAGATGAACATAACATTAATAGCGCCAATCATGGACCAATCATGTCAAACTCAGTCTAGATGGGACAGGTGTGCAAGGGAAGGGAAGGAAAATGTTGGCTTGCTTTTGACTGAAATCAGAGTTTCGAAACATTACTTTTGTGGACTATAACTCCCCAACTCCTTGCATGGAGATTTGGGGGTTCTAGTCTAAAAAAGTAACTTCTCCAAGATGTGATTTAAGTAGCCTGTGCTTTCTGCACAACATATGTTTCCCAAATCTTGTGATTTTCTAACTGGCCTCCTCAGTTGAGCTTTGAGCTGACATCAAACCACATTCTTCCTGTTTCAGTAGACTGTCTTGGACCACTCTATGCATGAATATATGGATGAGGGCCTTGGATGATTATGAAATGCAACAGCAGGTGAGCTTGACCTAAAGGAGTGGTGTAGCTCCCATTCTAGGGAGACGAGTCAAAGGAGGTGACCCAAAGTTCCATCCCATTCCCAACAGCTTTTGCTGTATGAGCCCACTGAGAACAGCTAATGCAAAAAGGCTTCTGAGACAGAAAGTACAGTAAATCTTTTATGCATTTAGGTTTCCCTAGGAGGTTAATTAATAGACTGTTGAATGTATACCACTTGTTCTGTGACTAAGCTACAACCCCTGAAGGGTATTTTAAATGCCTGGCCTACATCCCAGCCTTCAAAGCCTGGAAGACCAAAGGCTGCTCCCAGCTGACAAGTAATAGAGCAAATTATGGGCAACCTCATCTTTCAGCACAGGAAGGTAGATGAGGGAACTGACAGGTCACAGTGTGCTATGTTTCATCTTTATCTAAAATCATATGCACAAGCCATCTATCTAGGCCAGATTTCCCCAAGTCAATGCTCTCCAGGAATGTTGGACTACAGCTCCCATCATTTGGAGGAAAGGCAGGATATAAATCAAGTGATTCACTGGTTGATTTGTTAACTGATTGACTAGTCATTTGCCCTGCTGGTTGGGCATCAGCTTATTCAGATGATGCCATCTTCAGTTTCGACCACTTCTGTATTTTCCCACTATTTCTTCCATCTGTTTTCTTACCAGAGGGCATCTGTTAAGGAAAAAAAAAGAGGGGGCAGAATAGTACACAATGCCTTTTAACTGTGAGCAGTAGGAGCCCACTGTCTGGAATCACGCATAGCTCTGAACTTAAACTTTGCATTTCTTTCTTTCTTTCTTTCTTTCTTTCTTTCTTTCTTTCTTTCTTTCTTTCTTTCTTTTTCCTTCTTATGGACTGGCCACCAGTTGCAATAACTTTTTGAATTTTATTTTAATTACATGATCTCATCATGATCTGATGACTGATTCAAGCTTCTGAGTAAGCATGATTCTCAGCCTTTCATTCCTAGCTTAATAGACTGTGTTATCTCTGCTGTTACTGTTGTGTGCCTTCGAGTCATTTCCAACTTATAGCAACCCTATGGCAAATTTATCATGGGGTTTTCTTGAGCTGAGGGTGTGTGACACACCCAAGGTCACCCAGTGGGTTTCTATGGCTGATTAGGGAATCGAACCCTCCTCTCCAAGGTTGTAGTTTAGCGCTCAAATCACTAATGCATGTTAGCTCTTGTACATATCTCTATTTCTTATTGATGAATGGTCATGATGAGCATTTATATAGCACCAGAAAGATCCTGAAGTGCTTTACAAATTGATTTACCCTGAAAAATTTGGGGTTCATTCTCTTGCATAAGCTTGCATAAATCCCACGAGTTACTTGCATTTCATCATCACTTTACTTGGAATAGCCCAAAAAGAGCACTAGGGCTCTTCATACTCATATAGACAGAAGATAGCTGAGGAGACATTATAAAACTGAATCAGAATCCATAAGTTCTGTTTTATAGTTTGCCCCAAAGGCCAAGCATTTCCAGTACTTCCAGACTCTCAATCAAACTTCAGGATGTTAGCTACTAAAAGTAATGCTGACAGCAGCCAATCTAAAGTTCCCAATCTAAGAGGGTGTTAATTTGCCATTTGAATGTTACAGCTGGGGACTGACTGAGACCCAAATCCAATTGTTAGTTCCAACTGGAGTAGACTCATTGAGTCAATTGTATTTGCATAAATGGTGACTTCAGTACTGTGACAGGCATCTGCAGAGACCTCTGGGGTTCTTTGTGAGCTCTTTGCAGATGGTGATCTTGCAGTATGTCCAGCTATAGGAAAATAGTTAGATGCATCCCTGCTTATCCCTCACTCTCCAAAGGCATGAAAATGATCATGTTGGCGAGGGGAGGCTGCACTGATAGATGTAGCCATTAAGACATAGCTATGTAATAGACATAGGTCTCCCAATGTAGAATTTCAGCCATTCTTATCCTGAAAAGGCTGGTACCATCCCGTAAAAGAAGTAGAATAGCACTTTTCCAAACATGAATTATGTTTTTTAAGCCTCTGTGATTATCTGCGGTTGCTCCACAGGTACCATTATTATTAAACAAATTTTCATGCAAAAGAATATATCTTTTCATAGAGTAACAGAATGGGACAAGCTATGGCCAAAGTCACTTCCGAACACTATGCAGTGATGGGGACCTTATTTGCAGCTCTGTAGAACAGATGACATTGGCTGATTGTGCATCTGATGTGCAACCAACCGACAGCATAATGCAGATTGTACAGGTTGGTTACACATTGTCGCACATTTGATGTGCAGTGGTTCACAGACCTGCACTTGTTGAGAATATCTTAAAAGCAGTCGTTCCACTGCCTGAAGTTACACTGATAAAGAACGGACTATGCTTTCCCTATGAACAGATAAGGATAGTGATCACTGTTCTATCTAATCCAGTGTTGTCTGCAGAGCTTGGAAAAAATTGGACTATCCTCAGGTAGTACGTCTATTGTCCACATTAGCTATAGGATTCTGAGAGTTGTAGTTCAAAAAGTAAGTTCTTACCTGCTCTGGCCAGTAAAATTGTGATGGCTTTCCAAGGCCTCATACTGAGGTCTTTTACAGTACTGTTGTTTCAAGACTGAAGTTGGGGCCCTCTGTATGCAAACCATGTGCACTTCTACCTTCACCAGGTCTTACAATGAATGTCCTACAAAGACCAAAAATAACACAATAATAAACATTCACAGTCATAAGAATTTTCATGGATATGAGGTAATTCAAACTCCCAGTACTTAGAGATATTATGACATTTTCTATGGAATGCAAAGAAAGATGGAAGGATCCACTGTTCTTTTCTTTATGTGAGAGCTTTTAGAGAGACAGCTAGAGTCCAAATTCATTTACAAATGGATCCAAGAAATCATTGCCATTAGAGAGAAGCCATGAAATGAGTTGATTAAGCTCCAGAGTCTCAGTCCAATGCCTTGCAGGACAGCTGTTCATTTGAAATAAACCACCCACACATTAATTGTTCCCCATAGTGGCATTTTCACTTGAGAAGCTTTGGGCTGAAAGCCAAACTACGTGTCACAGCAGCAGCCATATTTGTTGTTCATGTGGCTGTTTCATTCATAGGCACGTGCTCCTGTGTGTGTGCAAATGCACAGACATGGAGCAAGGGGCAAGTGCTTCTTTATTTTAAAGGAGTTGCACAGGCAGAGAGAACTCCACTCTCCTAACTCTTTACTTTGTCTCCCTCTGTTCCTTCATTTCCCTTTGGCCTTTTCTCTCTCAACCTACTTCCAATACTACCCAATACAGGATAGTAGAAAGTAGGCTGATGCAACAGAGCAGACAGAAATGTGCCATTTTTTTAAAATATTACTGCTGCTCACATATATACTTCCTACATTAATGGCGGCAGACCTGCGAAAGAACAATACTGTTTCCATTATGAATGCTTCCATCTTGAAGCTCAAAGTGTGCATTAAAGCGAGTTTTGTTATTTTCTGCAGCCCACATGCTTTTTTTAAAAAGCCACCTGCAGCAACCTGCTTCTTAGCAGATGTGTGGGTGAGGATGTTACTGCGGTCCAGGCCTACCCGGAGATAGCACTCGATATCACTTTGATATCAAACAATTCAGCTTTCCTCTGCCACCCTGCTCCACGTGTTTGTGAGGCCTCCGGACAAGCACGTAAGCAGGCATGGCCGATAATTGCTGGACATTCCATTCTCCACCCAGGCAGGCCAGATACAGCCAGTTCGTCACTTCAGGGACCTCTCCGGCAAACGCCTTATTGCATATGTGCGATACTAACAAAGGCTCCCTGCCCTGAGCAGGCAACCTAACAAAGCTGTACTAAGCACTCCGCATTTGCATACTGGCTACACTATTGTTAATTCAGCTCTAAGTCAATCATGCTAAATTCTGACCTTTCCAAAACTTTGCCCCGCTCCTAAATTGCATTGTACTCACTGAGTAAGGTATGGCCTGCAGTCACAATTCACCCTATAAAAACCCCTGCTTCCGAGACCCTCCTCGGATCGCTCTGGACTTCCATCCCACCTTGCTGCCACTTTGTTTGGCGAGCCGTCCCCTCAGTTCCATGTACTGAGACTCCATACCAACGAACTCGATCTTCAAACTTCTCCAGGACTACGAGACAGGTGTCGTATCACCCATTTCCCTCTAAAAATCCCTATTCCAAATCAATCTCTGATTCTTTAGTTAGCTGTGTGACTGTGGTGTCTTTTAATGTTTGTCTGTGCTTAATAAACATCATTTTTATTACTTTAAACCATCTGACTGCTTGACTGACCTGACCCCGTAGACGCTGGGTTGCAAGATCCTGATAAGTTACCCTGCCTCTCGCTAATTTTCACAAAATTTTCACAAAAGCTAATTTTCACAAAAGTTGTGTTTGTTGTTTGGTTATTTAGGTGTCCCTCCCAGGACCCCCAGAGATCAGGGTAACAAGGAGGAGGAGAGAATCACAGAGTTGGAAGCAAACTCAAGTGCCACCTAGTCCAGTTTGCTCCTCCTTTGAATCTTCCACTGAATTTCCTTCACTTTTCTGTTGATTTTCAGCTCAAAATCACCCTCCTCAAGTTGCTTTCTCCCAGGAAGGAAGGGAAATAAAAACTGAACCAGTGCAGTTCAGAACTGCATGGGGGAGAAAGGGTTGAGCACCCTCTCTCCATGCAGCATGCTTCCATTTTCCTGGGCTGCTTTGGACTTCAAATAAGACTAGGAAGAAAGGAGGATAGAACTTTGTAGTAACTTAAGCCTGGTGGTATTCTTGGTTGCTTTCCAAAGAAGATTTACACTAGCAGATCAAATAAGGGTTTGCAACCTGTTAGTACGTTATGCAGATGTACATAGAACTTATGTCTGTGGAATTTACTTTTTTAAAAATTGTGGTTGCAAAGGTCAGAATTCTCTGCCTACCACACAATGACCAAACAATTGCATCCTTCTCCAGGATCTCTGGAGAACCCCTAGGAGTTCCCAGAGGATGCCAGTTGCTCTGTTTCCAGCTATGGGAGCATAGCTGGATAGTTCTATGTTGTAAGTGGCTCTGTTGGGGGCTGAAAGCAGCTAAAAGCAGCTAAAAGAGGGGACTGAGGGCATGAGGGGAAAATGTGTTATAGTTTAACCAGTGGTTCTTAACCTGGGGTCCAGAGACCACGTGAGGTTCACAATGCCATCACAGGGGGTCTGCAAAAGGTTCAAAATCTGCTCAGCCCACCTCCTCCCTATAGCAGAATGGTGGCATGAGAAGAACCAAGGCAGGCTTGCAGGCAAGCAAGCAGGCAGAGGCTTTACATTGCCTCCACTGTGGGGAGCAAGTGAGCTCAGCAGCTGAGTGACAGCAGAGCTGACAGCCGGCCAGCCAGCATTTGCCCTTCTTCTCTCCCTGCACCAGCTCCCTTTCCTCTCATTTGGCTCCAGTCTATGGGATACTTGATGTAGTGTGATAGCCAACTCTGGAAAAGGATAACAGGGAGAAGTGGCACCAAGTGAAAAGACGGGTAAAAAAAAGGTTAAGAACCACTGATCTAGTCTGTGTGGAATTTCATGATACCTCTCCTAATCCAAGATCATGGCCAAGGTGTTTGCTTAACAGTTGTACTGTTCCAGTAACATAGATCTATGAAGGCTTTAACTGCACTTCTTTCTGTGCAATTTGTCAGAGTGAGAAACCTGTAGTCATGTGTGAGCAATCCTTGCTATGAATCTTTTCCATTCCATTGTTGCCCACCTGAGAAATGAAGCAATGGTAGTATGAGAAGGAACTGCCATGCAGCCACAGATTGTTTCCAACACGGGGGTTTGCATCCATGAGGTTACTTGAAAAGAAGTCCATAGATCACATGAAAAAATAATAACAACCTAATTTTAATTTCCAATACCAATATCACCAGCAAGCAACATTGTTACCCACCCCCCCACCTCCTGCTAATCTAACGTTACTGGAGCCAACCACATGGCAAATTACTGCAGGGATTAACACATTACATAACAATTAATTCTGTGCTGAAAAATTATTTTCAGCTTTTTTTCCTAACTATTCAGATGCAAAGGCTTTCACAAAAAAAATTAAAAAAAAATCAGGGGCTGGCATCCTCTTCAATAGTTACAAGATCATAATCTAAATTGTTATAACTTTTGAGATTCAAGTTCATGGCTGTTAAGAACCAAACATGAGCTTCAAACCCTACCTTTGCAGCTAGGCAGCACCCTAGCTGAAGGGTTTCCAGGATGCTGCAGATTGAGGTGATCAGAAATTACATCTGCAGAACTCTCTTGGTCCTGAGATACATTGAGAGAAGCAGTTGTGGCAGGGCTGTGAGAGGTCTCTCCAGCTGTCTGTTCTTAATACGCCCCGTATCCAGAAGAGTGCTGCAGACTTCATTTTCCCGGTGCCCTAATCTGTAGCAATTCAGAAACACTTCAGTTGGGATACCAACTGGCTGAAAAGGTAGGGTTTGAGGGAGGATATTCAGAAGTAACTGCAACCAGGAGCAGTGTCATCAAAGTTACATCTGATGGTGCAGGATCTCAGGCAAAGTGTGTTTGTGTGTGTTGGAGGTTGTCTTGTGCTTACTTTCCAGCAGTCTGAAGTCCCCCTAGCCTCCCCAACTTCCTCCATCCATTTAAAGCCCTTGGGAATGATTCATGAACTAACTTGTCCTGTGAATCAAAGACACTGAAGACTGATGGTGAGCTGTGTAAGAGAAAAAATAAATATGCGTGAAGGTCTTCTTAGAGGCTGATTTCAGGCTCTGGAACTCCCTACCCATAGAGGCTAGACCGACACCCTCCTTACTACCCTTTTGTAGGCAAGTGAAGACCATTTTGTTTCAGGAAGCCTTTGGAGCTGACTCTTCAGTGGAAAGGGCCTGTCATGTGCTGTGTTGCTTTCATTTCTTGTTCTCCTTCTTAATGGTCTGTTTTTAACAGCTTCTAATTTTATTGATATTTTAATTATATTTTTAACTTTTGTTTGATGAAAATTTTACCTGTATCTGTTTTGAATTTTGTAAGCTGTCATATAAATCATTCGCTGACTTGAGTGTGTATGCATTATGTCCCTTTAAGTCGCCTGTTGACCTATGTAGATCCCATGAATCTTACAGAATTTTCTTAGGCCAGGAATATTCAAAAGTGGTTTTGCCAGTTCCTTTCTCTGAAAGATAGCCTACCTAGTATTCATTGGTGGTCTCACATCCAAATGCTAACCAAGGCTGACCCTGCCTAGCTTCTGAGATGAGACACAATCTGGTATCTTTTTAGGGTATTTAGACAGTGGCCCTTTCCAACGGAGGTCTTCTGCACCATGGAGTGGACTGGGGCGGACTACTTTTCGTAGTTCTGCACCTCAGTCCACCCTGGAGCGACTGGAACTGGTCACGCAGCGTGCTTTTTAAAAATCTCTTTTAAGAGGTTTTTAAAAAGTATGGCACACGCGACCCTGTGTCACTCCGTCTCTGCACTCCAGGTGCAGATTTGCAGGCGCACACTAGTGCATGCCTGCAGATCTGTTGGGGATGGGGTTTCAGCTGGTGAGCTTCTCCGGTTGATGGAGAGCCTCCCCCAACCAGAAGCTGCCATTTTGGATGCCGGAGCAGTGCGGAGCGACGAGCTCGCACTGCTCCTTGTCCCGACGGACTCTCCCCATCCCACCAAAAAGCCGATGAGTAGCGGCAGGGAGAATTTCCCTCACTGCGTGCGGAAACGGCCAGTGTCTTGAGCAACAGATTGGGAAAATGTGGAAGAGGAAAAAAAGGAAAGAAGGAAGAAAGGAAGGCAGGCAGGCTAGAATTCACTTGGGCAATTATGTATGTGCAATAACCACAGTTATATAGTTACAAAGTGATTCCAGGCCCAGCTCCCATAATCCAAACTTAACAGGCAACAGCCACAGAGATCAACAAGAGTCTGTTCTCCTGTTGATCAGGAAGCAGGTGACTGATGCTCCCACCTTCCTCTTGTGCTAGCAATCTACAGTACAAAGAGGGACTACCACAGGGACTCCACTTCTGCCTGTCACACTGGAGTTCATTTGCGTGGGGCGGGGGGACATCTGTCAGCTGCTTCCCAATCAACGGGAGAACATATCCCATTGATCGCAGTGGCTGCTGCCTGGTAAGTGGGGTTGGGCAATTTTTATGGTCTTTATGTATCCCCTAAACTAGGGAGCACATAGGGATCATGAATATGAAACAGTTACAGATGCATAACTCTAGGTTACATATTCATATCTGACTTAGTGGATTCCAGGTGATAGCACCCACAGCCAGCTCAAAACAACCATGTAAGTGCCCTGAAAAAGTGACAGGGACAACTAGAAAGCCTTGTTTGGGGAAAGAAAGAAAGAAAGAAAGAAAGAAAGAAAGAAAGAAAGGAAGGAAGGAAGGAAGGAAGGAAGGAAGGAAGGAAGGAAGGAAGGAAGGAAGGAGAGAGGGTGGGATAAGGGAAAGAAAACTTTCAGGAAACTAGAGGACCTATTTTTATCATAGCACTGGTAAGAAATTTGTGGTACCCCTCCTCCAAATCTTTCAGACATATGAAAATATCCATAGAGAAGGTATAAAGCAGCAGTGCCTGTGACACAGGCCCCTTCATTACCAGGATCAGAGGTTGAGAAAAAATTGCTGGTGAACAGAATAAAGGGAACCTGGGAACAACTGTAGCTTGGTCCATACCTCTTATTGAATGGGATCTCTGTTTGTTTAGTATAACCACTATCCCCTTTAGCCTCCTGGCGTGAAGCAGTGCCTCCCACCCCCATGTGGCCTGTCCCTCTTGCCTGCCTGCTGTAGATATACAAGGCTAAGTTGATGAGCTGTTCAGCTTAGTGTGAAATGTGTTACATTTTCCCCCCAGCTGCTTCCTGATTGCAGCATTTACTTTTAATCTCCTCTGCCTCAATGCCCGATAAAAACTTTGTCACATTAGATGGTGACAGATGGGAAAGAGAAGGGGGGGGTCACTGCAAGGGAACGTCCTGGCTTCCCAATAATTTTTCACAACGCCAATTATGTCCTTCAGTGCTTCCCGGCATGTGCACCCATGTCAGCAGAGAAGGAAATAGAAAGGCATAAATAAAGACAAAACCAGGCAGTACGCGGCTTTAATCTGCAGAATAACATTTCTCATTTGGGTGAAATATTGTTGGATTCCTCTCTACCCAGACTACATGGGTGAGCTACATGCAGAGTCAGACTAGTTTGCTCTAGGCCTGGAAAACACTCAGTCTGGCAAGCAGCTCTTTGGCACTGCACCTGAGATCGTGCATAGGGAGATGTATCTCTGGCACGTAGCTGTGATACGTCTTGTAGTGTAATCCTGACCAACATTTTCAGTGTGGCAACCAGCCCCCTCCACCAAAAAAATGGCCATTTCTGTATAAGTGGAGAGTGAGGAAAGCAGCAGAGATGCACTGAGCTATGTTCTTTTAAATGGACAAACTGTGACATCCATCCCATACCCTCCAACATTTCACAGATCAAAACTGGGACATGTGTCCAAACTACATCACAGTGTGGTCAATGTGGCAGAAGTTATTAATGAAGAAGAACACACAAGCTAGGAAAAGCTGCAGCAGTTTGCTTCTGTCTGAGCCTAATGGGGAGGGCAAGATTCTGTCCCCTCGTCTCCCCCCTGCTTCAGTTAATAGAGTGCAAATTCATTTCCACTTTCAACTCAGCTTATAGCAATTGAAGTAACCTGAGGACAAAGGGGAAAGGTCAGAGGAGCAAGCTCATTTTAAAAGCAAGTGAAAAAGTTGGGTGGCAAAGGATTCATCAGGTACATACTCCTTAGCACCTGCAGTCAAACTTGCAGAAGTGAGAAGAATGTGCTGGTATAGCATTCTCCATCAATCACTAGATACTGCTATACTAGTGTACGTGGTCTTCCTGATTCCAAGAATATGGAGTGCTTCCCAGCCAGTTACTTCACAGGATGTGTTTCCCCTTCTGACAGAACCAGAACCAGGACTGTCTCTGCCAAATCAGGATGATTGGAATAGATGGCAACCTTAAGCACCACCAGGGTCCTGGGGAGGTTCCTGAAGATGACATTATTGTCCATCCAGCTGAAGCAAAATAACTACAGTGGCCTCTCGACTTTTGTGGTGGTTCAGGGCACAAAACCCTTGTGAAAGTAAAAAAAAAAACCATGAATAACTCCCTCTCCCACCCAAGTGAGTGGGTGCCCCCCACTGCTTATGTTTCGCCTAGGAGCACTGCCTCCCATAGGGTCTGGAAGCCATGTCCAATGAGGAGCGGCTTAGGGAGCTGGGGATGTTTAGTCTGCAGAAGAGAAGGTTAAGAGGGGACACGATAGCCATGTTTTAATATTTGAAGGGATGTCATGTCAAGGAGGGAGCGGCTTGTTTTCCATTGCTCCAGAGACTAGGACACGGAGCAATGGATTCAAACTGCAGGAAAGGAGATTCTTCCTGAACCTCAGGAAGAACTTCCTGATGGTCAGAGCTGTCCAGCAGTGGAATATGCTGCCTTGGAGTGTGGTGGGGTCTCCTTCTTTGGAAGTTTGGATGGCCATCCGTTAGCAGTGCTCTGATGTGTGTTCCTGCATGGCAGGGGGTTGGACTGGATGGCTCCTGCGGTCTTTTCCAAATCTATGATTCTATGATTCCAGGTGATAGACACGTGAATGGGAGGGGGCAGCTGCATGCCTGGAGAAGTCGTGGCTGCACTTCCCTCCATTCACTTGTGTTTTGCCCGGGTGCGCTGTCTTCCAGGCACCTTGGCAATAGACAAGTGAATGGGAGGGGGCAGCTGCACGACTGGAGAAGGCACATGTGTGGGGCTGCCCCCTGCCATTCGCTTACCTTTTGCCTAGGTCTGTGGAAGGAAGACATATATGCCCAGTAAAAGGCAGGGGAATGGGAGGGGGAGAATGGGGGAGAGGCAAGCGGGTGCCTCCTGAATAACCAAGTTTGTGAAGGTCAAACCCATGAATGTGGAGGGAAGACTGTAGAATCATATCTGCTAACCATGGGCTCGCCACAGACATGGAAATGGCTATGGGGGCTCCTACCATACTGAGCATGTGATCTTGGTGGACAGCTTTTGCTTGTTACATAGTCAGAACAAATTCTAACATCTGCAAAGACCACAAAGTGAGTTACAATGGCATGTTAGACTTAAACCTTTGTATCTCACAAACAGGATGTCAGCCCATGAGCCTTCATTATGATTATTATTCAGGGGTTATAGTAAAAAAAAAATGCTAAAGTGGTCAAGCAATATTAAACGAGTTAAACATTACCATACTTTTGTTTTAATACTGAGATTTCTCTTTCTATCACTTGATCTCTGTTCAGTCTGTGTCCTGGAAACAATAGCTGGGTTTTACTAGCAGCATCCCTTCTAACTAGTTCCAAAATAATACATCCTGCTAAGCAGAGCAATACAGTATATTATTTTGGAAAACATTGGGTTACTTTGAACTGATATGGGAAGTAAGAATGAAAAGTCCTTGATAACGCTGGGAGTTCCCAGGAAATACTTCAGGATGAGTAAAATGTTATGCAGATCTCTAAAATAAAATCAGTTTTTACAGGAATGAAACTTGTGACTTTCAGAGATTCTCTTCATGTCCAGAGGGGTTCTTATACTCTCTTGCCTTGATCTTGAGCAGATGCAAGTAACACTGATGCTATGAATGCTTCAAAACAAACAATCTTTAACATGTATCTCTTTCAGACATGTCAGAAAACGCACTGAAGCTGGGGCTCAGTTCTGTTCTGTTCTGCAATTATGGCTACATCCAGACTAATAGAAAAGTCCCAGTTTCTGATCCAGTGCTTTCTGATTTTTACGAGGGTGTAGTTGGCAAAACCACATCTGAATATTCCTTGCCTGAGAAAACTCAATGAAATTCATGAGGTTGCCATAAGTCAACAGGCAACTTGTAGCACACACACACAAAATAAACCATCCTAGGGAGTTGGTATCTCTGATCGTACTGGGAGTTGACAGGAAATTCCACTAACAGGAATTCAACTTTTTTATTTCCTTCTAAATAAATAACTGAAAATACCAGTACCTTATCCAAAATGTAAAGGGCCTTCACCTCAGCTCTGGTGACTCAGCTCTATCTCTGTCTCTATCTCTGCCTCTCCCATTTTTTCTGAACATAACCTGCATGTATGCAGCCCTTTCCTTAGGTTTCCCATCTGCTGGGCCAAACCAATAATTCATAGGGGTCACACTTGCAGATTTGTTAGAAAACAAATGGTATTGGGAGTTTTTTCATGGAAAAAAGGCACACAAAACATGATTGCTAATCAGAGAAATATTCTCACATTTGGTAGACTTGGTGTTTATAATTTGAATTATGTGCTCTGAGCAGCTATGGTTGATGTATTATGATTAACTATGGCCCTTTCCGCATGCGGCAAGGGAAACGCTCCTTGCCACTACTCACCGACTTTGTGGTGGGTCCAGGCGAGTCTGTTGGGACAAGGAGCAGTGCGAGCTCGTTCCTCTGCACTGTTCCAGCATCCAAAATGGCAGCTTCTGGTTGGGGGACGCTCTCCACCAACCAGAGAAGCTTGCCAGCCGAAAGCCTGCCCCCGGCAAATCTGTAGGCACGCACTAGTGCATGCCTGCAAATCTGCACCGGAGTGCAGGGACAGAGCGACATGGGGTTGCGCACTCCGTACTTTTTAAAAACCTCTTAAAAGAGGTTTTTAAAAGCACGCTGCGCGACCAGTTCCAGTTGCTCCGGAGTGGACTGAGGTGCGGAACTATGAAAAGTAGTCTGCCCCAGTCCACTCCATGGTGCAGAAGATGTCCGTTGGAGGCCACTCTGCACCGTTTTAATAGGCCCGTGTGAAAAGGGCCTATATTGATGTATTACTCATCATTTGTTATGATTAAGTACATCAACATTTACTTCCCAGGTTTGGGACTGAAATCTCAGGTCCTGGATACCCTTATAGGGTATAACAACTGATTTCAGCCACTGATTACTGGAAATCTGAATATTGAACTTTTTTCTTTACATCTAACACATAACAAAGGTTATCATTCTGGTACGGCAGGTGGCAAACCACATATGGAGATCTAGGAAACCTGTTGCTTCATCAGGCCTAGACCTTTGAGAAGAGTGGTCCTTTAGATGTTGCAGTTTGTATAGATCTGCTCTTATTTAAAGCCAGCCTCAGTAATTCATGTATGTGTGTACATTTCAACATATTTAAATCTTTGGCTTAAATCCAACTGTCAATTCCAACTAGAAGAAGCTCATTCAATTAAAGAAACATACATGAGCATTGGCTTAGCAAGCTCCCGTTGATTCCATGGTTCTGTTCTTGTTTCAGTTCAAACAGAAAATTATAATACCCTTTCTCTGAAGCATCCACGGAGGGCTGATAAAGACAGGTTCACTTGCTTCTCATATTCTCTCAGGACTCTTTCAAACTACACAGTTAAAGTACTTGGACTGCCATGACTGCATCCTGTGGAATCCTGGGTATTGTAGTTTGGTTAGGCACTAAAACTCTCTGGCTGAGAATTCTAAATGCCTCTTCCTGAACTGCAAATCCCAGGACTCCAGAGGGTGGAACCACAACTATTAAAGTGAAATGAAAGTGTTACATCTGCATAGCAAGAAAGGACCCTTGGTGCTGACAAAAGAGATTGTAATTATAGGATTTCTTTATATTCACATGCTATGTCTGTTACTCTCGGAGATGTCTTGCAGGAGATGAATGTGGGAATTGAAAGGAAGTTGTGATTCTGTTGGTACTGAACAACTTGTGTCCCCAGATGAAAGGAAAACTCAGGCAACTTGCACGTGTGAAAGAAAATATGTCTGCTTCTTTAACAGACATACATGAATTCGACCATATATTCTTAGTGTCTCTCTTTTATCTCCCTTGTAAGGCCCCGCTTTGGGGGTCCCCAATGTCAATATGGTTTGGATGGGCACCATACCTAATTGGCATCATGTGTAATTGGCAACACATTTTATTGGCTCTGATATCAAATTCAAGCCTGAGAGGTGACAGAGAGGTCAAACTGAGCAAGGGAAAGAATTTGACTGTAAATGTGAGAAGGAGAGGTCAACTCAAAACTTCCTCCAGGTAAGACGGAGCCATTTGTCAGGCAAATACACACCATTCCTGTGGATAATAGGCTTAAATAGAAGCTGGAATTTTCCAGGGAATCCAACTGTGAGGAGCCCACCAGGACACTGATTGACAGATATCCATCCTTTGTACACCTGGATTCTTTCATCTTTCCTCAAAGCACTCACAATAGGCAGTTATTGCAACACCCATCACGTCTTTGTCAATCAAAGCACTAAGCCCATCAATAGGTGAAAGACTCATTGTCCACAACAGGTTCCCTTTGTTTTGCATCTGGAACCTTCACAGCCACAAGCCATTTTCAGGGCACAAATACCCCTGATTTCAGGATGCCCAGTGCAGTCTCTTGAAGGTCTACTCATCACTCTGTCCGTCTGGCTTCTGAATGAAAACTGTCCTTAGGTCCTACCTAAGCCAAAATACATTTCTGCTCTTCACTACTCTTCTGGACTGGTAATTATGTATCCCTCAAACCCCTCAGCCTCTCTATGATTTCTCCTCCCTTTCTCTTTCAGTTACCTCTTGTGTGAATGTGTGATTGTGTGTATCTTGTGTGCATGCATGAGTGAATTCTCCTCAATAAAACATATTTTTAGCTTACTTCTGTATCTCTGGCTGGTTCTTTTCCTGCGTGTGCCCATAAATACTGGTAGAAAAGATCTTGCTAAGTTGCCCCCCTCTTGCAGCCTCCTGATATTGAGCTAATTAATTCCCCACTTTTTCAAGGAGGTATTTGGCATTGTAGGGTGACCCTTGTGGCACCTACCTTTTGGGGTAACTCCCTTCCCCTCCTTCCTTCTCTCTCTCTCTCACTGACTCATACACACACACACATACACACCATACACAGAGAGATGGGTGAAGGGGAGGGGGATATTCCTGTGTGAAATATTGTGCATGTTCTTATATGCTTCCAAATAAGCATCTCAAATCAGCAAATGAAATATGTACTGTGAAATGGAATGAAAGCAGTGTTATCCTTGTGCACCATCATGTCTTCGTTGTCCAGATGCTAGAAGTGGAGTGATTTCAGGGCATGGGAAAAGGACAGGGCATGGGAAAAAAGGAAAACCACACCAACCCATATGGCATGACTGTGGGAATATTGGAATTGTAGCAGAAGGGAATGGTCACACCAAGAAGCAATAATTGAACAGCAGAGATATTGGAGCCATTAAAGGGTTTTCCCATCAATTAAAAGATCATAGAATCATAAAACTGGAAGAGATCATGAAGGCCATCCAGTCCAATCCCCTGCCATGCAGGAATACATTGTTACCCCAAAACATGGGTGACTCAGGGGTCTATCTGCAATACCTCTGTGCAAAGGTGGGGAATATTAGCTCAAATTAGGAGGCTTGCAAGAGTGGGGTAGCCTAGCAAGATTTTTCCACCAATGTTTACAGGGTGTTCACGAGGTCAAAGATTCAAAAGTAAGTTCAAATGTTTTTACTGGGAGAATTGACTACATGCACACAAGATCCCAACAGTCTTGCATTCACACAAGCCTAACTGAAGGAAAAGGGAGGAAAGGTTTTGGAGAACAAGATTCAGGACATAATGGGTAATATTTACTGGTCTCAGAGAGCAGTGAAGAAGCAGCGATGTGGCTTAGACTTGCATCTAAGAATAGTACACAATGAGGAATCAGACTGACAGTGTGGCTACCACGAAACGATGCACTGCATCTAACTGGTTAAAACTGAGGGTTTATATACCCAATTTCTGCCAGGAGGGCCTGGGTGTGAATGTCTCTCCAGCCGAGTGAACAATGGAGTCCATAGAGTGGACAATGAGGTCCAGAAGGGGTTAACAATCCTAGCATTAGGTGACAACGGGCTAATGGATGTCATGATAGCTCTGTAGTGGTTAGACAGGTGTGAGGAAAATGGAGAGATTTACAGGTCAGAGGGAAGAAACAATCAGTGATCTGGTAGGAACTTCCTAGTCACTATTGTCCAACAGCCAGAGTCATTAAGGCTAGCTTAAACCTGTTATCTTTGGAGTTACCTGGTGATTTCATAACTATGACCTGGCTATGCCTAGATAGGATCTCTGACCTACTTTGCAGCACACGTATTCAGCCAGCTTCTTCCTTTTGTTCAGCTTGTCACATCAAGGTACATTTTATATTAAAGCCAATTAATATATCTTACCAATTAAATTATATTTCACCAATTAAACAATAACGAGGTATGGGGGTGTAGAGCCTGGTAACAACACCATCAAAGCATTCCCAACAGATAGCCATCCAACCATCTGTTTAAAAACTTCCCAAGAAGACAACTCCAACGTATTCCACTGTTGAACTGCTTTTACCTTCAGAAGTTCTTCCTAATGTTTAAGTGGAATCTCTTTTCCTGAAGTTTGAAGCCATTGCTCCTTGCCCTAGTCTCTGGAGCAGCAGTAAACAGCTTTGTTCCATCTTCCATATGACATCCCTTCAAATATTTAAACATAGCTATCATGTTACCTCTTAACCTTCTTTTCTGCAGTCTAAACATAGCCAGCTCCCTAAGCATATCCTCATATGGCATGGTTTTGAGGCCTTTTACCATTTTGGTCGCTGTCCTCTGGACATGTTTCAGCTTGTCAATATCCTTCCTGAACTTGTGGTGCCCAGATCTGGCCAAAATAGAACAGAGTGATACGATCATGCAATCCAATAATTATGAAAATGCAATGCAACAATGGGAGAGTCACAACATCATATTATAAGGAATGATCAAACACAGAGCTAAATCAGGGCAACCCTGCAACAAACCTATTGTGTGATACAGTCTATAAGCTGAAGTTGAAGAGGAAAGATGGGTGGAGGAGAGAGAAACTTGGACATTTAAAAGCAACTGAAAAAGTGGGACAACAGAGGTTTAACCAAGTGAAGGTTATAATTTTTTTTGTCTTCTCTAGGTCTTTTGTGGTCTGTTCCAGTTGTGAAAAATGGCCTCTCCTGGCCCTATAAATGACTCAAGAGAGAAAAATATGGTGACATTTTTGCCACACTCTCAAGGGATTCAACCGGGGGCAAAAATACATCCAGACTGACCTCTCCAAAAAAAAAAAAAATCAAAGCATTGCAAAGAGATATGTTACAGTTTTGGTGAGTGGAAAGAGAACACATTGATTTGTTACATCCAGAGACCCTAACCACACCCCCAACATAGGAAATGATAGAAGCAATATATATAATTTTTGTTCAAGGCATTTATTTATCTCCTCTCCGCCCACCAGGGTCTCCATTGGATACAATTTTTTAAAAGAGAAAATAATGCCTCATGTAGATGAAAAATGGGGGGGGGATCTGGTTTCTGCATAATATACACCCTCTTGGCAAGAGCCAGCTAGATCAAAAGCTCAGATATCAGAGAGCTCTGTCCTTCAGTCTTCTTCCCCACAGAACTGTTCCCTAAACCTCTTTTCAGAGCATAATAGCTCTTCCAAAGCAGTATACTATAATCAAATAAAACAGAAGAACATATAAAAATCATTTTTGAAAAATGTATATACCCTTTAAAATTAAGACTATAAATTAATCT
The DNA here is from genome assembly GCA_948474755.1 of Ctenosaura bakeri. Taxonomy (NCBI): domain Eukaryota; kingdom Metazoa; phylum Chordata; class Lepidosauria; order Squamata; family Iguanidae; genus Ctenosaura; species Ctenosaura bakeri. Next base: position 105,081 of record CAOLHI010001418.1, read on the forward strand.
GAAGTACAGCATTTAATAAGACATGAATTGGAATAAAAATGTCTTCAGAGGGTTTTAATGATGGAACCACACATATTTCCAGGGGTAATAAGTGCAACGCCACTAGCCAAATGTCCTGCCTCTGGTACCTAATCAGTAGCTAGCATCTTTAAACAGCAGAGCCTTCCAGAATTTGAAAAGGCCATTTGCTCACAGAAATGTTGGGGAAAAGTTGGAGTTCCAAAGAGCAGTGGCCAAGGAATGGAGCTGAAGTTGCACAGCATGGCCTGCTGGGCCACACATGCTTACTCCATAAAATTAGAGCAAAAGTAACTCTACACTTCCAAGTGTCATCCCAGGGAGACCTTCCAGGAGGATTATAACATTGGCTTCAGCACAAGGGTAACATCTTTGAACAAACTAAACACGCATCTCTGAACTCAATTGTAATTACACATACTGAATAACACTTTTCAGCATTGTCTTTTCCAGTAGAGCAGTGTAGCGCAGTTTCTGTTGAAGAAGTCAGCCAAAATGAGTAGTTGAAAGGGAGCTGATCCAAAAATGCATGTGGACATTGGCAGTATCTGCAGCTAGCTGCAAATGTAGAGGTGTAATGATGAAGGGGATGAGAAGTGCTACTTTTGTTCCTTGGCTGAGGGAGAGGGGATACCCATGGCTAAAATATCAATTGCTTTTGAGACACTCCATTGCAAGATAGATGATAGATAGATAGATAGATAGATAGATAGATAGATAGATAGATAATAGATAGAATTCTGCCAGTGGAGAGCAAAGGAAGCAGATTGTCTTTCATCTTTATTTGTTGTTAACGTACTGATGGGATAGGGCAATGATTCTCATGATATGAATGCTAAAATTATTAACAAGCTTAACAATGTTAAAAATATTAATAAGCATTTACATTGGTCAAGATCCTACCGTTAGCATATCCTACCTTGTCCAGTATAACACTCCATCCATGCTATTTCATGTCCTGCTCCCACCCTGTGCAGCTGTCAGACCATGGGAGGTGCCCCTGCTGTAGCTGTTGATTGGCAAGGAGGGAAGAGACAATTCAGATCATGAAGAAGTAGCTGGTCTTGGCCTGGAGGGGGAAGGAAAAAGGGGAGCATTCACAGACAGACGGTATCTTCCTTTTCCTTCCCCAGGAGCCCAGATCAGCTGCATTTTTGTCTGAATGGTCTCCACCCTCCCTCCGCTACCCAATGGTAAGCAGCAAAAGCAGTGACTGCTCCTGAGCCTTGAAGGTCGTTACTGGCAGGAAGGTCATTATTAATTCTTGTCTGTTTGCAGATAACACTTTTATAAAACAGCAAAAACATCCTCCTCTCCACAGCTCCAATATACCACAGAGGAAAGCTGAGACACATGTGGCCAAGCAGATGACAAAACATTGCTAATGAGAGAGAACACAACGGCTAGGAGAGGCTGTTGCAGCTTGCTGTTTCCTAAGTCTACAGGGAAGTGCAAGATTCTACCCCTTCCTGTCCTCTCTGTGCTCCTTGAGTTAATTGAATACAAACTATCACTGCAAGTGTGAGGAGGAAAGAGAAACCAACATTTAAAAAAAAAAACAGCTGAAAAAATGGGATGGCACTGGATTAATCAGAACAGTTAGAAAGTATTCTATTATGTTCATGACTGGTTATGGAGCTCATGTTCAGTGATGAAACTGTGACCACGATCCTGTCTGTCACGTCTTGATTGTAAAGAACATATTTCCTAAAACACTACCCCCCCAAAAAAACTCTCAGAGATATGCATGCTACGGTCAAATGGTGAAGTGAGTTGGGCTTTGGTTTGTGAAAGAGGAGAAGGGAGTTCCAGAAAGATTATCTCACAGTTAGAACTTGTTAATGAAAGAAATAAATTAGCCAAGCTCATTTTTCAGGGAATTCTTGTGTAAACTGGAAATTTTCCAGTCTATGAGCCCTGTGTAGAGCTAACTCATAAATCACAGCAAGCAGGTTGTCTATATAGCAAGAGCTGCCTCCTTCAGAGATGGGGAGGGAAAAGACTCAGCATATGTTCAGGAAGAAAAGAACCACAGAAGCAAAACGGGAAGACAAATACCTCCCTAGCTCCCTGCTAGAGAAAGGAAGGGACTGGCCTCGGGCAGAGCAGCATACGCTGCTTCCAGAGTCCCTCCTCCCAAACCAGGGGAAGGCACCTGAAATGGGTCAGCTTTTAATTGAATACAATATTAATTACAGCATGCACTATTAACGGTTTGTGGGATTTGACTAATTAATGTAATAGTTTCTGAGTCACGCTCATTAAATATGAAAATTACGCTGGCGAAAGGTATCGGTTTCATTATCAATCTTGTATGGACAGGGAGGGGGAGGGGAGGAAGGGCTGAGGGGAGAGATACCCACCTTGACGTATCGCGCAATTAGCTTTTTCTTTTTTGGGTTCACCTGCCCTGGAAGGGAACAAGGGAACTTGGGGAAGTCATGCTCCTTTCATCAACTCGATGATGGAGAAAGGAAAAGAAGGGAAAACTAAGGAGCTGGGACTAAAAATTCCTAATTTCTGCTCCCATTTGGGGGGCAAATGATTCATAAAATCATATATGCCACTTGAAATCAATCAAGGTGTAAGCCAGAGCTTTCCAAATTGTGTGTCACGACATGTTAATGTGTCAACTGCAGTATGTAGGTGTGTCACATGAACATAATGGGTGGAGGGGCTGCCTCTCTTGCTGCCGCTGCCCCGGGCCAAGGAAGACCCTGGGAAGGGTTGTGGTGGGCCAGGTTTGGGTGGAGGGGCTGTCTCTCTCACTGGCACCACTGCTGCCCTGGGCTGAGGAAGGCCCTGGCGAGGGCAGCAGTGGCTGTGAGCCATGCTTGGGTGAAAGGCCTGCCTCCACTTACTGAATTACTGTGTCATGAAATGATGCATATCTAAAAGGTGTGTCACCAAAATGAAAAGTTTGGAAAGCTCTGGTGTAAGCCTTGCTGAGCTCATTTGGACTTGTTTCTGTATAGGCAAGCAGCCTGCATGGTGGAGTGGTTTAAGCATTGGACTATGACCCTGGAGACCCAGGTTTGATTCCCTTGTTCAGCCTGGAAACCACTGGATGACTTTATGCATGTCACACACTCTCAACCCCAGAAGACCCTGTGATAGGTTCACTTTATAGTTGTCATAAGTTAGAAACAGTTTGAAGGCACAGAACAACAGAAAATTGTAGGTTTACACTAGCAGTGTCCCATCACCTGAGGACTCATCACTCATTGCTATGATATGAGCCACCTCCACTGTGGAATATGTTGTCTTCAGTGTTTATGTTGGTTATGTAAAATGCCCTCCTCCCCTCTGATTTTCTGTAATTGAGTACATGATTGACAATATGGTACTGAGTTAACTAAAAACTTTGACAGTTAGGGCTCATAGTAAGTTTTGGGGCATATCCCACCCAAGTGAGGAGAAGATGAGGTAGGAATTAAAGATAGAAGGCACCCAAAAACAGACATAGGAACTTCCTAGAAGAAGACTGTTTCATTATACCCAGCTTGCAGAAATAGCCTTTAGGATACATGGGTCATATGGCCTGTGAAATAGAACTGCTTTTTCTACGGTTACCTCATATCTAATCAACCTCTGCATTCACAAATGTATGTTTCTAATGTGGGACATATCAGATAGCTTAACACTGGAAAATTAGTTTTTAGAACTTACTGAACAGAACATCAGTTTTTTGACTGTTAAAAGGAATGCAAACAACTAAATAGTTTGATATAAAGTCGAAAGCTTTCACAGCCGGATTCCATAGGTTGTTGTGCGTTTTCCGGGCTTTGAGGCCCTGTTTTATTAGTATTTTCTCCTGACATTTCACCTGCATCTGTGGCTGACATCTTCAGAGGATAGTTTCCCCATGATTACTGGCATAACCATATCATACTCTCCAACTTTCTGCTTTAGTAAGTCGATCCTCTGCCGTTCCACTTTATCAGCTACTTGTTAAATGTTCCTATTCCTCTCTTGACTTCCCTTCTCTTCTCTTCATCCTCAACATACTCCAATTGCTACAAACTGAGATCAAAATGGAAATATAGTTTGTACTCAATTAACCCAACAGGAAGGAAAGATGGGGTGGAGTCTTCCCCTTCTCAGCAGGCTCATATGTGAGTTTCCCCTTTTTTTCAGTCTTTTCTGAACTCAGTGCATACATTTCAGAGTTTCCCTGCTTAAAACGGTAATTTTGCATGCTCTTCCTCAGTAATAACTTGTCCCCTCTTGTAGCCTGGCCACACCCTTTTGGCCAAACTCAGATGTTGCTGGGCATGTTGCATGTCCCACATAAAATGTTGAAGAGTGTGCCATCGAGACAGCCAGTGTGGTGTAGTGGTTTGAACATTGGACTATGACCCTGGAGACCAGGGTTTTATTCTTCACTTGGGAATACCTCAACTGGGTAACCTTGGGCATGTCACAACACTCTCAGTCGCAGAAAACCCCATGATAGGTTTGCCTCAGTGTTGCCATAAGTTGGAAACAACTTGAAGGCACACAACAGCAGCAACAACAATGACAACAATAACAACAACAATGCCATATAGACCAAGGATTGTTCTGGCCTCAGTATGTAATGTAGACCCCCAAATGTTCCTACTGCCTCCCTTACACAAAAACAAAACCATTCTGTTCTATTTTTCCCACATGGTCTGCTAGCACTGGTGCATTCTGGACTTGCTTCTTATATGGCAGTACCTAACAACAGTGATTATTACAGAAGGCACCAGAAATACATCTTAAGAAGGCAAAGCCTATGAAAAGCTATCCTGAAATTTTCTAAAACCTGGAGTAGTGGGGAACTTGAATAAGTTGCATGTGTGATGTGATATGACAAAAGAGCTCCATCTGAAACTGTTGACTGGGGATAAGTGTGTTTCCAGAGCACGTTACTTCTTTCAGACTACTGCTCTCAGAATCTTCTTGTCAACATGGCCAAAGCTGCCCTTTTAGACTATAACTTGCAGAAATTCCAAGTCAGCACAACCAGTGTTCATGCAAGTGGAAGACTTCTAGCCCAGAAAAGAACCTTTCCAAGCTCCGACTGTTTCATGCATTCAAATTGTCACTGGGAATTATAACTACTGAAGTGTGATCTTGCATGTGGGAGCCAAAATTACAATCCACTCATTGTCCCTACCCCGATGTTTTTGCTTCGTGTGTATGTGTGTGTCTGTGTCCGTGTGTGTCTAATTAAAAGAGAAATGGTGTTGCTGAGCTTCTCCATAGAATGCTGTTACAAGAATGAGTGAGTGGGGCCTTTGGTCAAAGCAGACCATATCTTAACACTTTAACTTGAGCCATTTCCATACTAGCCTTTTATAGTGCTATTATTCCACTTTCAACATCTTTTGAGAAAGAACTGAGATATTCTCAGGTTCACCTTTCCCCAGAAGGCAACATAATAAGGAAAATGTCTCGACTGCTTACTGTGATTTGACAATGAAACTCATGACAGAAGGAGGGAGTTGCTCATGAGTGAGATAAAAGCCTAACATAACATAGAGGGAACATTTCCCAAGCACTGCAGAGGGACCAAGAGGCCCCATCCCTGTTAACAGCAATGAATAAATGGTGCACAGGGAGCCCTGGCAAAGCAAGAGGAGGAAGAGACAGTGCCAGCTCTATTATTTTTATTGCCGTCCTTTTGGCTGATTCCTGATGCACTTGGCATGTTCTTTTGGAAGGAGGATGGCCTTGTGCCAAGGCTGCAGGCCTTGATATTTACCACAGAGGTGCTCTGCAACTAGAATGCAGTGATGAATACCCAGAGGAGAACTAAAGAAGAGGGGACTGGGAGGGATTAGAAAGGATGGGATCTGTCTTTAAAGAGACGAGGAGAAATGAAACACAGTTAACTTGATATCCTAAACACTGGGAGGAAAATCAAACATAAGGAAGTCTAGTAATGGATTTATTCCCTCCAATTTTTCACAGATGAAAACTGGCACATGTGTGACTAAGCAACATCATTACGTGGTCACACAGGCATAAGTTATTAATGAGGAAGAGCACACACAAACCACAAGTTTGCTTTTGCCTGAGCCTACCGAGAAATGCAAGATTCTGCCTCCTCTTCTCGTCTCTTCCCCCAATCCCCAGTTAATTGAGTGCAAACTACTGTTGAACTTTGAACTTGGGCCATTTCTGCATGAGTCTGTCATAGCGCAATGATTCCACTTTCAACCGCCTATGGAATCCTGGGGTTTGCAGTTTCAGGAGGGGCCGCCTGTATTTATTTAATTTATATCTCTTTTTTCTGCCAATACGGGATCCAAGGCTGCTCACAATTTGCAAATTTTTGTTGTTGTTGTTGTTGTCCTCCTCCTCCTCCTCCTCCTCCTCCTCCTCCTCCTCCTCCTCCTCCTCCTCCTCCTTCTTCTTTTCTAAAAAATAATACTGTGAAAAACATTCTTACTATCATCATCTCCAGGCTTTGGTCAAATTCCATAACTACGGTCCACCACCACCCCGCCCAGTATACAGAAGATCATGCTTACTATCTATACAGCTATTATAGATGAGGAGTCAGTCAAAATAAAAAAAACTTGGAAGTTTGTTGTTGTCAACTGCTGTCAAGTCAATTTCAACTTATGGTGACCCTATGAATGAGAGATGTCCAAATCACCCTGTTATCAACCAATCTGTTCAGATCTTGCAGACTCAGGGCTGTGGCGCTCATGAGTCTATCTATCTGTAATGTAGTCTTATTTTCCTACTGCCTGTGCCTTATCAAGCGTTATTGTCTTTTCTAGTGAGTCATGTATTCTCATGATATGGCTAAAGTTTAGTCATCTTAGCTTGTAGGGAGAGTTCAGGCTTCATTTGTTCTATGACCCATTTATTTGTCTTTTAGCATTCCATGGTATCTGTAATATATCAGTAGAAATGTGGTATTTCCTCAAGCACCACATTTCAAATGAGTTGATTTTCTTCTTATCAGATTTCTTCACTGTCCAGCTTTTATAACCATACAAAGAAATTGGAAAAATTATAACATTCAATAAAATATGTTGTTGTTTGCCTTCAAATTATTTCCGACTTATGGCAACTGCAAGTCGAATCTATCATGGGATTTTCTGAGGCTGAGAGTGTGCAATGTGCCCAATGTCACCCAGTTGATTTCCATGGTGGAGCGGGGAATGGAACCCTGGCCTCCTGCATGTAGGCCAATGGTCAAACCTCTACACCACACTAGCACTCATTCAATAAGATAGACTTGCCCTAATTCATCACCAAGTATAATTGAATATAGAGGGATCCAGTGCCAAACTTTTATGAACATGTACCTGGATGGAGGAATCTGACAGTTTTGCTTTCTCTCACATTCAACAATTTTAAAGTTCAATTTCCTTTGATCCTCTTTTATTAAAATATATGTAAATTTTAGTAAGGACTTTATTTTTTGAAAAACTTAACCCACCCACCCCACTTTTTATGGACTGAGTCACATACTTGGATCTAGTGATATAAATTTGAGAATCATGAGCCAACCTGATGCTTTTTTCAACTCATGCTCACACTGTTCAATGAGTTTATATTATTTGGCCCTTTATAAGTGGTATGTACTCTAATTTAAGCCAACAAAAAGACAATTTGGCTGATATACAAATAATACTGGTCATTCTTCCTGTGCTTTTGGCAACTTTCCTAGGTGTGTGATGCTCATTCAGCAGCTCCACTCTAGCATCAGAGCATTTAGCAGATTGGTATCACTTTCAATGGCTTTCTAAGTCATTGATGTTGGAAGTTTAATGTGCTGAGTTCATTGAGAAAATCTTTGCTATTACGTACACCTGTGGTTCAAGCCAAAATGTGACAGAAATAGACTAGAAAGATTGTGACTGCATGTTACATTGAACTACAACTCAAGATTTCTTTTTCTTTGTCCTTAAAAAAAAAACCACCCTCAGAATTTAGTTCTGTTTCTTCAGAAAGGTTTGCTGTGTTACCCTGTGTGTTGGGGGTCCCGGGAGGGGCATCCAAATTACCAAATAAAAACACAAATTGGGGGAATTTAGCTGGAGCACTCTCTTGGCTAAACAAGAGGCAGGGTAACTTAGCAAGGATCTTTTAACCCTATGTATACAGCGTCAGGTCAGAGAGCGACTAGACAAGATTTTCAAAGTAACAACAATATTTTATTAAAGACAAGAAACATGCAAGACAAGACATAAACTAACTAACTGAGAAATAGAAATGGAGAGCTTTTCGGGAAAGGCAATACAACACCTGGTCTCGCAGTCCTGGAGAGAAGTGGGGTTCCAGGGAAGAAAGCTCAGCGGGGCTCGCTGAGGGGAGTTTCCTTAGACAACCGGCAGCAAGGCGGGATGGAAATCCAAAGTAGTCCGAAGACTGTTTGGAAATGAGGGGTTTTTATAGGGGAGTTTGTGCCTACCGGCCATGACATGCCAGGTGCGAACAAAGGGAGTTTAGAGCTGGACAAAGGATTTGGAAAAGGTCAAGTTTGCATGATGAGCTTAACACTCGACAACAATAGTTTGGCCAGTATGTAAATGTCCTGTCTAAAAGGACTGGTTCGGCTGAGAGCCGTGCAGCTATTGTAAGGTTTGCAGTGGGAAGTTCCCTGAAGCTATGAGAGAGGTTTGAGTTGCTGGCCTCAATAGGGTCTGGAATGTAAAACCATTAGCAGCCGCACCCTGTCCATGCTTGTCCGGAGAACCTCACAAACACGTGGAGTGATGTGACTGGAGAAAGGTCAAGCAAAGGCCGAATTGTTTAATATCAAAAATGATATCTGGGGTCCTCACCAACAGTGCCATAGCTGGAGTAACAGCTGGAGACTTTAAAAGGCCAAAAGAGTACAAAATGACCTTTAGACATTTGATGACATACCTTAGAGGTTTCTATATGCAATTGGTTATGTTCACACCATTTTGGGATGGGGTGGGAGAAGTCAGGGCACACTGAGTTAGGGCAATCCTTTGCCCTCACCAGCTTTCAATAGTAAAAATGCTTAGTCACTTGTTAAATGTCTTTATCTTTACAGTCAACAAAAAGGGGACATTCACCAGTCTCAGATCATAACTCTGCCACAACTTCAGTACTATATCTAAGATCAGTGAAGTGCAGGGAGGATGAGACCCCCTCTTTCTACTCTCTTCTATCAAAGGATGTAACTTAGTTGTCCATGCCATTATTGTCCCCAGATGCCATGCTGACACAGAAAGTTCTGTACCTCCCTAGTGAACCCTACATACAAAATCAAGTCTTTACTCCAGAAGCTGTTGTTCTGTCCCTGCCCTGGTCACTTGTATGGTAGATGACAGGTACCTCTCCATCCTGCCTGTCCTCAAAACAGATACAGTGGAAGGTGATCTCCTCCTCCTTCTGCCATGAGAAAAAGGACTGTTTGGCAATGACTCATCCACTTCCGTTCAACCAGCATAGTTGCCCTGCCACTTATTGCAAAAGGGAAACAAAGGTGAGACAAGAACCCTTAGCTACTGTGCAGCTCTCTGCCTCTCCCTTTCATCTTTTGTCAGCCACCTACAATTTTGTGATTATACAAAGAAACTAAATTAAGGACCTTCCTAAATGCAGATTATTGTCTGAATAAATAGAGTGCATTATATATGCAGGAGTGATCAGTTTGGCCATGCAACAAAACACAACAAAACCCTAAACACACAACATAGTGGTACCTTTATCTTTTTGTTTTTGGTGTGTGCTTTCAAGCCATTTCCAGGGCCATTTCCACACGAGACTGTTATAGCGCTATTATTCCACTTTCAACATCCTATGGAATCGTGGGGTTTGCAGTTTAAACTATAAACCCCAGGATTCCATAGAATGTTGAAAGTGGAATAACAGCGCTACATCTCATGTGGAAATGGCCCAACTTATGGAAGCCCTAAGGTGAACCTGTCACGGGGTTTTCTTGGCAAGACTTCTCCAGATGGGGTTTGCCATTGCCTTCCTGTGAGAATGAGCAAGTATGACTTGCCCAAGATCACCTAATGGGTTTCTGTGACCAAGCTGAGAGTTAAACTCTGCTCTCCCAGAGTCTAGGATCAATCACTACAAATCACTACATCATGCTGGTTCTTTTTATTAGGCCAACCAAAAGGTGCAAGATACATTGCACTATCTTTTAATGCTTACTGGCTTCTTCCTCAGGCAAAGATGTTAAAAATCATTCAGGAGAAGAAAAGCAATAGTGTTAGCATCACGGTCCTACATCTTGTTGGCGATGTTTGCTTAAGCTGGTGTCCAAGGTGATCTCGAGAGAAGGTTGACATAGGTAGAGGCCCCACTCTTTCTTTGCCATCCAGAGACTGATGACAAAGACAACAAAAGCCAGACAATTAAAATTTCCATGTCCATTAATAGCAACAAAGTAACTGATTTGAATGATGTGAGGGCTGAGTCACATGTGCTTGCAGATGACCTGATGTATCAATGAGTAGCTCACAAGTAAACGTGTGAACTGCTTCAACAGCAAAATATAGGGTCTGTAGTGTTCTTCCCTGAAATGATAGCTTTGCTGTTTCAGTTTGATCTGTGACCACCACGTGATATAATTTTGCCCTCAAATACACCATAGTTTTCTGGATGGTGGTGCTAAGTGTCTCTGACAAAGAATACAGTGCTTTGCATCCAAATGACAATTCCCAGGATTCTTTGGAGCAGACCATCTTAGCAGTAGCCCAGAGCCTTTTCCTGTTGTTGTGCTGGCAAACAAAGGGCTTTTTGTAGATTGTTGTGGGTTTTCTGGGTTTTGAGGCCATGTTCTATTAGTATTTTCTCCTGACGTTTCACCTGTATCTGTGGCTGGCATCTTCAGAGGGCTTTTTATTCACACAGGTCTTTGGCCTTTGAAGTTGAGATTAAATTAAGAGAAGATTTTGATCCAAAGAGATATTGTTTTTTTCTCATTTACTTAAAGTTGTTTTACATTTTTAATTAATCTGTTTTATGTTTTTAACTGAACTTGTTTTATTTATGTTATTGTTATCTGCCTTGAGTCCCATTTCATGAAAAACAAAGGAATATGCTACTACAGTTGGGTACAAACAACTTTGCTGGGTAGATGTGTGATCACTGACTTGCCATCACTGGCCAAGGTTCCATGTTGCTTCAGCACAGCATAAATATTTGCTGGAGGAGTTATGAAATCACTATATTGAATACTAACAAAGTGCAACATATGAACATGAGCAGTCAGTGCATATGGCTGACCTGTCACTGTGCAATTACAATGCACAATATGCAAAAAAAAAATGCATTGAGGCAATTCACATTCACACATTACTCTTTGTACTTTAATGTGCTATCACATGGGCAATGATTCCACATGCACAACTCTGTTTATGCCACCATTCGGTGGACAGAAGTACTGGGCATTGTTAAAAAGAAAAAAAATCACTCCACATGCATAGCGTAACTTATGCCTGCTTGTGTCACAGACAGGACACTAACCACTGAGTAATAAGCATTCTCTGGCATCCTATTAGGAAGTTGCAATGACATAAACTGGCTTAACACCTCAAAACTTTTTGGTATTCATACCTATGATCATGGCACCATCACCCCAACCACAAATGCCTCCAAAACTCACCTTAAAATCCAACCAGTCAAGCTGAGGAATAGAGTCCTGCTGCATGGGGAAGCAAGGTGCTGAATAATGCATCTGGCCTCTTTTCACCAGTGAGCAGCAGTGCAACAAGGAGTTGCAACAGGTTCCTGCTTCTGCTTGTTGCACTGCACCTTACTGGAGGAGACAGGTCTGCACTCATTGTTCTTCAGAATGATCATGGAGAAAATTTACTTCCAGTTTATTTGGAAGACTCTACAAAAACTCACAAATGTTACAATAATCATATTTTAACTATACTGTGCTGCACTGAGCCTTGGACAGTGATCTTGGAGAGCAGGGTTCAGTTTCCTACTCAGTCATGGAAATCTACTAGGTGACCTTGGCGACATCACATACTCTCAGCCCCAGAAAGCCCCATGATAGGTTCACCTTAGGCTCATCTTCAAGGTTAGAAATGACTTGAAGGCACACAGCAGTAGCAGCAGCAGCAACAACAACAACAACAACAACAACAGTGTCTATTATAAGTTGTCAGCCACCTTGAGTCTCAGTTTTGGGGGGAAAGTGAGATACAAATAAAGATGGTGATGATGATGATGATGATGATGATGATGATGATGATGATATTCAAGAAAGAAAACATTTGAAGCTCAGCTCAACTGGAGAAGAAAGCTAAACTACCCCAAGCTATGTTTTCCTTTTCCTTTAATCCTTTGTGCTACTTTGCAGAGAGAAAATAAAACAAGATAGAATTCCAGATGCTGAATAGAAAATAGAACCAAGTTTGAAGCTGCCTAGTGAATGAAATATTGTATTTAAAATAAGCAGTGCATACTTCTCTTTCAATGTCCATTCAAAACAGAGCCTGATCCCCACCGCCATATACCAACAATACAGACCCCCATGGAAGCACATTACTGTTTTTACACAGCAGTTTAGATTCTCTCATTTTCACTGGCTTCAGGGAGTTATAAACCTGTAATTTTATGAGCAAAGCAAAGTTTAGTACATGAAGGTTGCAGACTGACTGACACAGCCCTTTCAGAAGGAGGCCCTGGGGAACTTAACGTTTCTGTGCCACACAGGATCGGCTCAGCATGTATTTCATGATGTCTTATCAGAAAGATATACCGAATCAGAGAGACAGTATTCTGTACGCTCTGAAGGACAAATTCAGGAAATTTTCTTTGCATATTCAAAACTGGAAATAACAAACTGTGACTAATGATACTACCTGCAATGTGATGCCTTTGAGAGTATGACAATGTTATTTTCCCAAACTAAGTGGCATAATATTGTTACCCTGATCTCTGGTGGTCCCGGGAGGGACGCCCAAATAACCAAACCACAATAACATGACCTTGGGGAAAATTAGCTGGAGCACTCACTAACGATAGTGAGAGGCAGGGTAACTTAGCAGGATCTTGCAACCCAATATCTACGGGGTCAGGTCAGTCAAGCAGACAGATGGTTTAAAGTAGCAAAAATGATGTTTTATTAAACGCAGACAAACACAAAAGACAACACAGTCACACAGCTAACTAAAGAATTGGAAATAGGGATTTTCGGAGGGAAATGGGCGATACGATACCTGTCTCGTAGTCCTGGAGAGGAATGAAAATTGAGTTCGTGGATATGGAGTCTCAGTATGTGGGACTGAGGGGACGGCTTGCCAGACACAGCAGCAGCAAGGCTGGATGGAACTCAGGAGTGATCCAAGCGGTCCCAGAATCAGGGGCTTTTTATAGGGTGAATTGTGACTGCAGGCCATACCTTACTCGGTGAGAACGATGCGAGTTTGGAGCGGGACAAAGCTTTGGAAAGGTCAGAGTTTAGCATGATTGGCTTAAAGCCGAATCAACAATAGTGTAGCCAGTATGCAAATGCAGAGCACTTAGTACAGTTTTGTAGGGCTACCTGCTCGGGGCAGGGTGCCTTTGTTAGTATCGTGCATAAGCAAAAGGGTGTTTGCCAGAGAGGTCCCTGAAGCGACGAACTGGCTCAGTTTGGCCTGCCTAGATGGGGAATGGAATGTCCAGCAATTATTGGCCGCGCCTGTTTACGTGCTTGTCCGGAGGCCTTACAAACACATGGAGCAGGGTGGCAGAGGAAGGTCAAATGGACCACAGTAACAATATCTGGTAACATCATCACTTTTTCCATGTTAATAACTAACAGTTACTTGTCAGTTATGAATGTTTTGGGGGAATAATTGGAAGGGATTTTTAGCCATTTATCTATTTTAAGTGTATTTTTAGGTTCTAAAAACAGAAAAGTTATTAACACATTATTCTTAAAATAACAAGTAATAAATTAGTATATTAAAAAATCCTTAGCAATAACACATTGTTTTTAAAAATAATGTCCTTGGCCCTGGTCCCATTCCTATTTGATTCTTGTCTTATTTCAACTTTAGTTCTAACATTCATACATTCTACAAATAGGTACTTTCTGTTTATAACATGTGCAAGCCATGCTCTGATGCATGGCTTCCAAGCACCTCACTCATATCAGTTTTCTGGACTTCATCACGATCACTTGCATATTTCTGATCAGAAGAGTTTAAGGTGAAATTCAACATGATGATGTACCTGCCAGCCCATGGTTTTTCATGAACCTGAAGATTATTGCTCTGAGAGGAGCCAAGTATCCCTGATGTGCCACTCTAACATTAAACTCTTGTCTTCAAGGAATGCAGCAGCTGCCTTGGCATGGAAATTCCTTGCAGACCTTTTGTTCTAGGGGGAGGGAAAGTTCAAAACCAGCTCAGCTTTAGTTGAATCCTGGCATCTCCCCTGAATACTTCTCCATTTGTCAATTTTAAGTGATAATTTCTATTCAATCAGATACATACTATAAGAATATAAACAAATGCCTCCTGCTGTATCAGCTCTTTGATCACTTTCTTTTATAGCCATCATTTGTTACACATGGACAGAAGGCTGTTCTGTGGAATGCCAAAGAGGCTATCACCTGGACAATCACCAACAGGCCAGCATACATTTACTTTCCAACCAGAGAGACATGGAAATGAAGCCTGTGATTTATGCCAAAACTTCAACATCTTCTCAAATTTCATCCCATTCCAGCATTCTGAACAATTCATTAGGTCATCAGTGAAACTGCAAGACAACAAATTTAAGATGCTTCCTAGCAACTCAGAGGCTGCTGGAAATAGGAATATCATCAGTTTTCTCTTCTTTTACCAGTTCTCTGTCCTGTTCTATGAGCTTAAGCTGTTACTTTTTACAATTAATTAGTTACAGCTACCGTTCCAAGGTGGGGTATAGCAGTTTGAGTGTTCAACTAGGATTCAAGGAGACCAGAGTTCAGATCCCTGCTGAGTAATGGTTATCCACCGGGTGACCTTGGACAACTCACACTCTCTCAGCCTAAGAAGAAGACAATTGCAAACCTGCTCTGAATAAATTCTGCCAAGAAAACCTTATGGTGATGTTGCCATAAATTGGAGCTGAACGGAAGGTATGTAACAAGAACACGGGTCCAAGGTGCCATTTCCCAGAAATAGTTTGTTTATTTACAATTTTAAAAATAATTCTTTGCTTCCTTTTTATTTAGAAGTAACTAAATTGTTGTTTTTACTTACTTTCGAAAAAGATTTCAGACTGATACAAACCTCTGGCCATTGGTAAAAAACACTCCTGAGGCCATACAAACACTGTTAATATATAGGTAAACAAAACTGTTAACAATTGCACCACAAAAGGAGTGAAGTTGTCTATCCCTTGTTACATTACAACCATAATGTAGCTTAGTGGTGACTCAGTTATTTCAAAAAAGAATCAAACACAAATAACTCATTATTTTTGACAATTTGCCTATGAACTGTGGCTGGGATCTACTGTGGCTGCAAAAGGGATGACTGTGGATTATAGAGAATATGGCAAGACAGCCACTGTTTGTATAGTGGCTAAAATGGTGAATTTAGTGGTCCATGGTGGCTTCCATTATCAGTGGAGTGTCAAATCTGCCCCATGATTTATTCTGAACTTTAAAAGGACCATGCAAGTTGCTGAATGTATTCTGGGAACAAGGGTCAACACCTTAGATGACTCCTTTAAAGTATGGATTAAAACCTGGAGCAGATTCACTGCCCTTCCATCATGGAAGAGCCAGCCACCACTGGCTGGACTAAAATAGAAGAAACTCACATTCAGATCTCAGTCAGCTGTTCAGTCATGAAACTAGCTGAGTGACCTTGGGTCTGGTGGTGGAAGGGAATATAAAGAGGTCCCCAGTTCTAAATGGACTGAGCTAATTCAGAAGTCATTTCTCCCATCTGCACTCTTTCCAGGAAGGCTGTTTCCCATCTACCTACAAAATGAATTGTCCAAAAAACAAACCCATCCCATCCCAGACTACAGATTCCTGAATGTTTACCACTGCAAATAAGACAGCTAGGGTGACACATGTTGCCGAAAAAGAGGAAATGTGTCACCAAAAAAGAGACTAAATGAATGCACAGATTTACTTAGTATTGTTTATGCTGCTTTATATAGACAGGTGCACAGTTAGAAATGTTAGCATTTCAAAGGAAATACATGATATTTCAAGATAGTAGGAAAGGGTGGACTGCAGTGACATATCTGCTTGCTCTATTTACTGTCAAGGTGCTACCTGTTGATTGAAATTTCAAAGTGTCAGCTCTCCCTTCTGATGGTTCTGCATCCCAGACTGGACCACCCTTCCAATGGAGGACATCTTCAAACAGCAAACAGTACTCTGGCAACCTTTCCAACAGACACCTCTTTCTTTGCAAAATGCAGCAGATGCTCATCCTAATGTATGCAGGTGTAGTGCTCATTATACTCTAAATAGAACATTTCACCAGACCTTGGATTGACTCTCTGGGGTCTCCTATTTAAGGATCTTTGCATGTGAAGCCTCAGCCTGAAATGTCTGAGATGTAAGAGTCTGAGACTTTTTTCAGTTGTACTTGACCGTCTTGGCTAGATATTGTCACCTAAGGTGGCTCCTCATGTGAAGATTTTAGAAAATATTGATTGCCAGAGTGACTAAACATTATATTAGACGTTCCTGGAATCCACAGGCCATGCTGGCTGGCTGGTTCTGAGAGCAGTAGTCCAAAAGAAGGAAGTTTGCTAAGGTCTACTGCTTACGATCCTCTTTTTTCCCCCAGTGCATCATCATTTCAAATGTTGCTGCTCATGCCAAGCAGCAATTCACAATTTACAATCTTTCATTTTTGGGGAATGGGTGACCAGAGGGAACATCCAGATGCAATTAACATAACTACTGCAACAAACTTGACTGTAATAAGCCTAATTAGTCCTGGAACTTGACTTATTGTGGTAGTTTACTAGGTGCATGATGCATGGAATCCATTCTTACCAGGTTACTTTGCATGGTCATATTTTTGATGTGCTTGTGTGTGAGAGAGAAAAAGAGAGGACAGTCTTCCCCTTTTTTCTTTTCACTTATGTTTTGACACTGAAAACAAAAGTGCGATCATGAAATCCTGCACATATATTTGTTACTCTGTGTGAAGCTATAGTTAGCACAAATATCAGGTCACCCCATATCAAAAATATAAGGAAAAAAACAAAAAACAAATGCTGGATTAGAGCAAAGGCTTCTCCAATCCAACATTCTGCTTGAAGTACATTGACCAGAAGATGCCTATGGAAAGCTCACAAGCAGCAGAGCCTAAGAAGTAACTTGTATTTAAAATGAACTGCCTTGGTAAGTAATCATTATGGATGGGTTATGTTTTAATTGTTTTCAATGTATTGATGTATTGTTGTGGTGCCGCCTCAATCCGTCAGGAGAGGCGGGATATAAATAAATATTATTATTATTGTTGTTGTTGTTGTTGTTGCATTAATAAGCTGGAATGACATTAGGATTTTTATGTGTAACAGCTATGGCTATAGTTTACTGCTTATCAATAGAACCTGAACAGATTGTCTTCCTGTTACTCATAATTCTGTGTGTGTATATGTGCATGCATGCGTGCACATGCATGCATGTGTGATGTGTGTGCTGGCTCAATTTCAGCACTGGACGGAAGAGGAGGACGGGTGGCTGCCTTGTGCTATGCTTGTAATTGCTTTGTACTATCCTTGCATTTTTCTCAGAATTGTCAGGATTGGCTACTTGGGCATCAGAGAACATCTTTCTGTATTTTTCAGTGGCATAATAGTGACAATAACAATGACTTCACAGTAACAAATAACTAAGAGAGTTACCTTTTTAGACTGCAGTAACAAAAACAAGTAATGATCTGTTGGATAGCATTGTTTCATTATGCCAGAACATAAAGTTACAAGTAATGTTGTTATATATCACATGTTACTTCCAGGCTTATTCCAAACATTATGACTTTAACCTTCATAAATACTCCTGAAAGTTCCATTTCATAGATTATAGTATGGTACCCACTCTTGGTTTACTGGGGAAGGGGACAGACAACAGTGCTGCAGAGATAGCTTTACTCTCCTTGTCCTTTTTAAAAACAACAACAAAAGGGTAGCTTATTGAGGGATAATTTTCTTCAGTGCTGACACAGGGAAACATACGGCCCATGGAGAACAAAATGAGCATTCTCTTGCTGCAATTATGCAGTGATGGGGTGCATAGGCTTTAAGACTGTGGCAACTGATGGCTCCTATGTTAGTGGGATAATGAGTTTTAATCTGAACTTGAAAGGAGATACCCAAGATGCTGAACCTATTTTGGGAATAGGGTTCAGCACTTTGGATAGCGCTTTTGGGATCAGGTTCAGTACCTTGGATTGTTGCTACTGTCTTAAAGAGGCAAGTTATCACAATAGCCTAGCTGCGTACAAGATTTATGTATATGAATTACCATAGTTTCCAAGCACTATCCACAGGTCTTCCTGGAATACAATTACTGCAAATCATTACAAACAATATTTGCACTGCTACAAAATCCAGTGGTGCAGTTATGCCATTTTAGACTCTAAGCTTAATGGTATTATTGGGTTCATTCATTTTAGATGGCTACTTATACATATATACAGTTGGTCCTCCATATCCGTGGAATCTGTAGCCATGGATTCAAGCAACCACAGCTTGAAAATACCATCCCTGCAAAAAAATCCAAAAAACAAACTTCAATTTCACCATTTTATTTAAGGGATACCATTTTATTACACCATTGTATACAATAGGACCTGAGCATCCACAGATGTTGGTATCCACAGGAGGTCTTGGAACCAAATCCTAGTGGCCCACTGTATTTTACTCTGACCAATAACAAAGCTAAAATGACAGAATACAATGCAATAAAATACAGTACAAGAATGAAATAGCACATTAAAATGTACAGAAATAGCCTTACCATCTAGAATGTCTGGGAAAAAAGAAAAGTCTTCACCTTCTGCCAATCAGTTGAGCTGTCAAATGCATTCTGCAGATGGAGCACCACAGTCAGAGTTTAGAAGTTTAGAAGACAACTGTTGAAAAGTAATTTCTTGCACTGTCCCTATACTGTCATCTCTGGACCCTCAACACTTGTGCTAGGCATGTACAATCTCTGGCAGGTCCTACCAAACTGGTAAGCCTTCAGATATAGCCCCAGGATCAGACTGCATATCTCTTCTCCAAGGACTACCATAGCTAAGTACAGAGATGCTCATCAGGCTGAAACCAGCTCATGAACTGGCCACTGCAACAATGAAGACAAAGATGATATGAAATAGCTGAATTCTATATCAGAGGATAGATGACCTGTAGCAATGAAATCACATATGTTCAAGGTATTCTCATTTATATATCTCTATCACTATGTTAACTGTTGTGTTGGTTATTGTTTTTGGGATGGAGGAGTATTCTGCTTGCTTATGCAGGGTGGTCATAAAGATGAATGCTTCCCTATATTTTACTTTTTAAAAACTTTCTGATAGTAGAACTGTTTGGCAGTGGAATAGACTACCTCAGAACACAGTGAACTCTCTTTCACTGGAGGCTTTAAACACAGGTTGGATGACCATCAGTTGGGAAAGCTTTAGTTGTAGATTTCTGTAATGCCAGGGATGCAGTATGGCTCAATGCACAATGGGCACTGATGCACATCAGGGCACTCCCTGATCCACATCCAGGCACCAGCTAGGAAGTGCCAGAGCACCACAGTAGTATCCAATGAGCATGAGAAGTGCCCAGTGAGCTTTGGAGCACTCTTGCTAAGGACCAAAGGTACATATTTGCAATTGACTAATAGGGTTTTGGTGTGTTTCTGTTATCCTAAGAAGTGGGGCAGTATTGCCAGGATCTCCTTAGAATCTGGGGATAATATAGATCAAAGGAGGCCTGCGGGAGGAGGGTAACAGCAGAATCTTTTCATCTACATATACCAGTACTAACTGTAGAGAGGACTCCAATTAAAATTAACAAAGTATTTTATTTGAATTGGCAAACACATGAGAGTTCAGACACTCTTAAGAACCATACAAGGTTATCGGAAAGCAAGCCAAGATTGGTTCGATAGAGAGAGATTGAATGGAAAGGATGATACCTACCAGTCTTGAAGAAGGGGTCACAACAGAATGGCTCTGATAGAGTCTGAGGGTAGCATGGAGGAACAGCACTCTGGGGCACCATGTATAATGTACTACATCCAACATACTACAAGGGTTTGGGTCAAACCCAGGGTTTTTGTACCCTACTAACATATATATCCGGCGTTGCCCAGGATTTTATTTTCTCATAGGTAATACTTGTTAGAAAGATTTGAGATTCTGTGTCTCTAATTCCCCAAACTGTCTTGCCCAATACCTGTAACTTTTCCCCATATTCCCCAATCCAATATGTATTTAGAGTTGTTAACATACAGAGGTTGGGTTCCTGAGGGAATACACTGCCCTCCTCCTTACTACTAGGCCTTGTCTCCATAGCAACTGGCCTATTCAAGACAGACACAGTTGTCTGAGGCCCAAGAGCTCTCTGGTTGAGAATTCTAAAGGCCTCTCCCTAAACTGCAAACCTCAGGATTCCACAGAATCGTCACAGCCAGCCAGTCATATGAGGTCTTCACCTGACATAGCCAATCATATGAGATCTTTGCCTGACACAGACAAACAAACTTTGATTTTTTATATATTAGATTTCACACCCTGAGGAGAGGCATTGACAAGCCATAACGGTTTTTCCCATGGGGTTGACAAAGGGGTCTAGAATGGACTGATTGCTTAACTCCAGACTGACAAAACTTTGATGGGGCTCATGACGATCTCTTACTGTATGATCAGGTAGGGTGTATAGGGAAAATCTCTGTAGGTAAGATTGAGGGATGTCCTCTGATTCCTCACCAATCTAGGTGGTTTGTCTTTCATTGTATTCAGAAATGCAAAGAGCCTGGAGTGGTAAATGGATTAATACAAATCCATCAGCACTGGGTTTTCCCACCTAATCCTCTCTGGGTTTATGACTCTGAACACATTTCAAGCCAGCTTGACCCCAAAATATGTTTCTGGTCAATGTGACTTCAATCATGTTCTCCAGTCATTAATAAGTCCAATTTATGAAAATTGCATATCTTGCAGGAAGAGTGGTAGGGTATGGTAACATTACTTCAACATAGTTACAGGTTCATAAAGTTATGAAAAAGGCAGTGATGTAGGCTTTCAACCTATGCTGAACGAAAACAGAGTACAGCTCATCTAGCTGGGAGGTGTATCATCAGGAGATTTCTGTGCTTGATGAGATCACTGTCTCTGTGGTAATTGGTGTTGGAGAACTTCTGGCTGCCCCACCCCCACAGCTGTTTTGGCTTTTTTCCGAAACAGAAAGTGGTGAGACATTTTGGGGAAAAGCAATTTTAAAAAATCAAAAATTTGGGGAGGGAGTGACACACTCATAGGAACCACAGTATAGTCTTCGGGGCCATAGACTGTACTTTCCTACTCTTGAAATATAGGAAGTCTTCAAAGAGAGGGCTGTCTTCTGCAAAGTAGGACAGGTGAGCACTTGAGGCCATTTCCGCACTAGACTGTTATAATGCTATTATTCCACTTTCAACATCCTATAGAATCCTGGGGTTTGCAGTTTAAGGAGGGGCCTTAAACTGCAAACCCCAGGATTTCATAGGATGTTGAAAGTGGAATAATAGCACTATAACAATCTAGCTCGGAAATGGCCCTAGACGCCATGTGAACATGTCAATAGGACCAAAAGAATAACTTACTGCCCATGAAAGTAAAGCACAATCCCAGGTAAATACAGAGTAGGATGACAACACTATCAGGGGAGAACCTGCATCCCTCAATGTGATCTTTCAGAATCCCTTTCTTGGGGAAAAAATGCATGAGGAACAGGAGAAGAATGCAGTATATGCATCACATACAGAGGCTGGTGTGTAATTTTTAATGGACTGAGACATAAATGCAACATGATTCACTTTGAACAGGGCACCTGGAATAGATGGAAGTTAATTAAAACAATCCCTCATTTCTCATTGAGCTTAAAACTTCTGAAGACTGTCTAGAGGAGGGGTAAAGGAAAAGGGTGGGGTTTTTTTATTACTCCTAGATGGTATTCAGAAGGCCCATAAAATACATCTCGTATACCTGTGATCCCATTCATCTTGCTGCCTCTCCTACTCCTCTTTGCCAACAATCAGATCCCAGTAAACAACCTCAAGTGAAATTTGCAACTGTCAGATAAACATTAAAAATGCTTCCCTTGTCCTTTGCCACTGATAGTCCCATTAATATTGTAATGGAAGAAAAAGTTATGAAAATGAATGTATTTCCACTGAAGTTAATAATAGTCGTGTATAGGAAAATGCTGCGATATATGCTTACTCAGAAGTAAGTCTCATTTAACAAAAGGTACCACTCCCTAGCAAGCGACTTTTTAAAAATTGTTTCCTCCTTCAATGTAGTTCCCAATTCTGCCCACTTGCCTTTTTAATGTCGTGTTTCCTAGTATCTTCCAGGGTAATTTGGCCAGTTAATTAGACATAAATTAAAAAGCAGAAGTTTTCTCGCATTTGTTTTTTTTTACATTTTTCATTATTACAGTTTTGCATAATCTTTGTGCATTCTCTCAACATATATGTGAATACTGAGAAAAACATGTTTAATTCTGTTCTGAATTTATTCAGATCAACAACGGTAGTCTCTGTAGTGGCACCTGCACAAAAAGAGGTGGGGGGGGAGTCAGGATCCATTCGGAAACATTTATTGTTCATCAGGGGACAGAGATTATTGCTATCTTTGCACCTAAAGTTTGCTTAAATATTACATCCTGGAAAACTACCAACAATTAGTAAATAAAAAACAGATTCCACCTAAGCATTAGAAACAACTTAATGATTGTAAAAGCTCTTCAAGATTCCTCCTTTGGAAATCCTAAAATGGGAATTGGATGGCTGTCTCTAAGGAGTGCTTTAACTGCGGATTCCTGCATGACATGGGCTTGAACTAGATGGCTCTTGCACATACTTCCAAGTCTAGTGTTAAAATATGGCCATATCTGTACAACACTTCTGACCATATATATGCTCAAAAATGGAACCATTTTTGATTGTCTGGGCAAGGACACAGAACAATTAGTTAGAAAGCCTCTCCTGATCAAATCCTATAGCCAGCACCTCTGCTGAACTCCATTATTTACCAGTATCAAGTTTACTTAAGTTTCCTGATTAAACAATTACAATATTGAATACTCTCCCCAGACAAAGTTCTGTCTCCCCCAGCAGATGGCCCTTCAGTTGGAAAACAACTTATTGTGTGCACATGTGGTTTCAAATCACCTGTTGACTTATGGAGATCCCCATGAATTTCACAGGGCTTTCTTAGGAAACAAACACTCAGGTGTGGTTTTGCCAGTTCCTTCCTCTGAAGTATGGGCCCTTTCCATACCCTACCTTTGTCCCATAGGCACCTGGTGATGATGGTGGCAGCAGCTCCTCCAGGAGGGGAGTGCAATGCAGCACTCCCCTCTGCATCGGTTGCCTCTGGGATCCAAGAAGCACAGCCATTGTGCTTCCAGGGCCTCTGCAGACAAAGCAAATGAGGGCGCATGGTGGGAGGGCAATGCAATCACTGGTCATTGACAAGAAAAACTCATCAATAATGTGTGGCATGATTGCACCACCTGGGGATGGGAGAAGGATGAGACTGGGATGTTGTTGTGTGTAAGCATCGTCCTGATCCCCTCCTTTTCCTGTCCCCATGGCCGGTTGGGTGCATCGAGTGGAAAGGGCCATAGCCTACAGCACCTGGTATTCATTGGGTGTCTCTCCCATCCAAGTAGCAAGCAGGGATGTCACTGCTTAGCTTCCAAAGGTATTTAGGACCTGAAACAATGCTTTACATCCAGAAAATGACACTGATAGAAAATGTCATATTTGGGGTAAGGATGATTAACTTAACACTTATGAAATGTCTTTCTTAAGTGGGTACTTGTCTGAGTCATTACCATTTTTTGCCAGCCTAGGTGCTAGGTACGGTGCTCCAGGAGCTCCCAGTGGAGACTCTTTTTTTGAAGAAGTCTACTTGTTTTAAAGCAATTCTGATGTCACTCTCATGTTCCTCTGTGTGAGATGCTTTCAAAAGAATTTTGAATGCAGAGCAATCCATTCTAGGGTAAGGTAAAGTGAAACAAGAACTGTGCATGTCTGCCTCCTTCTGGAGGTCTCTTGCTGAATATTACAGTGTGGCTGCCATATATGTGGGGGTTCTGTTCTCCATGCAAAACAACAGACATGAAGCATCATGTTCTATTACAGTCAATGGATGCCATGTGCATGTGTCTGCCATGTCCATTAATGGGATGCAATGCCTTGGGCAGCCTCGCATTTGTATGTGAGGAGATCATGTTGGTGGCTGGACTGGATAGCCATTGTGGTCTCTTCCAACTCTATGATGCTATAATTCTGTCTGAGAGGAGGGGCCACTGTACTGTCTAAACTAGCTGAAATCACTCTTTCTTATCTTCAGAATATGGGATTTTGGCCACAGAAACTTGTTCACTTATTTTTCTTAAAGTTCTAACTGTAGTTTAAGAGGACTTTGGTTAGCCTGTCCTCCTTTCATTGTACTGTTCCAGCTGGGAGGGTGTTCTAACTTCTTATGAGTCCAGCAGGATCAAGGGAAGGTAATCTCTTAAATCTGTCTTTTGGGGAATGTTTTCCCTGCATATCACAGCTCTCCAGAATTGCCCCCTCTTTCTCTGTTGTGATTGTGTGTGGATTAGGGAGAAGCAACATGAACACGGACACACTGAAGTGTAGGTGCACATGTCACTACCATTTAATAACATGGGTCGTGATCTTTCAAATTTTTCCCTATTCTCAGGGGGTCTTAGAACTGAACCCCCACATATATGGGGGTTGATAATATATTGCCCTTAGTTTTGAACTTCTTTCTCTCATCCCTCCCTCAATTAGCTTCAAACTGCTGTTGATTCCAAGCTGTCATGGCCTCTCAAGTTTGTTATTCTGCATGAACTTTTGCCATTTGTGAAGCTCTACCACAATATCTGTCATTCCACTTTGCAACAGTTATCTATATCTTCATGGCTGTATGCTCAATAAAATTTTCCTTTTAGAGAATTCTATGTGAACAGGGGTTTTTTTTGGGGGGGAGCAGTTTTCTTGATGTAATATTTTGCCAGAGTTACAAGATCCCTGATAGGCATATGTACTCAGAACATGTATGAATTCATTTATATGTTCGGAGGGCATACTTGGTAACCCTATGATTCTATTATACGTTACTGTTTCCCAACAAACATTCCTCCATCTGGAAACAGCCAGACATTTGCTAGACAGTAGCAATGAAGGAAGGGACCTATTTTTATCTTTTACTCATCCCAAGACTCATCCTAAGAGACAAAACAGAATCTGGCCATATTTCATATGTAACGTCTCCTTTACAATGTAAAGTTCCTTACCTTGGACCATTGTTACTTAAAAACAAAATAAATTTTTAAAGAGGGCAGAGTGAACTTGCTCTCTAAAACATGGATTTCTCCTTATTTTGAGCATATGATGTACATAGTCATGGTGGTGACCCACGTTGGTCCTCCATCTTGTTCTTAAGGGATTTTTTGACAGTTATTCTTGCATGAATCTCAGTTCATTTGGGAGCAGAAGTTTTTAAAAAAGATAAAGTGTTAAAGGGGTGATATCTCATTTAAGGCGGCAATGTTGGCCACATTTTCCTGGGAGCAAGCCCCATTGAAGATATCGAAATGTACTTCTGAGTAGACATGCCAGCGATTGTAGTATATGGAGGTGGTTTTTAAAAGGAATAAAAAGAACAGGAAATGGATATTTTAACTTTTATCTCTTGAGTTAGCTAATGTACACACTTAACTGCTGAACTGGCTAAACTCTTTTCTTTTCTTAAAGACCTTTATAAATTTCATCATTAATAAAATCAGACGTTCAATTAGCAGAGATTTTCCTGATTGCTTACTTTGATTTTCACCCACTCTTTTTATTTCCTCCATTCTTTCTTTTGATCCATCCTCATTCAGGTCTCTCTATTCCTCTACCCTGTGCCTGAAAAATCAGGGGAAAGTGAAAATTGATCCCATTAACCTCTGTCATTACCTAAATCCATCTCTTAATTAGTATGAGTTAATATGATTAATCAAAATAATGAGACAAACCTATTAAATTAGGGTGTTTAAATTACAAATGGAAGTGGTTAAAGCAAAGGGGCTGATAACAAATAGCTGCAATTGGAGAAGAAGGTGGTAGTTCCAATGATATGTGACAATCAATGCCAGTGGATGTCAACCTTATCCACTGGGAAGAAACATCCCGCACATGCAGAATAATTTTACCAGCTTAAGACTGTTGAATCAGGATCCAAATGAGGATAGCATTCTGTGCAGTGATGTATTAATTATCATATTTATCATTTCTGTGGTGCTTCAACATTTTTTTTAAAGATATGGGCTGAGATTCTAGATCAGCTACTTAATGAACTAAGTAGCATCTCTTGGCTGGACTCCCACAATCCTGCTTTATCTTGGCAGCAGCCACTGTGAGTGATGGGTGTCTGTTCTCCTGTCAGTTGGGACAAAGCAGATTGACACTTCCTGGCTTCTTGCATGAGCAATCTCCAGCATTATAGTAAGAAGTAGGATCTCTGGACCTTTCCACACTAGGCTGTTATAGCACTGTGACTCCACTTTCAACATCCTATGGAATCCTGGGGTTTGCAGTTTCAAGAGATGCCTAAGAATAAGAGCACTGTAGCAGGCTAGTGCAGAAATGGCCTTACTTTTCTTACACATGCTTTCCCCTAATAGAGACTCAAGGGTATAACATCATTGTTCAGAAGCAATCCTCACCAAGGTATTCTGGTGTGTTGGGGAAGGAGATTAAGGCAATAGCAGCTTTATTATGGTAGAATGCTACACATGTCCACTCTGAAATAATATGCCATCAAGTAAGCTCCAAAGAGTTCAATGGGGCTTATTCTTAGCCTAGGGCAACATCCAACACCCTATGGTGAGAGGTCTGCCTGCACAAGACTTCCTTTTCTTCTCTTCCCCCTGCACCTTTCAAGGCTACTCAAGAGGAACACACAAAAGGCTTGGGAGGAGGAAGAAGAATCTGTTCTACCAGTGCTACTTGTACCTGTTCTGCCAGTGTTGTCCATACCAGATGAAAACTCTCGGACACAATCATAAACAAGTTTGTGGGCTTGTTTGTTTAAATTCATTAATTTGTATTCTAAATTTCTATTGAATGATGCTCAAAGTGGCTAACAATCATAAAATACAAAATAAAATACAAAAAGGACTATCAAAACATAAAAGGAAGGTAAAACATAAATAACATTCTTAAAAGCTGAAGGGTATAGCTAGTTGAACCAATTTCAAAAATTTCAGATACTGTTAACAGTCCTATGATCCACTTAAACTGCCATGGCAACATCCTGTGGCTTGCATTTTATGGAGGTGTACTTAGAGTTCTCAGTCAGAGTGCTTGGTGCCTCATCAAATTATAGACCCCAGATTCCCTAGGATGTAGCCATCACAGTTAAAGTATAATCATGGTGTTACAATTGCGTACTGTGAAAGAGCCCCAAGGTCAGCTAAAGAGGCCAAACTGTTTGCTGGCAGATGATCCTCTGCAAAGGGCCTAACAGGCCTCCCTTGACAAGGAGTTCCAGAGCTTGGGAACAGACACTGACAAGACCCTATCTCAAATTTCTACCAAATACAGTTCAGATGTTAGTGGAATGGAGAGGATGGATTCTCGGGGAGATTGTAGAACATCGGCAGGATTCATGGTGACCAAACACTATTTTTGCACAAGTCTAAATTATTAATTCTATTTTACTGCAATATCCACTGTACAAATCCTTTGCGCCATACAAAATCTATACTTCTTCATGTGCTTTGTGGCACACCATGACAGGAAGTTTATGCTCTCATTTGCCCTTTAGGGGAAAAAAACTCCTCTCACTTTACAGTTCCTTTTGGGGCTAGTCAGTTTCTACAAGGGTGGTGAAAAAAGCTGGTCCAAAGGCTGCATGTAATCCCCAGCCCCTTCTTTGAATCTCCAAGTCATCCCCTCGAGCTCCCAAAGTTTCCAGACACCCCAGCTCCATTTTGAAAAATATTTTCAGACAAAAAATACCACCCCAAATGCCTCCAGGAGCAGTGATATAACTCAAGAGGCCCCCAGATAACCTACATCCCAGAAAATTGACTGAAAACTCAGAAGCAAAATAGCTTTCAATTGTTGGTAGTGCTGATTTCTGGATAAAAAGTAGGGGTATGGCTCAGCCCCACTCCAAATGCAAAATTCACCCCTTCCTGCCCACCTCTAATTGAGAACTTCAGTCCTTCTCCAGCCTTCAATTCAGCATCCCACAACAGTTCAAAGGGTCCCTAAATTCACCTCTCTAGGCAATTGATTTCATTGCTGAACCACTCCTACTGTCAAGAAATTCTTTCTAATGTTCAATCAAAATCTACTCTCCTGTAACTTCAGACCATTTGACCTGGTCCTATCCTCTGCAGCAGCAGAGAGCAGGTCTGACCCCTCCTCTCTGTGACAGTCCTTGCGGTATGTATAAAATGTAATCATATTACCCCGCAGTCTTCTCTTCACCAGGTTGAAACATACCCATCTCCTTCAACCTTTCCTCATAGATTTTGTTCTCCATACCTCCTGTCATCCTTGTTACCCTTTTCTGAACTTGCTCCAACTTGTTACATCCTTCTTAAAATAAGGTACCTAGAACTGAATGCTCATCCAAGGGCCAAGCATTGCTGAATATAGTGGGACTGTTACTTCCTGTGACTTGAGTATACTAGAAGCTGCAGTCCATCCGCAATCTGCAGACTGAACTTTACCACCCCAGAATATAAGATACAAAGGCTCCCAGAAGGTTAGATTACTAAGAGGTTTTTAAATCCAGCAAGCTGACGTGATGTCACTGGACCACAAAGAACTGCATTCATATCTTTGCTCAGCCATTACATTTTGGAGGTGTGAACAGGATAGCACCACATATGGTGTCCTGAACTCCTTAGGTCAAGAATTCCCCAGATGTTGTCAGAGTGCAACTTCCACCATCTCCAACCAGCATAGTCATGCTGGAAGCAACTGCTCAGTACTATCAGGACCCAAAGACAGGTACCACTGACTTAAAATAAAGGGTAGGTAAACATGTGATGAATAAATTCAAAGCCATTATAGCTATGCAATTGCCTAGAATGGAACATCTGCAAGTTCTATACTTCAGCTCTGGCACTGATCGTTTATGTGGACTTGGGCAAATCTCTCATCATTTTCTGCCTCCCTTCCATAAATTAATCCAGTATCTCATGTAACACAGTGAAATTTAGTTTTTACTGGCAAACAATTTTAAAATGTGATACCTTCATTCATTATAAAAATGCAGGGGTTAATATTCCAAAGCTGACCCTTGCACTTTCCATCAGAGGTCAACCAAGGGTTAGACATTCTTATTGGATTTCAATCATTCAAATGTCCTTTTGAGCTGCTGTTGTGAAAGTTGGTTCTTTCATTTGTTATGGACCACTGATTAAAGGGAAATGTGGAAAACAAATTTGACATTTCTGGCATAGGTCACCCAAAGGCTATCAGTTTAATGTTAAACATATACTGTATTAGTATATTTCATGAGATGGCCATGGTAGAAAAGAAGTATACACTTTGGGAAGAAAAAGTATCACTTGGTGTAATTTACTCTTGATCAATGGAAGACCAAACCATAACAAAAGCAAAGCAAAGGTAAGCCAGAAAAGTTATATTTTTAAAAGTTATGTTTCCCCTACAGGTATCATGGAAAGTAATAGTCTAAATAATAGCTTGGGCTGCAGCAGGGATCCTTGCAGTTCTAGTTTTAAAAGGAATTTTTCCAAGCTCTGAGGAAAAACAACCCTAAACACATATATAGCATGAGTAGGCCCACATTATAAAGCCACATCTACTGAAGCAGCAACATATTATCTGAATGCCCATATAAGCAACAATGCGGGGCAGTGGGAGCTGGTGTTTTCTGTGCCAGTGGGAATGTGAATGTAGTCCAGGGTTTAGTCTGGATTTTTGAAGAAGCTACCTAAGGTTCTGAACTTTTTTCCCTAAAATTGGTTCAGCATCATGTATAAACCTATAAACCGTGTATAAACCGTCTATAAACCTCAGATTAAAACCCAAAACACATCGTGTATAAACCTATAAACCGTGTATAAAACATCTATAAACCTCAGATTAAAACCCAGAACAGATCTCTGATCCACTGCCAATGGGAACCACCAGCCAGCATTGGGAGGCAGGCAGTGTTGCAACATTCACAAACATAAAACATTGTGAAGAGGTTCCAGCATCAAGAGATTTTGGTGTTTTAGGTGTAGCAGGAAAACTTCATTTTGCACATAAAAATGCATAGCACTGAAAGCTAGGCCTTAGAAGAATTGAATTAGAAGTCCTGGAATCCCCAAGCCAGGATGGCCACTCAAGAACCAAAACAAACATCACTGCCCTTGGGCAGAGCTTGAAAGTATTACCTTTTTGAACTACAGCTTCCAGAAAGTTTCCACTGGCTGGCCAGGCTGGCAGGAGATTTATGGAAGCTGCAGTCCAAACAAGTAACATTCCCAAGCTATGCCCAAGGCCAGTGATGTTATTTTGGCTGTTGAGGCAGAAAATCTGACAGTACTAATTAATTAATCATTAATTAAACAATAAACTGTCTGTGACCCTTCCATTACTAAGTTACCTCACTCGGCCAAATCGTTAAAGAATATTGTGTCTCAAGCAAAAGATCCTTCAGCTTTCAAGAACAAGCAGACATTCTTATGTTATCATCTCTGAATTATTATTTGAGGGGGCTTATTTATTTATTTAATGAATTTATAGCCCACCTTTCTCCCAAGATGGGATTCAAGGTGGCTTACAATAATTTTAAAAAAAATCAAACTAAAAGATTAATTTAGAAAAGTTTTTAAAAAAATTAAATAATAGAAACATGATTGAAAATGGTTTAAAATGCTTAAAACATATTTAAAACATAATTCCAAGATTAAAAAAATACAGCACCCCACTTCACATACATAATTAAAATTCAAAAGGCCTGCCTGAATAAAAACGTCTTCACCTACCATTGGAAAGAAAGCAGGGAGGAGGTCAACCAGACCTCCTTTTTTTCTCCCAATTTATTTTTGTAAATAATACATATAATAAAATCGTAACATACATATAATTTATTTCTGTTTGCTCCAATATACAGTTATTTACATATTTACATTTTTTCACAAAAATGTTTACATATTTTCACCTTGTACATACATATATATATATATATATATATATATATATATATATAATATTGTTTATTACATTTCCTTGACCTCCTAGTCCTCTCTACCAGAATCTTTCCCCACGCTATTTTACTTTCTTGAAACTCCCCAATATCTTATTGTATACCTATCAAAGTTTACCTATAACTTTTCTCTCCAATTGATCAGTATGGCTTAACCTTTTCCAATATACCCTTTCCTCGGGAGTTCCACAGCGTGGGAGCAGCCACAGTTCTCCCAAGTCCTCACCAACCCCACCTGAGAAGGTGGAGGACTGAAAGCAAACCCTCCTCTGCAAATCTTAAAGCTCTCACTGGTTTATATGAGGAAAGATATTCTTTCAGATAGTCTAGATCCTTTAAAGGTTAAAACCAGAACTTGAATTCTCCCTAGAAATGGACTGGAAAGTAATGGAACTTTTTCAACAGGGGAGTCCCATGATCCCTGTAACCAGCCCCAATCAACAGCCTGGCTGCAGTATTTTGGAGTTTCCTAAACAGTGTCCAAAGGCAGCCCCACATAAAGTGCACTGTAGTAGCCCAAACGGGATGTAATCAAGGCATGTGTCACCACAGCCAGATCTGACTTCTCAAGGAATGAGACCTTAACTCCTACACATGGAAGGTTCTTCTCTGCCTACAACATCCATACTCATCAACCCTGCAATAATGTGTACTGTTGGTAACAAACGTTTTCTTCTCTCTCTCTTTTTTAAATTTAAGAACATTTAATGGAACCTGGTGCCTCCAGGGGCCATAGAATAGATCAGGAAAACCCCTTTGAGGCCTGATTCAGCAATACTCTAATGCTCTAATTGTGGACAGGATGATCCAGTCTTGACTCCTCATTTCCTTGTCTCCACAGATTCTTCAGAGATTGGGGTGTCACATCATAAGTAGGGAAGGCCCTAGATATGAGACCTTCAAAGTCTTTCCAGTGTCCTACTACATCCCCAACATGATGAAAGGTCCTTCCTTGTAGCCCTCATGTGCCCTCTTTTGGTGGGTGTACCCTGAACGTGATTGTGGATAAGATTCCCGGATCTCAGGGCCTGCTCCCGAGTCTCAGGGCCAGGCCTCTTTTTCCTGGGTCTCAGGTTAAGGTATTCACTCCCTTGGGAGTCACTGAATATACTACCATACAACCTCTGTTTTCTGGCTTTTCCTGTCACATTAACTTTCCCAGTTGTGCTCCTGCCTTCCTCACTCTGTCCTAAACTGTTCATTGTTGTTAACTGCCATCAAGTCTACTTTGACTTATGGCAGCCCTATGAAAGAGAGATCCCAAAGTCACCCTATCATCAACAGACCTGCCCAGGTCCTGCAGACTAAGGGCCATGGCTTCTTCGATTAAGTCTATCAATCTATAATGTGGTCCTCCTCTTTTTTTTAAACCACCTTCTACCCTATCAAGCATGATTGTCTTTTCTAGTGAGTCACTTGTCATGATACATCCAAAATATGACAGTCTGAGTTTAGCCATCTTGGCTTCTAGGGAGAGTTCAGCCTTGATTTGCTCTAGGACCCATTAATTTGTCTTTTTAGAAATCCATGGTGTTCATAGAACTCCTCTCCAGAGCACATTTCAAATGAGTCCATTTTCTTCAGTTTATTCATTGTCCATTTTTTACAGTACATAGGAATTGGAAACCCAATGGCATGGATCCTAACTTTAGTATTCAATGATATACCTTGACACTTGACAATATATATATGTCTTGACACTTGACACTATCTAATTCTTTCCTAACTGCTCTTCCAAACCCTAGCCTTCTGATTGAAGATGGAGCCATAGTATGGACAAAACTTTCCTTGATTGGCCTTCAACTCTCCTGGGTTGTTAAAATCAGTGTTTATAAAATTATTTTAAAAAGAGCTGGGCAAACTCTGGCTTCTTCTATTTAAAGGAGAGCTTGAAAAACTTCCCTTGGTTGGACTACTGAACTCCCCTGGGTGGTTAAAATCAGTGCTAAAGTGCTAAAAACAGAGCTGGGAAAACTGGACTTTTCTTCTGTTCAAAGCACAGCTTGGAAAACTTTCTTTGACTGGACTGCAACTTCCCTGAGTTGATAAAACAGTGTTTGTAAAAGTATTAAAGACAAAACTAGGCAACGTTTTTAACACTTCCAGATGTTTTGGACAACAGTTCCCAGAAGTCCTAGTCAGCATGGACAATAATCAGAGATTCCAGGAGATGAGAGACTGTCTTAAGTGTTGTTATGAACTGGATGTACCACAAAGAATGGATGCACAATAGAAACGGATAGGGAACAGGTGTGTGGAGCCATAGTTGCTTTGTTATTCCAGTTATAATGAAAGAAGTAAAGTACTAAGCCCAGCATCTGGGTTACAAGATGGCAGCTCTGACATTAAATCTTCCAGTCAACAAGGATTGAGGATTCATGCACTAAGGGTTACAGTGAAAATGAGATCCAGAAACATCTGGAAGTCAAACTATATAGTTTGAAAAATTCTCAAGATGCTCTATTGAGCTGAGTGTAGTAAATAATAATAGAGTTAATTAGATGAGAAATTATCCTGTATACATATACTCAATGAGTATTTGAAGAACTTCACCTCTTGCTCATTCTGCGTACGAGTTGATCTAGCTGCCATCAGTCTCAAATATTTAGCAGACGGAGATGGATTAAAATAAGCTTTAAAAAACAAAAGTCATTAAAACAGGATGAGTGTTATTAAAAAGGGAAGGGCAAAGGGTATGGTAGGAGTCATTAGGTCAGTGACCTCAGCCAATGGCTGGTCAGCCTTTGTTATCGAATAGAATATTGTAGCTAAGCCTGCAATTCTTGCAGCCTAATAGGGGAGAATTGTGCCCTGACCTTATCTACTGTAACATTCTGCCCCAAAACATCCCACTGACACCACTCTTTTCTTACTCCCTTCCATTCAACACAAATTATGCCTTCTCCTTCAGCTGCTGGTTTCTGTGCCTTGCCATGCCTTGGGCTCTGATGAGGAGCAGAAAGGAGCAACAGAGGGGGTTGTCCACATCATCAACACATCCCAGGTGTCTATCAGTTGAAGCTTCTTGGTGGTTCTCTAAAACAACTTTCTCAAACGTGTCCCTGTATAGTAAAGGGGAGAAAGCCAGCATAGTGTGGTGGTTTGAGCATTAAACTACAACCCTGGAGACCCTGATTCCCTACTCAGCCATGGAAACCCACTGGGTGATCTTGGGTGTATCACACATTCTCAGCTGTAGAACCCCCTTTATAGGTTTGCTTTAGAGTGGTCACAAGTCAGAAATAACTTGAAAGCATACAACAATACAACAAAGTCAATGGGGCACCTTATACTACTTTTCCTTGATTTTCTCTTCATCCTGTAGAAGTTATCTGATTGAAGCTTCCCATATCTGAGTCAACCAAGACCATTGATAGATATAGGTTCCCACCCTGTCAGTAGCATGGATAGGCATGGTTTTACAATATATCTGCATATGTCCATTTTTAGGATGCTGTGGAGATTAGTATTTTTTTTCCTTCCTCTGCACAGTCCAAAGCCCCTCTCCAGATTTACCACACCACCTCCCTCCCATGATCATTTTATGCCTCATGAGGAGCAGACAAGATCAGAGAAGCATCTGGCTATGATTATAGCAGAATGATAATAACAGTGCTGAGACCTCCAGAGAACACCAGAGGACCCCATTGCTGATGTAATCAGTCTGTGGATGTAGCCAGGTGCTTTTCTAACCCCACCCACTCTCCACAAGGAATGGAACAGCTGGGGAGCGAGCATCAGAAACTGTACAGTAAGTCCAGGGGGGATATGGCTCAGCCTAGCATAGGTCCACATACAGAACTGCTATGGTACACTGAACCATACAGGACTGCAGCCATAGAGTGTCAGTTGGAGAGCCTGGGGGATTATTACTGGCATTGATTGTGGAGAATTTCTTTTCTAGTAATTAAGACCAGAAGGGAAATGAAAACAGTGTAATTCAGACATCTTCAGATGCTGTTATTCCCTGAACTGCTAGACCTAAATCTTGGTTGCAT
This sequence comes from Ctenosaura bakeri, assembly GCA_948474755.1. NCBI lineage: Eukaryota > Metazoa > Chordata > Lepidosauria > Squamata > Iguanidae > Ctenosaura > Ctenosaura bakeri. Next base: position 140,488 of record CAOLHI010001418.1, read on the forward strand.
GTGTTGACAGGAGAGAAAACTGCTGGCAAAAATGACTGTAAAAATGATTGGCCATGTATATAATGCTGAAAAAGCTAAAACAGCCTTTCATCACAAGAATTATTTATAACAAATTTAAACAGGGTAGTCAGTAATCTATTACCAAAAACAAAGAAGGAATGTATCACCAGGAAAAGGACAAAGGAGGGCAGAGATTTGCATAAGATTTCCACATATAATTTATACATATAAATGCCCATTTACACTTATAATTTGAATAGAATTACAATCATTTAATCAGAAATACCATACATCTTACCATAGTCTGGAAATCTGTGACCAGACATCCTGTGGATCTGCTCTGCGTTCAGTTCACATGCTAATTATTGGTGAGCAGCTTCAAGGCTCCTGGTGTCTCTTCTTATGGTTCAACTTTAGAGCAGATGTGGAACAAGCAGCCTTTGAAACAGAGGACCTCACATAAAGGACCTTCCTCTAACAGTCTGTCAAACTGAGAGTAAAGCAGAACACATGGCCACCCTAAGGGAAAAGATGGTTAAACACATTTGAAATCTGTGTTCCTCACTAAAAGAGAGAATTCCAAAAGGCCCTTTTCTCTCTTTCTCTCCTCTCCATCTCTATCTATCTGTATGTCTAGCCATCTATTCATCCATTCAGCTATCTCAAGTGGGCAAAAGATCCCCCCTCAATTAAAAATGGCATCTTAATTCCACACACACAAAATATATATTTACTCCAATCCAGCTGGGTGTTAGAAATAAGTTTTTGCATTCCTAATCCTAGTTGTATGAAACCCTGCCTGATAAATTTGCAATGTTGCAGAGGTGGATGGTAGCTCTATTGTTTCAGAGCAGTCAATCCAAGTTAGGTTGGCAGGGAGAGGGGAGCTGCTCTGGGTTTTATGGGAGCTGTCCAAGTTTCTGAATCCTATTGCCAAAATAGATTCAGCATGTTGGATAGCTCCTGCAACACCCAGACTGGTTCCCATAGTATGGATTCACTGGGTATGAAGTCACTGCTCCAAAGGAATGTAGCCAGTGGCTGCCTCTGCTGTGATACAATCATAAAATTTGAAGTGCAAGTGCTAACTGTGATAACCACACCCCCAAAGTGAGTGCAAAAATGCAGACATCTATACTGATCCTTGTCAAGAAATGAATTCTAGCTATTTTCACAGAGAGCCAATGGACTGTAATGTTAACAAGTCTTAATTGCCCATTCACCCACCCCAAAATATTTTGCATCACCAACAGGGTCTGTTCACAAGAATATAATGCTGCTGGGAAAACTCCATTTTCATACTTCTACCATTTACCATGAGGGTTGCAGCAAAACTCAGAGGATAGCAGAAAAGCCTGAAGGGTTTTTACATGATGTCATTGTCTCTGACATCCAAAAAGGTTTAATGCTCCAACTCTGTCAGCCCTCGTTCTACTTTGTTGATGTTTTTGTTATGTGCCTTCAACTCTTTTCTAGCTTATGCAAGCTTTAGATGAACCTATTATAGTGTTTTCTTGGCAAGATTTGTTTAAAGAGAGATTATGACTTGCCCGAGGTCACTCAGTGGGTTTCCATGGCCAAGTGGCGATTCAAAATCCTGGTCTCTAGAGTCACAGTGCAATGCTCAAAACACTACACCGCGCTGGCTGTCAGGGCAAATCAGTGCTGTCTGCACAATTCCATAACTCAACCCATCGGCATTATCTCTTAACTCTCATAGCCTAGAAAGAGGAGAGTAGATTCCCCCACCAACTTTTTCCTGACAAGCTTGTAATTGGTGGGATTTCCAGAGTTTAAAAATGGCTATCATTGCATAGGAATGAATGAATTAGTCTACATCTACTCCATGCCAGTTACACTGGCATTTAGTCATAAGTCTGTTGCTTCTTATTTCTGCAGCATTTTGAGTATTTTTTTCAATAAATGAAAATTAGTGTTTATTTTTATATGAATTTTTCCTTAACATACAGGTTTGTATCTATCTTTCATCAATATAACATTTTAAGCTATTGTCCCACAATGTATCTGTTTTAGCACAATTTTACCTGAAGTATACATTTTCATGCACATTTTTGTACAGAATTTCCGAGACAAGGATTACATTACAAAAAGTATAGAATCTGACAAATGTATTCCAAATGTATCCCACGTTTGCCCAGGTCAATTCACTTTAAAAGGCAGACCAAAAAAAAAAAAATCTCTTGCATTCTTACCTATCTCCTGATCTAGCTGCTCTGCTGATGTTCTGTTGGATCGGGAATTTTGTATAGACAATATAGAGAACTCTTTTCATTTCCCTTTTGTTCCGTGCTGTCAGAGTTTCTGGTCTAGGTGATGCTCAATTTTAACTTCTCAATGGCCTTATGAAGACCTGCTTGCTAAGCTCTTATAACAGCATCTCCTCCAAACATGATTGGTATGACACAATTAAAATCATCTAATGGTTTCTACACAATGTTTTTTGGTACAAAGGACGGAATGGTTGAACAAGCAACTGTACCACTTGGTATAGTAAAAGTAAAACATGGTCATGTTATATTCCAGGTGTACAGGAATGCAACAAGGGGCTGTTCCTTTACTATGCTGTGTTGGGGTGGTCATAACCACCAGGTTCTTATACAAGCATTACAAGATAATTTGGTTACCCACTGTCAGAAACAATGTGCTGGGATAGATTTGCTGATTTCCTTAGCTAGCAAAGTATTTCTTGCAGTGTTGAAGGAAGTGAGGATGACTGCTGATTTCTTCAATTCCAAGAAAAAGGCTGCAAAGTTGGGTGTGCCACAGGATAATTATTTTATAAAAAAAAATGGGGAAACATGTTCAAAGAACTGTACAGAAGTCACTGCTACTGTTGTCTTGCTTACTTATATCTAGTTGTGCATTAATTTAGGAATCAATTGCCTCCAACAGACAGCTAACAAAAGAGAGATACAATTACATATTTCATTTGTAAAAGCCTCTAATTCCACATAGAACATGTAATCTAGTGTTCACAATGTATGTGAATAAGTAAGCAAAATAAGTAATCCAGTCATCCCAAAGACTATGTCTCCCTGGTGGCCATGAGTGCACCTTTCACTTCTAAGGTGCAAATTCAAGATCATTTGATGAATGAGGTTTCATCTTTGACAAGCAATTAACCATCCATTTGTACACACAATCAAGGTGAGTGAAGAACAGATGCTTCTACCTTTTTACTGAATGCTTATGGGTAAAGTGGGGACTCTAACCTGTATTAATAATGAGTATGAGCCTGGAACAAAGGAATGGCAGTAATTCAGGATTAAGTACTGTTGACTAACCAGAGTGAAGATTGATAGAACCTTGAATCAGTCTGAAAAAGTAAGTATTTGGTGCCCCCATGTGGCCAATGGGTTATAGAGTAGTAGATTTTCTTACCTGGATTCAGGTCACATTTTTGACTCAGAGATAAATAGACATAAAAAAAATAGGTAAAGTAACAAGGGTTCAAGCTGTACCTCAGGAGTGAGGTGTTAAAAGCAGTTTTAAAAGTCTGAGGTGACCAAAGATCCAGTTCTAACCTGTTTCATCATGAAACCTCCATACAGAATTGGGATATGTTTGTAAGACTGTATAAGACCCTGGACAGTTGCATTCAACTTTAGAGCATGGATTCATCAGTAGGGCTGGCACTACCATTGGGCAAAGTGAGACAACTATCTCAGGACCCAGGTGCTTTGAAGAAACAATAATGACCACCCAGCTCATTAGGAAATGTGAGAAATAGCACTGGATAATTCAAGCAGAGTAATCAAACTGGAAAAGCAAAACAACAGTCAGCACCACATCAATCAGCAAAAGATACAAGCTTAAGATGAAATTCTGCATTGGGAGACAAACGTGTATCGTGCAGCTACATCTCCATAGCTACATCTCCTAATGGTACTCCCCAACTCACCTTGTAAGCAACACAGGACCCCCAACACAACCAAGCCACTGAAGAGAGTGGGGAAGATCAATGGGGATGTCTCAAGCTATTTTCTTGTACCTGGAAATGTTGTGACAGACATCTAAAGAGACCGCTGGGTGCCCTTGGAAGGTTCTTGCAGGTGATGTCTTTGAAGAGCATCCAACCACAGGAAAACAACTGGATGCATCCTTGCCAATCCCCCCAATAAATGGCTGACAGGGTACAGCTTTGCTGCTTACAAGATGCTTTATAGGAGGATTTTGGTTGCTGTGCAATTGGAACACAATTCCAACATTCACAACAACTAAAAAAGTGAATTGTGGTGGTATAAACCCAATTTATTCCATTGTAAAGTCACCAACAGGATTCTGGTTTTAGTCTTCTTTGTAAAACATATAAAACTAGCTTTACTTATAATCAATACAATGAGCCCTCTACTTTTGTGGGGTTAGGGGCCCAAGACCCCTGCAAAAGTGAGAAAAGCATGAAAAAAAATAATAATGAATGCTATTTTTTTTCGTACCTGAGAACACTTCTCTAGGAATCTCCAGGTCCCCCAGCATTACTCTATGGTCCACTTCTGTCGCAGGGGCAAATAGAGCAAGAATTTTTAAAAATAAAGAAATAAAATATAGTAAAATAACCCATGAATAATCAAATTCACCAGTGCTGAGCCCATGAAAGTGGAGGGCTCATGGTATATACACTGTCTAATGGAGGAGAGAGAAAGGAAAGAGATAAAAATAGCTGCAGGTCAGAGTGAGTGTGGAAAACCAAATAAACAGGTAGTCTGTAAATGTGGAAAGCAGATGTCTATCAGAATCAGCATAGAAAAGTTGCTGGCTCTTAACATGCTGTTCCCCTTATGCTCCCTTGGCCTTTCTCCTCTCTTGGAAGATAGTGCTGTGTGTGCCATGGAGTCTATCCTGCACATCTTAGACTTAGGTATGAAATGATGTTTTGCTCTGGATGTTTTGCTCTGTCTTCTTGTTGGGCATATTCCAGAGCATGGTGGGCCATGCTACCAGACGTTCAACCTCTCTGTAGCTCCATGAGGCCACAGATACACTTTTACTATCGCCACTTTTATGGACTATTTTTGTGTGGGGTAGAGTACCCTCTGAAAGGATCATCAAACAGCCTGGCATAGGGTTTTTCAACTGCAGATGTGTATTTCTCCAAAAATGACCAAAATGGTGGGAGACCTGGAAGCCATGCCCTATGAGGATAGACTTAGAGAGCTGGGTATGTTTAGTCTGCAGAAGAGAAGGTTAAGAGGAAACATGATGGCCATGGTTAAATATTTGAAGGGATGCCATGTAGAGGAAGGAGCGGGCTTGTTTTCTGCTGCTCCAGAGACCAGGACAAGGAGCAATGGATTCAAGCTGCAGGAAAGGAGATTCCACCTGAACCTCAGGAAGAACTTGCTGACAGTCAGGGCTGTCCGGCAGTGGAATATTCTGCCTCGGAGTGTAGTGGAGTCTCCTTCTTTGGAGGTTTTTAAGCAGAGGCTAGATGGCCATCTGTCGGGATTGCTTTGAGGGTGTTCCTGCATGGCAGCGGGTTGGACTGGATGACCCCTGTGGTCTCTTCCAACTCTACATTTCTATGAAAAACAATATTCTAGTCCTCAAAAATTTGGCACCTCAAAAGGTTGCCTGAGGTCCATGAACAACACGTTTCCTACCCCTGTCTATGACATCCACAAGCTAGGAGCAAATACCAGCTTTCCTTGTGATCTTAGCTTGGGGCTCTGCCTGTCTGAGGACTTAAACTGCCTACATGGACTCCATTACAAGTCCATTTAGAATGATGTATTTGCCACTGGGTTCTAGCCTCTGATCTCTCCAGCAACCAGATAATCCTTTATGCCATTTGAAAAGCTGGGAGCCTAGCCTTTCAGCTGGTATAAAAATTATACCAGCTCTCGCTCTCTCTTTGATTACTGATCACTTTGCATCATCTCATAAATCATGTAAGAAAAAGATGACAGCAATCAGAATGCGTTTTTTTCAAAAAAATCGAGATAAGGTATTTTGCAAACTATCTCACTAAGACAAAGTGTAAGGTGATGACAGGTAAATCATTCACAGCAGGCTTTCTTAAAAGAACTGAAAGCAGATCTTAGGAAGACTCTCTTTGGGAGAGAAAAAATAGGCATGTGAATTTTTTTTACTGATGATATTCCTAGACACAAGAATGAAAACTTTCTAAAATTTTCTCCCCATTGAATGAGACTGTGTGAATTTTTGCACATGTTAATGATTTTCCTTTGCATTCATGTCCTTATTGTGAAAACTGGTTGGTTTTTAATGAAAAAATGATTTTGCACAATTTTGTATAATTGATTGGTTGAAGCTTTTTTTTTTTTTTGCACTAGCACTACTAATTTTTAAAAAAGAATGCAAAGGAGTAAAGGTCTTTTTATTTTCATTCAAGGACAAAAATCTCATGTCAGTTAAAATAATGTTTTCATCATGGACACCAATATTTGTGAATATTCAAAATATAACCTGACCCTATATCAGAAGTAATTATGATGGCAGCCAAAGAAATATTTCAGGTGCATGGATTTTGGCATTATCACAAGTGATATTCTAAATCATTTATAGTCAGCCTGTTTTGTTCTTCTGGAAGTATAGACACAATGGAAGAAAGAACTAGAAAACTTCTCTCATGTTCCAAGGAAGATTGTGCTGTCACTTCATTTATTGTTGCTGTTAACCGCTGTCAATTTATCAACATGGTTCTCCTAAACATTAATGACCCCATAATTTATTGTTAAAAGAGATGGGTTGGAAAACATGACTGTCAACTTGAGCTTTGAGTCTTAAATCAAGAGTGAGGAAAACCCAGTCGTGTAGGGACGGGGGGGCGGGGAGGCAGTTTGCCCCAGCAATGTTTTTGGGGCATCCCGGGCCATAGTCATGCCCCTGCACAACTGGCCACACCTCCATGCACCACAGCCACGCCCCCCACACAGTGACCACGCCCCTAGCACCGTAGCCCCACCCCCTCCACACACTCCAAGCTCCGCCACTGGGAAAACTTTTTGGCCTTCTAGATATTGTTGGGTTCTCATTCTCATCAGCAAGGCAGCCAGTGGTAGGTGCAATAGGAACAGTCCAATAAAATATGGAAGACCACAGGTTCACTATTCCAGGCCTTAGTTCATCCCAGGCCAGGGTTGATGTTTCATCATGCATTAAGCTTGCATGAATTTAATCACAGAATCATAGAGCTGAAAGAGACCACAAGGGCCATCAAGTTCAACCCCGTGTCATTCAAGAATAAACAATCAAAGCATTCCTGACAGATGGCTACTCAGCCTCTGTTTAAAAACCTCCAACACACTCTGAGACAGTGTATTCCATTGTCGAACTGCTCTTACTATCAGGAATTTCTTCCTAATCTTTAGGTAAAATCTCTTTTCCTAAAGTTTGAAACCATTGCTCCATGTCCTAGTATCTGGAGCAGCAGAAAACAGGCTTGCTCCATCCTCATTGTGACTTCCTTTCAAATATTTAAACATAACTATCATGTTGCCTCAACCTTCTCTTCTCCAGGCTAAACATACCCAGCTCCCTAAGTTACTCCTCATAAGTCATGGTTTCCAGGCCTTCTACCATTTTGGTTATCCTCCTTTGGACACATTGCAGCTGTCAATATCCTTCCTAAACTATGGTCCCAGAACTGGACACAGTATTCCAGGTGATGTCTGATTTAAGGTTAATGCAAACCTCTCATCAAGGTATGCAGTTTTATTTTCAGTTCTTTATTTCTTTTCTTTTGCAATTTAATTTATTATCTTATTTCCTTTGCTTTTGATTTCTAATACTTTTTCTCTCTCTCAACATTCTCCTCCTGATCTGATCATTTAAATACATGGAGGTTTTCCTTTTGCAATGTCTTATGAAGTCATAGACCATTTTCGCACTGGCCAGTTATAGTGCTATTATTCTACTTTCAACATCTTATGGAATCCTGGGGTTTGTAGTTTAGGGAGGGACTTTGAGTCCCCTCCCTAAACTGCAAACTCGAGGATTCCATAGGATGTTGAAAGTGGAATAATAGCACTATAACAGTCCAGTGTGGAAATGGCCATAGAGGAGACATAATGTGAGCCAGAGTATCATCTCCAACAGGAAGTCAGCAGGAATGGCAGAGGTGATCCTCTGTGAAACTGTCTCAGCAAGGAAGTTATAGATCCCCTGTAACTAACTTCAGTCAGCACTCTGGCCACAGTGTTCTGGACCTGCCCAAGTTTCTGAACATGTTCCAAAGGCAGCCCAGATAGATTGCATAACAGTTATCCAAATGGAATATAATAAAGGCATGTGTCACAGTATCCAGATTGGACATCTCCTGGAACAGGTGCAGCTGGTACATTAGTCTTGACTCCTGGCCTCTGCTGGAATCTGGGCATCCAAGCTCAGAACTAACTCCAAAAGTACACCAAAGCTATGAGATTTCAGGAGGAGTATAACCCCATCCAGAACAACCAAGTCCCTATTCACTGATCTGCCTTTCAATTGACCAGGAGCACTTCTGCCTTGGCTGAATTACGCTTCAGTTTCCTCTCTCATCCAGTGCACTACCAAAAGCAGACACAGGTTTAGTACAAGAATAGCTTCCATAGAATTAGATGAAAAGGAGAGATACAACTCATATGGGTGACACCAAACCCCAAAACTCTTGATAAGCTCTGTCTCTGGTTTCATGATGTTTCATGTATATGTGGAAAATCAAAGTATACATAACCAAGTCCTCAGGAGCCCCACAGACCAGGATGGGAAAAAGTTATCCCTCAGCATTACTTTCTGAGTTCTCCATTAAAAGAAGAACTGAGACCATTGTAAAACAGTGCTTTCAAGCCCCATCCCAGAGAGGCAGTCTAGAAGAATATTATGGCCAATGGTGTTAAAACCCATCAAGAAGTGCTGCAGAACTAACAGGCAGACACTCCTCAAGCCCAGATTCTGACATTGGTCATGTACCAAGGTACCAAAATTGTCTCCATCCCATAGCCAGATCTTAAGCCAGATTGAAATGGTTCTGGATAATCCATTTTATCCAGTAACCCCTGAAGCTGGGAGGCCCCAACTGCTCTAGAATCTTGCCCAAGAAAGGAATATTTGAAATTGGTCAATAATTCTCCAGTCTAGTGGGCTTCATGGAGGCTTTTTTCCTCACCACAGCCTCTTTTAGGCAGAATGGAACCTTTCCTTGCTGCAGTGAGACATTTACTACTCCCCATTATCCATTCACCCAGTTCCCCTCTGGCTGCTTTTAAGAGCCAAGAAGGGCATGAGTCCATACACACATGGTGACTTTCCCCTCTTCAAGGATCTTGTTCACATTTTCAGCCTGCACAAACTGAAACATATACAACAATGCAGGACAAGCAGGGACCAAGATTTCATCCATTGAACTAGTATCAACTATAGCATCTAAATCAGAGCAGATCTGAGTGATTTTGTCTGCAAGTTGTCTTGCAAATTCTTCACAGAGGGCTGTCAAGCAATCTAAATTCTCTCCTTGTGGAGTGAAAGGTAAAATGCCACCGACCACTTGAGACAGCTCTGCTGGACAATACTGTGCAGAAACTCTAGTGGCAGAGAAGTATAATTTCTGTTTATTACAATCATGGCCACATGATTGGTTCATTGCTGCCAGCTCCTTCGTGTAAACTAGGGAGTTCATTTGGCTCCACTCCATGGGAATGGATGTTCAGAAACAACCATGTCCTTTACCCTGGTCATTTCTGTATTCCAGAATTAAATTCAGAGAAGTGCAGAACCCAAAGGATAACTGTGTTGCCCAATGTTAGGTTGGTCTGTGATAATGGGGCTTCCCATTATCTAGACTTAGCTAAAGGGGGATACTTCCCTCTTCAGGTAAACCAAGGGTTAATGAGGTGTTGGGATTAGATTACATTTTATTGTGGGTCAGCCTCGTAGGTCACAGGGTGAGAATTGACCAATCAAAAAGGAAAGAGGTGAGCATCTTCGGGATGCTTCGAGATGCTTCCAAGGAGAAGTTATAAAACTTCTTGGAAGACCATGTGGCAGGGGGAGATAACAAAGGGATAACAAAGAGACAACAACCAAGGAACCTCCTGGAGAGGAGTTCTGCACCAGTTGTAGGCTGTAGGCCCCTGGCCTCGCCTCCTGGCTTCATTCCTCTTAGAACATCTAAGCCTGTGAACATCTGTGAGTACTAGAATAAGATAGATAGCCGCGTTAGGGCTTTTTATTATTTTGGAGGCTGGCTGATCTAAAGAATGTACCTGTGCTTTTATATCTGTTTTTTGTAACTACTTGTAACTAAGCGTGCCTGGGAAGGGGAAGCCTCTCATGACTGTTATTGCCTTGTTTATTTGCATGCTTTGAATAAGTGCTTTCTGTAAAACCTCTGGTTCTCTCCTTCCCCACGCCAAACGCTAGATGGAACTTCCTCATCCAGAAAAGGGGGGGAAGCTCCTTAAGCTTAGGATTGTCAATCTACTGAGCAGAGTCCCACTGTGCTGTTCAGTTAATTCAGAATTCAGTGGGTGGTGGCAGCTAAAATTAATAACAACAGCTAAAATTAATAACGCTGGAAATTCCATTCCAGTATAACAGGGTCAAGTCAAATAATCAAACCAATTTTCTCCCCAACATCCCTGAATTCATTTCTCCCCACCATCTCTGAATTCATGAAATCTGCGTGGTCACTGTCTTAAAATGAAATGAGGTAAGATACTACATATAGAATTTCGTGTGTTGGAGTATAATACCACAGGCTGGAAAAGTTACTTTGTTGGACTACTACCTCCAGAATCCACCAGCTAACATGGCCACTAGTCATGCTGACTCAAGGATTCTGGGAGTTATAACCAAAAAACAGTAACTTCCTGATCATTCAGAGCAGATCTGAGTGATTTTGTCTGCAAGTTGTCTTGTTAATTCTTCACAGAGGGCTGTCAAGCAATCTAAATTCTCTCCTTCAGGGAAATCAGGGCGGTCTGGTTGCTTGGACAGGAACTGGAGGAAAGCCGGCTGTAGGTTTCACTCTGGTCCTCTCCATGGGCTTATATTTGGCTACTTGCAACTACAGAGGACAGTTCATTGTGGAACTTCATTCCACCCTATTTTCTTGGGACTGGAAAGCTATGTTGTTATGTCTAAACATAATTCTTTTACAACTTTAGGTGGCTTTGGCATGGAGTCCAGATCCAATTGAGGATGGAAGGACAGACAAGTCCTGTCATAGATGGGGAAGGAGGTGGTCCTCACAAGGGACTTTGGGGTGGAGGAAGGGAAGTCATGCCCAGCTTGGAGGCAGGAGACTTTACCTCACTCCCAGTTGACAAAGAAACCACACTGTATTTTCCACCTGTGTGGAATCCTCTTTCCGTTATTACCAATCAGCAGGCAAGTGGTTCAGTGCCAGGATCCAGACTCATGCTGAGGCCAGGCCTCTGCAGCTGTAATCAATAAAGTTGTAGGCTTCTTTAGCCCAAAACTGGCTGACCATGTGTGTTTGGGAACCCCTCTCACTCAGTGTTGATCCTGCAAATCAAAATGCCAGGTGCAACTGCAACTTTGTTCTTCAGTGTACCCAAGTTCTTCCTAAAGTAAAAGAAGGAAGGCAGGCAATAAAGAAGGAAAAAATTTCCACTCACAGTACCTCCACCTGGTTTGGTGCCAGCTGGTTTGAATCTCAAGCCAACACTCTGCAGAGACAAGAATAATAATAAACAACTTTGTTGTTAAAAACAACATAGACTAGCATTTATTTAAGAAAATGAAATATTAGCAGTACTATCTCACCATCTAACAGGTATTGTTGACTGGAGTTTTTCTCTATCAGTGATTTGGATTCTATCCAAGAATCTAGGAACCACTACAGTATTGTTGGATACTACGGCACGTTCCAAGTAGTGTCACTTGTACTAGTGTGACCCTGCCTATGGCAACTTCATTCAAATGTTTTGTCAATCCTTTTGGAATGGCTCTTAGACCACTTGTTACTATTGGAACCACAAATGTTTTCTTTTCCCAGGAGTGCTGGGTCTCACTTTGCAGGTCTCAGTATTTCATAATGTTTTCCCTCTCTCTGTCTTCAATTCTGCTTTCCCTTGAGACTGCCATATCTACAAGCCAACTTTCTTTTTCTCAGTTATGCCTGCCATATTATCCATTTGAATCTTAAAACTCCATAAGATTTTTACTTTATCTCTTTGAAAACTTTTTAAATTTTTTGCATAGATTCCTATTTTCAGTTTGTGTGACCTTGCTGCATGAACTAACAATGTGGTCTAGCATATCATCTCATTATTTTTTTTAATAGTGACAAGATTTCCTATCTTTAGTTATATTTTTCAATATTCACCTTGATGCTATTTTTCTGAAGTACCTGTTATGCAGGGGCAAATATAACTCCTTCAGTTTCTTTTTCCAATATCCCATTCTGTAACCATTTCCAGATATTCTCACCCTTAAATTTTCCTTCTATGCTTCTAATTATTAACCATTACTAAGTTTCCATTGTTTCTTTGATATATTCATTTAAGGATTATAAGCAACAGTTTTCCTTATAATAACCTCCAACGTTACATAGTAGAAACAGCTGGTTGATGTCATATTGAGGATATAAAGCAGGGGTACTGTTATAAATTTTCCAAGCTTTTCTGCCTAGTGCATATAGGTCACTTGAACCCAATCAACAGTTCCAGCACTGCATCAGGTAACTGGTATGTCCCAGGAATTTAAGGCATGAATTGAAGAAGTGTAAGGTACTACCCCTGGACAGAAAAAATGAAATGCACAGATATGAAATGAGTGACACCTGGCATGAACACAGTGCATGTGAAAAGGCTCTAGTGGTCTTAGTAGATCACAAGGTGAACATGAGCCAGTAGTGTGATGCAGCAGCTAAGGAAGCCAATGTGATTCTGGGCTGCATCAAAAGGAGTATAGTGTCTAGGTTAAAGGAAGTCATAGTAACACTCTATTCTGCCTTGATCAGACCCCCACCTGGAATACTGCATCCAGTTCTGAGCAGCAGATTTCAGGAATGATATTGACAAGCTGGAACAAATCCAGAGAACAGCAACCAAAATGGTGGAATGTCTGGAAACCACCCCCTATGAGGAGCAGCTTAGGGAGCTGGAAGATGGGGCAAGCCTGCTTTCTGCTGCTCCAGAGACTAGGACATGGAGCAATGGCTTCAAATTTCAGGAAAAGAGATTCTATCTAAACATTAGGAAGAATGTCTTGGTGGTAACCACAGCTAAATAGTGGAATGCACTGTCTCAGTGTGGTGGAGTCTCCTTTATAAACAGAGGCTGGATGACCATTTGTTGGGAATGTTTTGATGGTGTATTCCTGCATGGCAGGAGGTTGAACTGAATGGACCTTGTGGTCTCTTACAACTCTATGATTCTATGAATTATATTTCTACTATTTAGTTCTAGTTTTAAAATTTTGTGCATCCCTTCTATATACTTGGTATTTGTAATTTGGCCCCTCAAAAAGATGAAGTTCCTAGATTTTGGCTGAAAAAATCTAACCCAACTTCATCAAGGCTGCCAGAGGAGTTTAACAGCTCATAGCAAGCAGTTGTCATCTAAAATTGGATGACAATAAGAAGAACAGTATTAATTATGAAAGACGGGAAAAGGAGCTACTCCAGCACTATTCAATGACCTATTTCCCAATCATGTTTAAATTATTAATAGGAATAATATCTACCTCAGTCCAGTCCCATTTAATGCAGATTTCTCTTTATCCAAAAACTGGAGAAAGATAATTACCCCAGTTCTCAGGAAAGAATAGACCAATTGTGAATTGATAAAATGGTATTGAAAAATTGTAAAGTACAAGAAAACAAATTTATGCATGGATTGGATCAACTACAAAAATGTAGCAGTCAGCAAAAACATAATGAAATCACAGAATACCATGTTAACAGTAAATGGACAAAAACCAACAGACTTAATATTAGGTGTGAACTCTATCTGGATAATTCTGTATTTCCTTTATTGTTTGTAATGTGCAATGATGCCACTTCTAGTAACACTAAGAAAGCAAATGAGGAATATGAAATATCGAAGCAAGCTGGAAAAAACAAATCATTTCTTTTACATGGATGATTTAAAATTATTTGGAATGTCACCAGCAGAATTGAATCTTTATTACATGCTGTAAGCATATTAGGCAAGTCATTTCAATGAAATTTTATTTGACAAATATATTACATTATCCCCCCTCCCCCAAAATGGTAAAATTGCTGAATTGGAAGTAATAAGGTTCCTTGATGGAACTATCACTAAAAGCCTGGAATATGGTGGAAATAAAAACAATAACAATCTTTTTAACTGCTATGGCCATTTCCGCACTAGACTGTTATAGTGTTATTGTTCCACTTTCAACATTCTATGGAATCCTGGGGTTTGCAGTTTGGGGAGGGGCCTCAAAGGCCTCAAAGGCCCCTCCCCAAACTGCAGACCCCAGGATTCCATAGGATGTTGAATGTGGAATAATAGCACTACCACAGTCTAGTGCAGAAATGGCCAGAGGCTCTTTAAGGTCTCTCATTCATGGGGTTGTTATAAGCCAAAGTTGACTTGATAGAAAATAACAACAAGAACAAAGTATTCAGGGCACCTCACCTATCCCTAATTAAAATGCACAGAAAAGGGAGAGGTGAAGTCAGTTCAGGAATCTTACTGGGGATAGACTCTGTCCAGATATGTGAACTGGTTAAAGAATTTTCTTCTCCTTCTTCCTTCCCACCCCAGCCTTTGGGAGGTGCAGAAAGTCTGTACAGCTCTATTACATCACTGGCCTTACTTTATTTGTCCCTGTGAAACACAGTCAATACCATCAGATTAATTAAATGCTTTCGCAGGCTCTCTCTTCTTGAATGTGGCTGGTGACATACCAGCCCTTATTCCCAGAAGATGGTTTCCTGTGGAGAGGGGAGAAAGAGAGACAATCAATGTATGGAACCTTTGTGGCCTTTGGCTGAAGGTATTGCTTCTTGGCATGTTGTATTTAAACATTTCATTTGGTAGCATTTTATTTTAATTAAATATCTTATCCTTGGGAGTGGTAATATAAAGCTGCTTTTCTTAACCTCCTCTAGAAGCACTCTGTTTAAGCTTCCATATTCATCATTGGTCACATTCAGACGTCAGTACGCATCATCTAGAACACTATATGGCTGGAGAATGTGCTTCCCCTTACATATTCTCTTATTTTGCAGCCATAGCGATTCTGCTCCAGTCTCCAGTGATTCTCTAGTGCTCCAGTGATTCTGCCGGCCCCTCCCTAAACTGCAAACCCCAGGATTCCACAGAATGTAGAAAATGGAATCATAGCACTATAACAGTCTCGTGCAGAAATGGTCTTAGATATAGGAATGTTCCTCACTAGATCATAACAGTTTCAAAGAGAGAACTTCAGTACCAGAAGAAAAACATCAAGTCTGGAAGTAACAACATACAAATCAAATATAATCTGCTGTATGTTGTTCAGCAAGTCAAGGGCTCCCATCTGCTCCATTGTCCATACAGTGCTCTTTTTGGATTTTTCTGTGTGGAAAACTATCACAAAATAATATGCATTTTTTTGTACAAGGCATACTAATACAAAACCATTTTTAGCCATGTTTAAATATTTGAAGGGATGTCATGTTGAGGAGGGAGCAGGCTTGTTCTCTGCCTCTCCAGAGACTAGGACAAGGAGCAATGGATTCAAGCTGCAGGAAAGGAGATTCTACTTGAACCTCAGGAAGAACTTCCTGACTGTCAGAGCTGTCCGGCGGTGGAATGTGCTGCCTCAGAGTGTGGTTGAGTCTCCTTCTTTGGAGGTTTTTAAGCAGAGGCTGGATGGCCATCTGTTGGGAGTGCTTTGATGGGTGTTCCCTGCATAGCAGGGGGTTGGACTCGATGGCTCCGGGGTCTCTTCCAACTCTATGATTCTATGATTCTATATGCCTTTGTGTATACAGCGGTCCCTCAACTTTCGCAAGGGTTTGAGACACAGAACCCTCATAGTATTTTTCAGAGAAGTCTAGTAAATACCTCTGTAAATTTTTAGGCCAACTGATCCCACTCAGCCACAGATTCTGCTGAGACAAAGCAGTCCAGCATTACATGGATGCTGACTCACCTGGTTCTATCTGATTCCATAGTAGATTTCACTAGCATCACTAGCTGGGAATGAGGAGTGGTTGATGGCTTCCAGCCATCAGCCCTTTTCTGCTGTCCTTTCTGCTTCCAGAATCAACAAATGGGACCATGTGAGATCAGCAATGAACTAGGGGTCAAACCAAATATCAAACGGACTGTGTGCTCCCTTTAATACATTTGCCCTCCCACAACAGGATTTCCTCAGCAATCAGACTTGAAATTTGACTTCTGTTTATTTTCCCATGACCTCTCACAAAACAAAAAACAAAAAAAGCATCCAATAGGTTATAACTAAAAAGTGAAACAAGGGCTCAATAGTTTGTTTAATGGTTCTGTTTGTTGTAAAAGCCTAGTGCATTTTGACCAAATAATTATTCCATGATCTTCCTCATAGACAATAAATCAACAATGCATACAGAGCTGTCTGCCAGTCCTTTCCTAATTTTATTAAGTTGCAACCAATCATTAATTGGCTGAAGCATATTGGCCACTTTCGGCTAATAACTCCCCTGCCATTTTTACATCTCAGAACTTTCTCCTTCTCTCTAATTGGATCTATCATAAAGCAAAGTGTGCTAAACACAAGATATATTAATGACTGAAATCATGTGCTATGACAAACAGACAAACATATGGATAAGCACTTCTGGGGGAAAAGACCCTTAGAGGAAGCCCCACACCTTTGAGAACTGTAACAACTGGCTGTCAGGAGGTGTGTTTTTCACTCAGTTCACCATCACTGCTGGGTTGTCAATAAGAGGATTACATCAAAGGAAATCCTGCACTTGAATTGACACTTTGCAGTGTAGGAAAAAGCAAGGGGTGATATATGATTTGACCATGGGTTTTTTTGGAGTCGGGGGGAATGTTGCATTTTAGTTATCTAAACGGTAATCAGACTTGGCTATTTGTTTGGGCACCAAGTTGAAATAGCAATAGATGAGAATTTCTTTTGGTTCATTTTTAATAAGAATGTTCAAAATATGTAAATTTCTTCAGAAGAACAACTGAAAGAATAGAGATTTTTAAAAAATGAAGGTGGGGCAAAGCAAAACAATTCACACAGTTCAAGCAGGATATTGACAAGCTGGAACATGCACAGAGGGTGACCAAAATAGTAAAAGGTCTGGAAACCTTGCCCTCTGAATAGCGGCTTCAGGAGTTGGCTATGTTTAGCTCCGAGAAAAGACAATTACGAGGTGATTACGAGGTCACCTTGTAAGAGATGACATGATAGCTAGATGTTAAATTCTTGAACGGATGTCATATGGAAGACAGTGCAAGTCTGTTTTCTGTTGCTGCAGAGACTAGAACTTGGAACAATAGTTTCAAACTTCAGGAAAAGAAATTCCACCTAAACATGAGGAAGAACTTCCCGATGGTAAAGGTAGTTCAGCAGTGGAATATGCTGTCTTAGAGTGGGGTGGAGTCTCCTTCTTTGTAGGTTTTTAAACAGAGGCTGGATGGCCATCTGTCAGGAATACCTTGATTGTGTATTCCCGCAAGGCAAGCAATTGAACTCAAAGGCCCTTGTGGTCTCCTCCAGCCCTAAGATTCTGTGATTAAAAGGTTTGGAGCCTTGTATATTCAGCTATCCTGGCAGTACTGAATTTGGCTCGCCAACTCCTTTGTCTGGCTCCTTACCTGTGGGAATCACACAGTATGCAAGTTTAGCACATTCCTCTCTATACTGGGAATAGCTGTGTCTTCAAAATTTAGCTTAGTTCCTTTCAAATAAGTTATGGAGGGTGGAATCAATTTCTTTTTCATGAACAGAATGAAATTAAAAACTTGAGATTTAAAAAATGTGGGAGAAAGCATCTTTCCCTAGGTAAAATTGCTCTTTATCTATGCATTATCTGATTACATTTTACAGTACCTATGCTCTTTGTGTGGGGTTTTGAAGATCAATTATTATTTTTACTGATTTGATTGGCAAACCACCCTAGGGATATTAATGCTGAAAGGTGAGATAAAAGTATCTTAATTATATTATATTAAGAAAATTAAATTAGATTAACTACTCTTGGTTGTCTCAAACCCTACCAATCTGAAAAAGCAACTACTATTGATGAGACTACTGATGTAGTCTTTGGGGAGTGAAGTGACGTAATAATGGCATAGATCTCAGCAATGGTATGTGACATCTCGGTTACCAGAATATCTAAAGCCAGTGAAGGCTAAAATGTCACAACTGGTAAATTGAGGTAATGGTGGCCACACTGCCCTAGGATTATTGTCCACTTTCACTGGAAAGAACATACAGGCTTTTTGAACTTTATGGTGTTGTTCATGGATTAGTTACAAAACTAGTGTAAGTTGTAAGTTTTATCTGGCTATTCTCTTTCCAATAAAACTTTAAATTGGTATTGCTAGAATTGCTACATGCTGAGGAAGGAAGGTTAATTATCTTTTCCAGATATAGGCTGAAAGCCTGGACTGGAGACATAGGGCCTTTCTGCACTACATCATTATAGTGCTATTATTCCACTTTCAACATCCTAGGGAATCCTGGGGTTTGCAGTTTAGGGAGAGGCCCTTAGAATTCTCAGCCAGAGAGCTCTTTGACCTCAGTAAACTATAAACCCAGAATTCCATAGGATGTTGAAAGTGGAATAATGGCACCATAACAGCATGGTGTAGAAAGGCCCATAGCTATGATGGCATGACTATGCTCCATTTCTTGATCTGGTCTCCAAAAGCTACCTTAAAATCCAGGCAGCTGTACAGCAGGATGGAGTTCCAGAGCGCTGGTGAGTGGGGTACTTAAGGATGACACATCCCAACGGCATGCTCATAAGAGGGGGCTGCATCATCTTTTGGTGCTACACTCACCAGCACTGGTGAACTCTATTCCTTGGTATGGAGGCCTGGATTTTAAGGTGGTTTGGGGCCAGTATTTGAAGTAGTGGCAATGGTGCCATGATTGTAAACATGAATACCAAACAGTTACAAGGTCATAAGCCTACTTTACGACATTGTAACTACCCAACAAGATGCCAGCTACATAGTCTATCATGTAACACTTTATGTTTCTAACAGCAAGGAGGGTTGGGATGGATAAGAAATTGATTATGTTCTCATTTAAATATGAAACAACTTGAAGTGCTTTTCCCAAAGTAAGACATGAAATAAGATATAATTATTCTTGCTTAATTTCTAAAAATATTGGGGTGCAATTTTCCAATTAATATATAGAGAGAAATGTAGATAAAGAAATCTGTGCAAAGTGTGGGATTCTATCTCAGAAAATAAACCCAAAATATAGAATTATAAACCCAAAAGTTTATAATATTAAAATACAGTCCAATGTAAAATATCTCTAAAGATAGTTTTCCTTGGCTTTGCTCCATATTTCCTTGGTATTGGTAAAACATGAAAGGAAAACCATAGGTGACAGAGATGTGTTTATGTCTGTCTAGAGCCCATTCACACTACAGAATCATTGCAGTATGATTCCACTTTAGCTGCTGTGGTTCCATCCTGTAGAGTCCTGGGATTGGCAATTTAGGGAGAGACATTTAGAATTCTCAGCCAGAGAATTCTCGTGCCTTAACAGACGACAAACTCTGGGATTCCATAGGATGGAAACATAGCGTTAAAATGAAAGAGTAGCACTGTAAATATGTAGAGTGAATAGATCCTCTGTTCAATGTATTAAGTCTACAGCAATAGCATCTTTGGGCTTTTCTGCACTACACTGTCACAGTGCTATTATTCCACTTTCAACAACCTGTGGAATTCTGAGGTTTGTAGTTTACTGAGGCCAAAGAGCTCTTTGGCTAAGAATTCAAAATGCCGCTCTCTAAGCTGCAAACCCCAGGATTCCCTAGGATGTTGAAAGTCGAATAATAGCACTATGACAGTGTAGTGTGGAAATGGCTCCTTGTTGGATAAACTTTGAGTGACTGTTTCAAGACTCCCAGTGCAGAAAAGCAACTACAGACTATGTTTCTAACTCAATGAGGATTAATGTCAGTTGTTTTGCAATATAACTTAGGGCTTTTTCGCACTTTGGGGGGGAAACGGGGTGTTCTGATACTTACCGGACTGGAATGCTCCCTCTGCTGATCCAGGCTGATCTGGAGCAGTGCGTGGCCGCGCTCCAGGGACGAAAAGGTGCTTTCCGGTTGGTGGAGGCTCTCCAGCAACTGGAGAAGCTCGCCAGCCGGAAGTCCACCCCCAGAAGATTTGCAGCCTCGCACTGGTGCAAGTCTGCAAATCTACACATTAGCGCAGTGTCGGAGTGGGGCGCGCTGTGCTATTGAAAGACCTCTTTTAAGGGGTCTTTCAATAGCACGGCGAACCACCAGTTCTGGGTGTTCTGGAGCGGGCTGAAGTCCGGACATACATAAAGTAGTCTGGACCCAGTCCGCCCCTAAGTGCAAACGTCCTCGCTGGAGGACGCTCTGCCCCTTCGCTAAATCAAAGTGTGGAAAAGGCCTTAGTTACTTTCATATTTATGGAGTGTCTTCACTAAATTGTGGAGAAGGACATTGAGCCTCTGTTTCAAGACATCCAGAGGAGAAGAGCCTATAAAAATTTGGAGCAGTATGTTCAGCTAGTGACCAGTGCTTCCCATGAGGAGATTCTTCCAATCTAATTCTTTGCAGTTTCCAAACATTAGTCCTAGTCCTGCTCTTGACATCAATTTTATATTGATTTGTTCATCAACACTTATATATTCATGGCTGCTAATTTTTCCCCCATTTTGTTTATTGCAAATATGCTAGAAAACAACAGCATAGCCATGTAAACTATTGGAGACTGTCCAGAGCTTGGAAGTAAATAGATATGCCGAAGTAGTTACTTGTAATTAATTGTTGTCCCCAACAATATCACATTACAACTGTAATTTCACAAGGGATATATTTGCTCCTTTTTCAGTATAACATTTTCATTACTTTGATTAGACTTCCAAATTAAATGGTTGAAGAGGACTATCACGTGGTTTAAGTGCTGGCTCATGTTCTGCCTCATGCTTTGTTGTGGATGTGGAGGCATAAGGTGCATGAGAAGAGTGTGCATCTTTTACCAGTGGCTTGCAGCATTCAGATTTAAAAAACACAATTTTACAAGTAACTATTTTAGTTTCTTTTAAGAAACAGGAAAGTAAATAGTTACTTTTTAAAAGTGTAATTATAACAGCAACTACCTAGAACAATAGCTGTAATTAATTACTTTAAAAAGTAAATGCCAAGTCTTCAACAGTGTTCTCAGTAATAATATATAATGCCAACACAGTGGTCTAAACTTTCACCAACCCTATGCAAGCCACAGTGTCATTGCCTTCATACTATCTGTGGCAGTCACCTTCTTTTTATCAGTTCCTGCTAATTAAAAGATCAGTAGATCTGGAAGGTCACCCTGAGGAACAGGGGACAGCAAGTACAGTGCTGATGTGTGTGTGTTGGAGGGGAAACTAGGTGTTACAGGCCCTTTTCTTAGGCATGAGAACCTCAGAATTCAATCAGAAATGCAAATGGTTTTATATTTTTTCTATGTTGCAGTGGTGTCACTTGATCTAAGCATGGGATTTTATTTTAAAATAAAGTTTAACAAAACAAACGCAGGTGAACAAAGCATATGGCGTGACACTAGTCCTGCCTCAATCCTACTTAGACTATGACAGAAGCCTCCTTGTTGTCATAGAATCATAAAATCATAGAGTTGGAAGAGACCCCAGGCGCTATCCAGTCCAACCCCCTGCCCTGCAGGAACCCACATCAAAGCACTCCCAACAGATGGCCTTCCAGCCTCTGCTCAAAAACCTCCAAAGAAGGAGACTCTACCACACTCTGAGGCATCATATTCCACTGTCAGACAGCTCTGACCATCAGGAAGTTCTTCCTGAGGTTCAGGTGGAATCTCTTTTCCTCTAGTTTGAATCCATTGCTCCTTGTCCTAGTCTCTGAAGCAGCAGAAAACAAGCCTGCTCCCTCCTTGACATGACATCTCTTTAAATATTTGAACATGGCTATCACGGCCCCTCTTAACCTTCTCTTCTGCAGACTAAACATACCCAGCTCCCTAAGCCGCTCTTCATAGGGCAAAACTTCCAGACTCTTTGCCATGTTGGTCACCCTCCTCTGGACATGTTCCAGCTTGTCAATATCCTTTTTGAAATTAGATGCCCAGAACTGGACACAGTATTCAAAGCAGATTAGAGTGGTACTATTATCTCCCTTGATCTAGACACCATACTTGTCAAGAACAAAATTCACTCACAAAATAATAAAATTCACAAAATTCACTCTCAAATAATACAGTGCAGTGCAGTGATTACTATTTATTTGGCAGTATAATACATGTAATGACTTCACTGATCAGTCTGAGAAGCAAGCATAGAGTAAGCGAGCTTAACATTCCTAGTTGTACCTCCCACTCCTGAACTTCCTGGGAACTTCTGTTATTAGCACTAGGTGCATTCCAGAGACTAGTACCAAGCATTGTTTACTTAATGGTCTCCAAGCTGAGTCTACTACATGATCTACTAGCGTTACAGAGGGGCAGTGGAGCAACCCGACAATATTCCTATTGATGCAACCAAGAATTGCATTGGCTTTTTTGGCTGCCACATCACATTGCTGACTCACATTCAGCTTGTGGTCCACCAAGACTCCTAGATCCGTTTCACACATACTGTTATCTAGCCACGTGTCCCCCATCCTATATTTGTGCATTCCATTTTTTTCTGCCTAAGTGCAGGATCTTACATTTCTCTCTGTTGAAATTCATTTTATTAACTCTGGCTCAGTTCTCCAATTTGTTAAAGGTTTGAATTTTGATTCTGTCCTCTGGCATATTAGCGAACCCTCCCAATTTGGTGTCATCTGCAAATTTGATCAGCATGCCCTCTGTTCCTTCATCCAAGTCATTGATGAAGATGTTGAATAGCACTGTATCCAGGACAGAACCCTGTAGCACCCCACTAGTCACTTCTCTCCAGGATGAAGAGAAGCCATTGGTGAGCACCCTTTGGGTTCAGTCAATCGACCAACTACAAATCCACTTAACAGTAGAACTGTCCAGCCTGCATTTTACTAGCTTCTCTACAAGAATATCATGGGGAACTTTGTCAAAGGCCTTATTGAAGTCAAGAAATGCTACATCCATAGCATTCCCTTCATCTATCAAGCTTGTAACTCTATCATAAAAAGAGATAAGATTAGTCTAGCATGACTTGTTTTTGAGAAACTCATGTTGACTTTTAGTGATCATGGCATTGCTGTCTTAGTAATTACAGACTGACTGTTTAATTATCTGCTCTAGGATCTTTCTGGGTATTGATGTCATGCTGACCGGGCGATAATTATTTGGGTCCTCTTTTTTTTTTGAAGATCAGGACAACATTTGCCCTCCTCCAGTTTGCTGGGACTTCTCCTGTTCTCCAAGAGTTCTCATAGATTATTGCAAGAGGTTCTGAAATTGCTTCTGTCAATTCTTTTAATATCCTTGGATGTAATTCATCTCGCCCTGGAGATTTGAATTCATTTAGAGTAGCCAGGTATTCCTGTACTACTTTTCTACCTATTCTGTGCTGCATTCCCCCTCCCTTTGCCATCTGCTCCCCACCCTCCAAGTTTACTTCTATCCTTTTGGGAGAAAACTGAGGCAAAGAAGGTGTTGAGTAGCTCTGCCTTTTCTCTTCCCCCTGTTAGTATTTGGCCATCTTCTCCACACAGTGACCCCATCATTTCCTTGTTTTTCCTTTTGCTGTAGACATACCTTAAAAAGCCCTTTTTATTGTTTTCAATGTCTCTGGCAAGCCTGAGTTCATTCTGTGCTTTATCTTTTCTGACCTTCTCCCTACATACCTTGGCTATTTGTTTGAATTCCTCTTTGGTGATTTCACCATTCTTCCATTTTCTGTACATATTTCTTTTAACACTTAGCTCAGCTGAGAGTTCTTCAGTCAACCATTTTGGTTTCTTTAGACACCTCCCATTTTTCCTCCTTATTGGAACAGTTTTAAATTGTGCCTTCAGTATCTCACTTTTAAGAAACTCCCATCCATCATGAACTCCCTTCTCTTTCAGTATTCTTGACCATAGAATTTCAGCCAGTAATTCCCTAAATTTACAGAAGTCAGCTTTTTAAAATTCTAGAATGCATGTCTAGCTACACTTGGCTTCCCCTCCCCACTGAAAAACAAATTCCAATGGAGCATGAAATTGTCTGCAAGGCAAGTGAGGAACTTGTTGGACCTTGTGCTCTTGACAGAGTTTGACTGCCAACACACATGCTTATCAAATCCACCATCAGATTTGAACCAAAAGATATTTTGCTAACTCAGACAAGAGTCAGGTTGCTGCCCCTTCCTCAGACGATGTACAAAAGCTGACAGGCCTGACGACTGAATCTCACTTCACTCTTGGCAATTGGCTATTATCCTCCATCACACTTGAGGCAGCAACCTGGTTTAGCAGCCTCAGGACAGGTCATGTGGCATATGTAGTCCTTGTCCTGTAACAAGAGGACAACCGAGGAGTTCAAGAAGAAAACATAGAATTCCTGCTACCACTGCCCTGTAACTCATGCTGCTGAGGTGATCATCCTACCCTTGCCTATGGTGGGATTGGCCCCATCCAGCATCTTGTTTGCCAACTAGATTTCCTGATTGCCCCACAAGGGCCAACCTGACTCCATAGCCTTCTCTTGCCCTTGTTTCTCAGCAATGGCTATAGCAATTGCAGTCTTGTCCAGTGTTGAGTTCTTACTATCAGGAAGTTCGTCCTGATGTTTAAGCAGAATCTCTTTTCTTGCAATTTGAATCCATTGTGTCAAAGGCTCTGGGACAGTTGAAAATAAGGTTGTTCTACCATCTACACAACCTTCTTTTAAATATTTAAAGACGGTTACTTATCGCCTTTCTTCTTTCTCCATACCTAGCTCCCTAATCCATTCCTCATGCCCACCTCCCTAAGCCATCTAAAGATGGCTTCCCACCATCTTCCAAAAGAGCGTGGAGAAGAAACAGAGGTCATGGGTGCCCAGAAAGTGAATTGTTCTCCAAGGACAAACTGTTGATTTAAACAGCCTGTGAATCACCATGGAGAAAGAAGGTGAGACGGTTAACATACTTGGCTTTGGGGGCAGCATCTAGGCTTTTTCCCCCATTTTAATATATATATGTATGTATATTTTTAAAGATAGTAGTTTTGTTAGTCAAAAAGTCCAATGTGTTTTACCCTGTGCACACTCTTTAAGCCTTCTTCAAGGGTTATATAAAATTACATACCCTCCAACTGTTCCAGTTTGGCGGGAACAGTGTCAATTCTCTGTTGTCCCACTTTTTCAGTTGATTTTAAAATGTCAGACTTTCTGGCCATTTCCACACTAGTCTGTTATAGCACTATTATTCCACTTTCAACATCCTGTGGAATCTTGGGGTTTGCACTTTAGGGAGGGGCCTCAACTGCAAACCCCAGGATTCCATAGGATGTTGAAAGTGGAATAATAGCCCTATAACAGGCTAGTGCAGAAATGGCTTCTGTCTCTTCCTTCTCCTCCTACTTTCCTCGGTTTATTTCAATTGCCACAAATTAAGTTCAAAGTGCAGAAGTAGTTTGCCCTCATTTAACTCAGCAGGAGCAGGGAGAAGAGGAAGGCTTAAATCTTGCCATTCTCAGTAGGCTCAATCGAAAGAAAGCTGCTGCAGCCTCTCCTTACTTGTGTGTTGTTCCTCATTAATATTGTTTGTCAGCTTGATGTTGCTTGAACATACATGTCCCTGTTTTCATCTGTGAAACTTTGGAGGATATCGAACTATAAAAGGACAACACAGAAAGCCATGATGTCACATTGCATAAAATAATGATTACATTGGTACATTGCTTGTGGTTGGTACATTCTTATTTTCTATCAAACCTCAGAAATTTCAGGATCAGAAACTTTCAATAGGTATGTATAGATAGCAGGCAACGTACCAATGCAATTATGATTTTATTTAATGAGATATCATATATATATTTGCTGTCATTTTATGGATTTATACAGCCACTTAAGGGCATTGATGGGCCAAAAGCACTGGGCTGACTAATAAGGCAACCATTTTTCAAACATCTTGACACGTGCCTCTAGTTTCTTCTGCTTCATAAAGGTATTGCCACAAGGGATATTTTTGATTTTGCTGTATTTTCCTAGAAACCAAGAAAGGGAATGGTGACAGGCCACACTTTCTGCATTTATAGAATTATAGAGTTGGAAGGGGGCTCCCGGGCCATCTAGTCCAATCCCCTGCTCTGTGCAGGATCTCCACTAAAGCATTCCCAGCAGATGTCCAGCCTGTTTTTGAAGATGTTCAGAGAAGGAGAGCCAACCACTGCTATAGGCCATTGGTTCCACCAGCAGCAGCTCTTACTGTCAAGATTTTTCTTCTAATGTTCAATCAAAATCTACTCTCCTGTTACTTCAGACTATTAGACCTGGTCCCTACCATCTGGAGCAGCAGAGAACAGGCCTGCCCCCTCCTCCTTGGCACAGACCTTGAGGTATTTAAAGAGGGTGACCATGTAACCTGTCAGGCTTCCAATCATAGGAGTCATCCCACCAGGTCTGTGTTATGCCTAAAAAATCATATTTACCTTTCTGCACTCGGACTTCAGGCTCATCTTGTTTGTTTCCCAAATTCTTGCATTGGTTATAAACATTTGAAGCTTTGTTTGCTCTCAGTTATTAATTTACTGACTTCTGTGGGGGAGGCAGGGTGGATTGCATTCTGTCCATCAGCTTCTCCTCTAGAATTCACATACTTGTGTTTAGAGCTTGCCTTTCAACTGATATTTGAGCGATCATCCCCAATCCTCCAAGGATTTAGTTGAAAGCTCTCTTGATCAGACTTGCCATGCTACTACCAAAGATATTCTTCCCAGTCTTCATGTTGCATGTAGCCATTGGCCCTGCGTCTAAGAAGTGAAGACCATGGTTCCAGAAAGCCAAATCTCTCTTATTTACACTATCTACATAGCCATTCATTCACTATTAGTATCTTCCTGTCACTCTTCTCCGGCACCACATTTCAAGGGAGTTGTTTTTCTTCCTATCAGCTTTCTTCACTCTCTATCTTCCACAACCATATATAGAAATTGGAAATATGATTGCATGGACAAACCGCCTCTGAACAAATGTGGCCAAAAAACTCTGTGATAGGCTTACCTTAGGGTTGCCTTAAGTCAAAAGTGTTTTGAAGCACACAACAACAAAGTGTCACTGACAAGTAGAGGTTCTTTCTAGCCATCATGGCTCTCCCGTTTGAAAACTGAGTCATGGCAAACCCATCATTGGGGTTTTCTTGGCAAGATTTGTTGCCTTTGCTTTTCTCTGAGAAAATGTGACTTGCCTGAGGTCACCCAGTGAGTTTCCATGTCCACGTGAGGATTTGAACTTTGGTCTCTAGAGTCATAGTTTGGATGAGCACACACACCTGCTGCTGTGTCCCTTTCGTTAGGGATGTGGTGGCAGGGGCACATGGTGGCAGGCATGTGTGTGTGCCCAAACTTTGTCTCTCATTTGCAAACAAGGTAACAGTTTTGACATCTGCACACACACACTCACGTTTGCATCCCTGTTGCTGCCATTGCTGTTGGAGTCCCAGGTTAAGATCCACTGGTTTAGTGTGAAGGGGCCCTGCCAGTGACTAAAATGAGATAAGACTGGAACAATTGCTTTACCCTTTAGTGGCCTATGTCAAAATTACTAATCTCTATAGTACAGAAATATGCCCCACTCTCAATTCCAGCAACAATATTTATAATGATACGCTACCACTATGCACAGATGATTGTGTATATTCCACATTCAGGTATTATGTGTTCATTTGTGTTTAGCATGGTAGGAACTCAGAATCACAATCAATCATGGCTTCCTAGCATCTGTCAAAACAAAACACTGGCCTATAGGGCTGTCATATGTGATACTATATCTACACAGGTTGCAGGCTGACACTACATGTGCTGTTTTTCAATGATGGAACTTGTAGAGCTTGGGAAAGTTACTTTTTTGAACAACAATTTCCTGAATCCTTCAACAGGCATGGCCACGTGCTGCTGACCAAACAAATCAGCCTTCCCCAAATGGATTTATCTTCCCCAAATGGACTGAAGAAGGCTGAACACTCCAATAAATCTCTATCTTTGACGCCAATGCAATTTCTTTCCTATCCCCATGCCTGTATATTACAAACTGTTCTGCCTCTTAATTGCCTCTGATGGAATTGAACCTGCACTGAGTCTCTAAACAAATGATGTTCACAGCTGCAGATGGCTGCCATCCATTGCAGGTTACAACAAAGGCCATGCTACTTCCCAGGAATTTTTCCAGACACAAAATGAACAGCACGTTCTGGGCTCCTTGTTCTCTCCCCAGCTCGTGGGGAGAAAAAAGAGCTTGTTATCTAACAGAGAGAGGGGATGAATTAGCATAACCACTTCTCCACACAGCAATTAGCAAATGAAATCAAAACAAGGAAAATGTCCTCCATTTATCTCACCCTGCCAAAGAGCACCTGACTGCCATATAATCCACAGCAATTAGCCAAATAATAGGACAGTGGGAGATTTATCATGATGCAAGAATTAGGGAGGGCACGATTAATGTACTGTACATGAACCTACATTGCAGAGCTACAGGGAAAAATAAGAAAAAATTGGGCAGTGTGGTGCTGAATGCCTTTGTGAAACTCAAGTAGAGAGCTGGTGGGTCCCACATCAGATATGGACTTTAGAGGAGCTATCTGTGGTGCTGAAACTAATCTACAGACTGAGTTCAGCATCTTGGCCAGGACAGCTCCTTTAAAGTTCAGACTGAAACCTGTAAATGGATATACTGCCCTAATGATATGGAAGCTGTCAGTGGCTACTGTCTTACCATTAATATCTGAAGAAGTGGGCTGAAGTCCAGCCAAGATTGTTGTTTTTGCTGCAAAAGACTAAGGGTCATTTCACACTATACAATTATAGGGCTATATTCCACTTCAGTGGTCAGTCTGCATCGTATGGAACTGTAGGGTTTGTAGTCTCATTGAGATACTAGAGCTCATCTCTAAAATGCAGATCCCAGGATTCTATAGGATGGCACCATGGCAGTTAAAGCAGAATCTTTGTGCTATACTTGTGCAGTTGTCAGGAGGCTAGGCTCCTGTCATGCTATTTGGCAAAATAGAGTTAGCTCAAACTGTAGATGAAAGGGATTAGGGAATGTTAGTTTACAAGATACCTTTTGTTAATTGCTATACACGGTATTCATTGCTAATTGTCATTCACTACACTGTATCACATACCAATTGATGTTTGTAGTTTGCATTCAGGTATGGACTCAAAGGGTTTAAGTGTCGGGAGCTCTGGCCCGGCCGGCCCCCCCGGCGGCGGTTCGGGGCCTGCCGTGGATACGGCCCTCGGTCGGGAGGACTGCCCGGATGACTCCTGGGTCACTGAGGAGCTCCCCGCCGCCAGGAGAGGCTGCCCGGATGCGGCAGAGGCCGCCGCCTATGAGCGGGATGCCACGGAGGCCTCCGCTGCGGGGAGGGGCCACCCGGACGCGGCGGAGGTCGACGACGATGAGTGGGATGCCGCGGAGGCCTCTGCCATGGGGAGGGGCCTCCCGGACACGATGGAGGCCGCCAGCGCTGAGAAGGATGCCACGGAGGTCTCCGCCGCCGGGGAGGGCCGCCCGGAGGCTGACAACGCCGAGGAGGAATGTCTGAGCAGACTGCCGGGGTGGGCGGGACCCAGGCTCCCTCCTGGGGCACCGCCCATCCGCAGCCCTGATCCGGAGGAGGCTGCCGGCCCTCCTCCCACGTTCCAGCAGCGGCGGCAGGCCAAGGAGGCTGCCCGCCGCTCCCGACGGCTGCTGGAGCGGCGGCTGCAGGCTGACAGCTCTCAGCTGGCTGAGGGCTCGCAGCTGGGAGCCCGGTTAAGGGCTTGCAGCTGCGAGCCAGCGGTGGGATTGGCTGCCGCCGACCCTGGAGCCTTACTTAAGGCCAGCGAGGGGCAGCGGCAGGCACGGAGCAACAACTGTTGGCCCTCCATGGGACAGCCGTCCAAACCTGGTTCCAGCAACGCCTGCCCTCGACCGTGCCTTCATCCGGAGACTCTGCCAACCCCGCCTTCTGCCAGCCCTGGGTGAAGTAACCCTTTCTTTACTTTCGTTATACCTGCTGCAAGGACTCTTTGTGTTTGCCTTAGACTGCTGGCAGGGGCCTCCACAGCTGAGACTCCTGTGACTCCTGCCCCTCCCCTGCTCAACCCCAGCCTGCCGCCGACATTAAGGCACCTATGGAAATGATCTGGCAATAGCTGGTGCCCCATGGGCATCTGGCAGAGGGGGATGAGAGAGAGGGAATGTAGTATCAACAGAAATGTGTTGTGAGAATGAACAGGCCAGATAAGATAAGAGCACAGGAACTGCTTGAGTTCCCAAGATGAAAGTATGTAAACAATGGGGAGGTTTGGGAATGTCAGAGACGTGGTGGGGTGAGGTGACATTATGACTTTCACCAATTAATGTCATTCCCACTTAAAATTGGATGTTAAAGTATAAAACCTGTTACCCTACAATGTAAGCCAGTCTTAGCAACTTTTGGAAGTTGCTATGTTGCTTGCCAAATTCAAATAAACACTGCTGTTAGACGTCTGAGTGTTTCTTTGGAAAAGCAAGTTAGCCAGCACATGACAGTGATATGAAACAACTCTAGCATAGCTCTGCTTCTGAAAATTCCTACCCATAACGCATGGATAAATTGCTTCACTTGCTTTGTGTTTTGTTTTTATTTTTACTTTTTGTTTCAGTTTTATGTTTTAGTGATAGTGCACATGGGCAAACTACAATTCTCTCTTTCCCTTCTAAGTAACGTTCTTGTTGTAGATCCAATAGTACAAGAGATATTCACCAGGCTCAGCACAGGACATAAGAGCACCACCTCCACCCTGGAAGCTTACTGTACTGTCTGCATTGCAACAGCTGGCAGCACTCCTGCACTCATTCAAGCAGCACCTCAGTGAGTTGGTTTGAAAGGAAGTCTTGGTCTAGCTGGAGAGGCAAACCCTGGAATCATATGAGTTAGTCCCAACCAGAGTAGATCCATGCAATCAGTAATTGAATGGTGAGTCAATACATAAATAAATCAAATGAATTCAATAGCTCTTCACTAGTGTCAGAATGCATGGGTCCTGTCATATTGTATCTGCTAGATGTGTATTATAACAGATCGGGTAACTAGTTTAGGTACTGCTAGGGTGCTACAAATTATCAAGTGTCAATTGTTGATTGCAACAATGTATCTGTTTCAAGCCTGTTTGTGTATTCCAGTGTATCAAATGGTTAATTGCTTTATTGCTCACTGCTACAATGTTTCAGGGAGAGGGAGAGAAGATGTGGGGGTGGGGGGAATGAAAGTACCAAAAGGTGTTGTGAGGACTGGAAATGCTTAGAGATAAGGAGGTGGGAAACATGTTCCAGCCTCAAGGATGAAAAACAGGTAAACAACTGTGAGTCTGGGAAAAGTATAGAATGGTGAGGCAACACTAGATTGGTGATCCTCTCCAACCACAGCTTTACATGCCTAAATTTGTATGGAAAGGTATAAAACCTGTAACCACCATGTATGCTTTAGTCTCAGCAACTTTGGATGAAGTGTGCTGTATCTCTTGCTTTGCTACAAATAAACACTGCTGTTTGGGTGAAATTTGTGGAGTGCAAGTTACCCAGGGCATGAGAACTACTCAATGCTAACAACAGGATTGAAGCCAAACTTTTTGCTTTTAGAGAATCATAGGGTTGAAAAGTACCACCAAGACCATCTAGCCCAACCCCTGTCATGTAGGCACACCATCAAAGTACTCCTGGGAGATAGTCATCTAACCTCTGTGCTATGATTCCACTGTAACTTCCATGGCTGTATACTGTGGAGAGCTGCAGTCTGTAGTTTGGTGAGGCACAAGAGCCCTCTGGCTGAAAACACCCTTCCCACATAGCAGATCCCAGGATTCCACTGAATGGAACTATGACAGTTGAAGTGGAATGATAGTACTATAATTATGTAGTCTGAAAGGGCCCCAACTATTGATCAAGCCTTGGGATTGGAGGTACAACCCAAAATGCTCTTGGCCTTTGGCAAGTAGCCTATAGCAGCCATTCTCAATGGGGGCACTGGCACATTTGAAGAGGTCACAGACTGAAAACTCTGAGAAGGGGAGTCCCAAGGTTTATGGTAAGTGAACCAGTGAAATCTCCAAACAGCAAATAAAAATGAAGTGAATAGTTTCCCTCCTATTTATAATCTCTTTCCAACACATCATTTGACAGTTTCTTTGACAAAATCCAAGAACAGAATAGATACTGCTGCAAGAGGTGACCTCCAACTGTCATTGTCAAATTTAGAGCCTGATATCATGAAACTTGAAGAAAAGCACTAAGCTCAAGTATCATGTTAGGTGTGATAGATGTTTAACTTCATACAGCCTTTTTTAAAGTTTTGTCCAATATGCCAGAATGTCCAAGTTTTCTTGGTGCTCAATAATAAATGATTTTCTGTCTCTTTGTTAGTGTTGTATCTGTGTTTGACAAGGGTGGTTGGAATCTGAGAATTGCTCCTAAGGGGCGTGTGGCCAAAAAACAGTTGAGAATGGCTGCTTCAAACCTCCCAGGTTGTGAAAGGTAGGATAGCAGCCATCATCTGTGTGTGTTTGTGTGTCTGTGAGTATGTGGACACAGTATCTCAGCACACATAGGGGTTTCTAAAGACTCTCAGAGTACTTGAACAGAATTTGGGAAAGTTATCTTTGGGGGTTAAAACTTCCATAAAGCCCCAAGCACCATTACCAGCGGCATTGGCAACTGGGGTTTTTGAGACCTGAGTGTTCCAGCCATAACATTTCTAAGGTCACTTAGAAATCTGAGAAGTAAGCCTGGTACCCTTTTAAAAATTGTCAGGAGATCTCTCATCATAGCTCCATCTGTGATCCAGCCAAAAACTTACAGGCTGTCGGAAATCCTTTCCTCAATGAGCTCTGAGATAGTGCTGTAGTCATATCATGGCACCCTAATCTGCAGCACTTCAGAAGCCCATCAGTTCAGGTGCTACCTGGCTTAAGATGCAGGGTTTGCCATCACATTCAGCCTTTAACAATCATCAACATGAATCAAAAAAGGAACCTAAATCCAGTTTATAATCTTGTAAATGCTGAAAAGAATGCTAGCCATAAATGCAAGACAAACCAAGATACTATAGAAATTTACTTGAGTTTGATGCATTGCCATTCATTGTGTTCAACAATTCATGGTTTGAAAGTGCTTTCTCTTATTTTGCCTTTCTCTATGGGATACTGGTGGATCTGAAATTTCATTTCATGATGTAACATATTCCTAGGCAAGACCTAAGAAAGACTTCTGAGGTGCTATTTGATTTATAGGGATGTGGGAGGTTGAAGTATCAAGGTGATAACTGGAGAAGGCAGGTTCAAATCTCCACTCAGCTTCCAATGAAGCTGAGAGTTGGGGCCATTCATGATCACTTAACCTTGCCTCCCTTGGAGTGAAATTGAGAGGATAAAATGGAGGAGAGGAAAAGTCTTGTTTTTATTTTTGTAATTATGTTTTTGCTGATATATTTTAGAGTTGTGGCTCCCAAATTTGGAGTCTCCTAATGTTATTGGACTACAGTTCTAAGAACCGCTAGCCAGCACAATCATTTGTGATAAATTCTAGAAGCTGTGTTCCCCAACATTTAGGGATCCAAATTTGAGTGCAGTTGGTCTAGAGCCATGCCCCGTGGCTTAAATGGAGAGTGGAAGGTAGGCTGTGAGTTTGAGAGATTGTGACATCAACAGAGCTCAGCCAGTCCTTGAGGCTCATACTACCATGGTAACTCATTCTGGGTGTCTGTGACATCATAGAACTAAATTTGTCCATAGTTAAAAAGGACCTGACATTCACACAGATACTAGGTTTGATACCAGATGAAGGAGCTGAAAAAAGAAGGAGATTCAACATATCAAACCCAACTGCATAGGATGAGAAGGCAAGTTCACTCATTTTGTGGACTTGCTAAGTGGGAGGAGGCAAGTTTGCAGCCAGAAGCTGGTGGAGATCCAAAGCCTGAAGCTGGCTGACGTTAGCTGATGGACCTGGCAGAAGCCAGTGGTTGCTGGTGGAGTTTGCATTCTGAAGCTGGTGGAAGTCAAAAGACAGAAGCTGGTTGATATTTGTGGATGTAAGCTGATGGAAGTTCCCCTTATGAAGCTAGATGATGGAAGCTTGGTGGATATCTGTAGACTGAAGCTGGGGAATATCAATGTGTGGAAGGTGAGTGTCTGGTGTCCAGCTTGACATTCTTTTGTGGATGTTGCTGGAAGTGTGTTTGTGTGTGTGAATGAAGTGGAGAGTATGGTCGAGTGTCTGGGTATATATGTGAGTGAATGTGATGAACTGGTGGATAATCATGGGTGGAAGCCAGTGGAAGCTGGCAGGTAGAAGTCAGGGATGAAGTTGCCAGACAGAGGCAAGGGGATGTACATGGCTGAAGCTAGCAGTAGGCTGCAGACAAGTTGACCCCACTTACCCTTTGTCTTCTTGGCTTGCAGGGATCAGAGGTATCATCTATCAGGCCTGGTCTGAGGGACAGTGTGATTCAGCCACCTTGCTGAAGCTCATATGGTTTCAGTCTGCTTAACACTTGGATGGAAGAAACTGCTGGGAAACTTACTTCTTGTACTCTATGAAGGAAGAATAAAGTTTGGGAGAACATATAATGATTGCCTGTTTCTTTGTTTGTTTGTTCTATATTCAATTTTTCTCCTGAATGGAACTCAAAATGCCTTACAGTATAAATTAAAACAACTAAAACAAGATGGAGTACACAATTTTAAAAGCATTAAAGCATACATCCTATTAAAACATTATTTTTAAGACATTAACTATTAAAAACATAAAATATATATTACATACTAAAAACAGCATACCTAACTATATATCCTTCATCCCTGGGGAGTTAAGACTGAAGGCCTATTTAAACAGGAACATCTTTGCCTACTGGCAAAAAGACAACAAACAGGAGTCATATTGAACCTCTCTCAGGAGGGAATTCCAAAGCCTAAAAGCAGCCACCAAGAAGGCTCTCTCCCATGTCCTCACCAGCTGAACCTGGAAGGGTGGTGAGATGTAGGGAGAGGGGGAGCTTTCCCCTGAAGTTCAGAAGACTCAGGTGGCTTATAGGGGGATGTTTTGATGCTGTTTTCTTTATGGTTCATCTGTATATTATAGTTTCAAGAACAATAATGAAGATATGACCTCTAAAACTCTGTGCTTGTTTCATTATGAATGATAAAGGAGACGAATTTCTATCTCAAGGACGTTGTGTACCACTTTCTGGGTTCTATGAGACTGACTATAATTCACTATTGCAAATATAATCACAGTTTAAGTCCCTACATATATTCAACAACATTGCAACCGATCGTATAGTAATTTTGATACGTATGTACTTTTTCAAAAATTCTAATTATCTAGTGAAGTTTTAGTGGAGGATTTGATTCCAGGACTTTTGTTGTCCGTGCTGCTGAGTAGTATTGTAATGTTTAGATGCAGTCCTACAGGCCTAAATTAAGGAGGCGGGGAGGGTGAGGAGAGGGGGAGAGGAAGTAGCAGCAAATACAATATAGAAATTACACTACAAAGAATTTTCCCCTTTTTTCCTCCCAAAATATACACTGAAAACACCACTACCATATTCAAGGTGAAAAGAGCCTACATCTTAGCCCAAGCAACTGCAGCTCCTCCCCAGCTCCAGCTCTCCTTCTCTTTTCTGGACTGAACTAGCAAGTACAGCCCCTTCTTTAGGGTATCCTCAGCCACTGGACCAAACCAATAACTCATAGGGGTTACATTCTCCCATCCTAATATATTGTCATCCCAACAGTTATTGAATAGTGTTATGGCCAAAACCAGCCTCGCATTATATGTAATATATAAAAGTCAAGGTTTGTAAGTTTGTGAGTTTGTCTGTGTCAGGCAGGCAAAGACCTCATATGATTGGCTGTGTCAGGTTAGAAGACCTCCTCTGTGGCTGCCTGTGAAGATCCTGTGGAATCCTGGGGTTGGCAGTTTAGGGAGAGGCCTTTAGAATTCTCAGCCACAGAGAGAGAGCTCTTGGGCCTCAGGCCAGTTGCTATGGAGATGAGGCCTAGCAGCAAGAAGGAGGAGGCCAGTGTATTCCCTCGGGAACCCAACCTCTATATGTTAACCAATTGGATTGGGGAATATGGGGAAAAGTTACAAGTACTGGACAAGGCAGTTTGGAGAATTTGAGACAGGATCTCAGATCTGTGTATTTCAACCACATCTAATTTCTAAAGTAAGGTAAGGTAATTCCTAAGGTGCTTCTAACAAGTATCACCTATGAGAAAATAAAATACCAGTCAACGCCGGGTAAATACTCTAGTATTTACATAATTTGAAAGGAAATTAACAATTACAATATGCAGTCATTGGCTGAAGGCTCACTATACTTGCATTGCTGAAACACTCAGAACATAATCATTAAGCTCTGCCAGCTTGGTTCTAATTCTTTGAGATCTACAGTACACCTCATTGTTTTCTTCTGAATTTACTAAAGGAGTTATGGTACTGAGAGGATCAGTCATAGTAGAACACTGTAGCTCAGCCACATCACTTTGAGCCTCTTCCTCATCATGGGGACTTCGAGTTATGTTGGTCTCCTGAGAAAATGAAGTTGGTTGAATTCCTTTGCCAAAACTTTAAGTTTTTGATGAAAGCTCCAAGAGAGTTTCCAATGAAGGTTTGCCTTCATCATCTTTCGGAATCATTCCATCTTTCATTTTCTACCTGGTTCTGTTGCTAACAAGAACATCTGGATTGAGGCTCTTCCTCAAATGAAGAAATGAACCCATAGGGTCTTAACATATCTTAACTGTGAAGTATGTTAATGCTGATGATTGTAGACAAATCTTATTTGCAAAACTTTGTTTTAAGGAGTTCCTAAAGTGCAGACATTTATAAGTAAGGAAGAAGCCATGCTGTTATATAATCATGTCCATTCTGCTTGCTTCTAAAAGCTGAAATAGCTTTATTAATTAATTTATTATTATTTAGCTTTATTAAGTATCCTATAAAGCCACTAAATAACATAACATAGATTAGTATGAAATGAAAAATATATGACTTATTTAAAGGAAACCTCTCACTGTTTTGGAAGATGATAGTCTTTTGACTGGACATAGGCAATGAATGAATGAGTGAGTGGGTGAATGAATGAATGAAAACTGAGATCATAGATGATGCATGCAAAATAAAACACAAAAGTGCTGGTCTCAGTGTACCTCCAGTGAAAGAAATGGCACATATTTGGGTCTTTTTAAAACAATTATATAGCAGTAACAATTTGTAGCAGTAAATATGATGAGATTATGAGAACTGTAGTCAAACATGACTGGATGAGATCAGAATGGGAAAAGACCCTAATTCTGAAATCATTTTTATTTAGTTTTGTCCTATGTACAACCGATGTCATAGGTGGGTTGTCGAATATTTTTGGTGTTTCACAGTTCACTTGGGAATTTGATGTAGAACAAATTCTTACTATTAAGATGTGACAGAGTGGAACTAGATGATTTCACACATCCCCACTTCTATAGTGAAATTTAAAGATATCTGAGAAAGGCAGGTAAACTTTTCACCACAAGAGGTATCCACAGTATTGCTCAGTTATTGAAAATCCTATATCCATTATGATTTTATTTGATCTTTCACTGACTACTTTATAATATTGTATTGAACTGTTCCCCTAAAATCAGTTCACTTCTGGAGCCAACATGCTCCTTTCATTTACACTTGTATTAATATCACTGAGACACCTCAAAACATGTTCAGAAGGCAGCACCATTGTAATGTTATATAGCATACATCTGTGAAGATGGCAATGACGCTGCGTTCTACATGTAGAATCTACATAAATCAGGGTTAAATAGGAGCAAGTTCTCAACAAAACTATGAGGGATGAAATTCTGTCAGGAAAGTTGTGTCAAGTCCAAAAGTGTAAAAGGAACTAGGGGGCGAGAAGGATGTTTCAAGAGTCAAGCCAAAGATGGATGGATTTTGAAAGCAACCAAGACAAGAACCAGGCAAACACCCAGAAATATATGGTGTGGTGGGAAAAGCTAACCAAGAGCAACCCTGCTGGGCATGAGGTGGGAAGCTGAACTTGCAGCTCTGAAGAGGCTGACTTTAAGGCGACCTTCAGCGGAACTCCTTAGCAGTGTATGCCGGGCAATCGCTGGTAAATCTTTATTAATTTTAATTGGCGGCACCCATTTATAAGAACCATTAAAAAGGATAAATTGAGCCCATCCGGCGTAATGTCTTTTGTTAATTAGTTTGTCAGCACTGTTTTAATATCCCCTAATGACTTCATATTTCAGGACTGACATTAAAGGAGACGCTGTGAGAAAGGAAATGGTCTTATCACTGTGTACCTTTTCTCTTTTTTTGAACAAAAAGTGTCCTTCCAGGACTGACCAAGGTTAGGTGTCATTAACTCAGAAGCAGGTACTGTGGAACTGGGAGGGACACTGACTTGAGCCAAATTTCTCTTGTGATTTACAGGTCAGGGTGCCAGACATATCTCTCCCTTAGTCTGCCTGGACAATAGTGTCCAGGAGGACTCTATAGAGACAATGCCAGTTTGAAATTCTGTTGCCCTTGGTCTTTGTATGTCATATAGACACCCTATTTCCCCCTGCTGCTTTGTTACCAAAGTGAGTGGACTTCAGGCTCCGTAGGTCTATGTTTTCCTACAAAAACTCCAAAATCTGACAATTATAGCTAAAAATTATAGTTTTGCAAATGATACACTCAAAATTACAGGACAGAGTGTCTCTAAATATAAACTGAGCCTAGGAATTTGCTTTCAACACCAGAATTGAATTAAAGTTCATAGTCCTTTCATGCACAAGTCTGCTCTTGGTTAGTCTAAGGCTAGCTTTCTTCATTTCAGCAGCCTAACCTTTGTTGGGGGGGGGGAATCATTGTTATTACCATTAAACATTTGGAAATCATGCAGAAACCCTTCCAGTTCCCACAGAGAACTACTAAGTACACCTTTTCTCCCTTCTTCTTCTTACCCCTGCTGAACTATATGCTTTTACATTCACATCATAGGAAGTTGCATTTCACTATTTTACAGCATAGTGTATTTACACTCACTGGCAGCAGATCTGCATGGTTTCAGTGTACTTTTAAATTGGTTTTTATTTGCTCATTGCCTCAGGAGCCCTTGTGGGCTGGGAGATGATACAGAAATACTATAAATAAAGAGACAGACAGACAGACAGACAGACAGACAAACTTGCTAGCTAGCTAGCCAGCTAGCTGGAATCTTCTCATGCAAGATGGGTACTCTACCACTGTCTTCTGGCCCCTCCACCTCCCTGGAATTAAATTTCCTGCAGAAATCTTGATCTCAGAGGAAAAGCTGATAACTCAATTCTGATAGCATAGGGGAAAGATGGTAAGTTGATTTCTGGCAATAGGACGCAGAGACAACCAGCAAAAAGAAACCCCCCAAAAACAAAACAATATTAGACCCTGCTTTTAAAGGAATCCTTAAAGAAAACCTTGTAGTTCATCTAGCAACATGGGTTAAAAAGGGGTGGGGGAATGAGATTTATATATCTCTTCCAATATTAATTTAATTTTTTACTGCTAGTTGGATGTATTTTGTCTGTACAGAGCAACCTATAAGCAAGCACAAGTGCCCTTCAGAGTTTTGGAAAAGTCCATAACCATCGGTCTTTATGGTTGTGGTTTCTCAAAATTATAGCTCCAAAATCTGCTTAACTTTTTTCTAGTCTTTACAGTCCAACAGGATAGGAACCTGGCCTGAGAAGCTTACAAACTAAAACTCAAAACAGGGGAAACAACAGAAGAATGGGACAATAGAATAGTAAAGAAGGAACATGCCATTGTTTTTCATTTCATACAATTCAATTCATTTTTATTTGACTTAATTAGGCTTTACATCAAGAAGACATGGCAACTAGATAGAACCTGGGAAGGTTATTTTTGAGTTTACAGTTCCCAGAAGCTCCATGGAAAATGGCTTTGCTGGCTGGAGGATTCTGGAAGTTGTAGTCCAAAAAGATAACTAGTGGGCTGAGCCAAAAGTTTTGTAGACCAGAGGAGGGATTTGAAGAAAATGAAGAGTTAACAGTGGGAAGGTGTTCTTGGGGCAGGTTCTAAGCACAAGTGATAGCAAGAGAGGAAGGAGACTCCTGAATGGCTGAAGGTGGTAGAGCTGGAGAAGCAAAGGCTATAGGCAGGAACACATTTGGGGAAATAAGAAAGGCCACAAAGCCACAGAGGTCTTTGTAGGGAAAGAGGAATAGCTTTATTTTCTACATTACTGTTTCAGCAGAACAGAGAGCCAGCATGATGTAGTGGTTTGAACATTGGACAACGACTCTGGACACCAGGGTTCAG
Organism: Ctenosaura bakeri; assembly: GCA_948474755.1. Lineage (NCBI taxonomy): Eukaryota > Metazoa > Chordata > Lepidosauria > Squamata > Iguanidae > Ctenosaura > Ctenosaura bakeri. The sequence goes on from CAOLHI010001418.1 coordinate 181,092, forward strand.
TTTTCTGCTCAGCCATAGAAGCCTATTGAGTGACCTTGGGCCCATCACACACTCAGTCCCAGAAAACTCTATGATAGGTTCACCTTATGGTCTATGAAGCCAAAAATGACTTGAAGGCAAACAACAACAACAACAACAACAACAACAGTAGAAGCAACACATTAGAAGAGCAAAAAGCAAATTTTGGGCAAAGGATGCCATACTTTTAAGTAAAGAATGCTGTGGCGAAAGAGACCCTGTTCATATAATACCATACAGCAACCAAAGATAACATCAAATGAGAGGTCTCTTTTCTAACTGGTAAATGTGTGTGAGTTTATGGGGTTTGTGAACCTGGAAAAAACTTGAAACAGGGAAAGTCAATCCCTTAAAGATTATTGGCATTTTAGGTTGATATAGAATACAGTTCCTAATCCAAGGACCACAGATGCTGTACTGTAAGACTCAGAATTCCTGATCATGGGCTATTCTACATGGAAAAGATAGGAGTCCAACACCAGCAAATTCAGCTTCTATAACGCAATATCTACAAGTCCAATGACATTTTGTTGAGTTTTATACTGTCAGTTCAGAAAACTGCTGGTGGAGTTTTGGAATGAAAAGTGGCATAGAATTGCCTAAATAGTAAATGTGAAGCCCTCATGGTTTGAGAACCATAATATATAGTCACCACCTTGGCTCCAGAGGGAATAACAGATAATCTTTTAGTCCGGAGGATTATATTTTTGCTTTACTGACTGTGCAAGCTTTCAGTCTTCACATAAATTAACTAGATTTGATTATTTCTGAGCATCATTGGTAGGTCACCTACAGTGCAGTAAACTATATTCTTCTAGGACTGAGAAGGTGTAATTTAATCTTAGTAGATGGTTTGCCTCTCTTCCTTCAGCCATCCAGAGTTGCTTGCTCTGTTGGCAACATTTTCTGCTCCTGAAACCACAGGCAATTTAATTAATTATATTTCTCCCAGATTAAATACTTCAGTTGGCCCTCCACATTTGCTAGGGTTAAGGGCACAAGATCCCCACAAAAGTGGAATCATAGAATCATAGAAATGTAGAGTTGGAAGAGACCACAGGGGCCATCCAGTCCAACCCCCTGCCATGCAGGAACACCCTCAAAGCACTCCCGACAGATGGCCATCAAGCCTCTGCTTAAAAACCTCCAAGGAAGGAGACTCCACTACACTCCGAGGCAGCATATTCCACTGCCAGACAGCCCTGGCTGTCAGGAAGTTCTTCCTGAGGTTCAGGTGGAATCTCTTTTCCTGTAGCTTGAATTCATTGCTCCTTGTCCTGGTCTCTGGAGCAGCAGAAAACAAGCCCTCTCCCTCCTCTACGTGGCATCCCTTCAAATATTTAAACATGGCTATCATGTCCCCTCTTAACCTTCTCTTCTGCAGACTAAACACACCCAGTTTTCTAAGTCTATCCTCATAGGGCATGGCTTCCAGGCCTCTCACCATTTTGGTCGCCCTCCTCTGGACTTGCTCCAGCTTGTCAATATCCTTCTTGAATTGGGGTACCCAATTGGGGGAAAATCACAAATCTCAAAATGTGTATATGTGTGTCTGTGGGAAGGGGACTGTGGCATGGTGGGGAGAGCAGGCATCCATGGTCCTTACCAAGGCCATTTCCGCACTAGCCTGTTATAGTGCGATGATTCCACTTTCAACATCCTCTGGAATCCTGGGGTTTGCAGTTTCGGGAGCGGCCAGCCAGCCCCTCCCAAAACTGCAAAACCCAGGATTCCAGAGGATGTTGAAAGTAGAATCATCGCGCTATAACAGGCTAATGCGGAAATGGCCCAAGTCAGGGAAAGGAGAGGGAAATGGGGTAGGTTGGCCTGGTGGCCCTATACCTTTCTCTTGGCCATCTCATTCCTTAGGTATGGAGGGGAGCATTGGGAGAGGGTTTGTGGTGCTGAGAAATAAGAGCACAAGCCACCCTTAGCTAGCCAGGTAGCAGCTGGTGGTGGAGAGGGAAGACTAGAGGTGGTTTTTTAAAGGGCTGTGCAGTGTGATCACAGCTGACAAGAGGGAAGGTTCCTTTGGAAAAGAAGCACCTGAAATGGTGGGGAGGGCAGGGTTTGAAGAAATTTAGCAAATGATCAAATCCGTGAAAGTGAAAACCACAAATATGGAGGGCCAACTGTATATACGAAACCATATATTAAAAATGCAGTGTATGATCACCAATGAAACCTAATGAGAAAGTAATATCGATGCTAGTTATAACACCTTTAGCTGTAAAGAGACTCTGCCTTTTTTGTAACTGCATGCCATCTGAGTGAATTGATTGCAATTGGTCTTTGTTGTTGCATTTGTTACACCAATATGTAAGTATATTGTTACACTCAATAGTCCCCATCTTTCTTTCTTTTTCTTTCTTTCTTTCTTTTTTTTTTTGTACAATTCTTTACTTCTTATTGGGGCACTGATCTAGGCTGTTGGTTTTCTCTTCCAGTCTGTATTCACTGAGAATTCATTTTAAGGCTTCCTGTACTATTGCTCTTCCTGCTTCGCCTTTCTTCCCCCAATGTGTTCTTTTGTACCTCACCAAACTACAAATCCCAGGATTCCATAGGCAGCAGTCATGGCAGTTAATCTGGGGTCAGAGTGCTATAACTGTGAAATGTGAAAAGAGCCCAGGAATATCTCACTTGATGAATTGAGGGGTCTCAGATACCACTTGAAATGTCACTAGAACAGTTGGTGTCCTTCTCAACCTGTCCACCCTAAATTCTGACTGAGTTGCAATTCCACAGGTCTTGTTCTAGCCAAGCATCACCCTCTCCTCTGCTCTTCAGTGAGTGAGTGGGCCAAGACATGTCTCATAAATTCTTTTTTCCAAACTTCCGTTTTCACATGCTCACATATGTACGTGCACATCTGTATGTGCATGCATCTTCAAGCCACCTGCTGACTTATGGCAAGCCCATGAATATTTATAGGATTTTCTTAGGCAAGGAATAGCAGCAGGTGGTTGCCAGTTCCTTCCTCTGAAATATGGCCAACAGCACCTGGTATTCATTGGTGATCTACCATTCAAGTACTAACAAAAACTGACCCTGCCACATGCCTATCGTTAAAAAAATATGAAAGAAAAGAAAGGGATGAATGACGCTTTCTAGGATGAGCAAAATGGCCATTCCCATTGCCAATTTCACTGGAGAGCGACAAAAGGACGTTCTGAAGGAATACCACTGGGAAAGTGGACATACATTTAAAAGCCATCCCCAAATACGTACAAATCCATAAAAGAAAATGGCACACATTGGATACATATTTTAGACAGAGCACATCTGCTCAGAGATGACAAAAACATGTCATGTAACCATAAATCAACAACAAAAATTTAAGGCAAAATGCATTTACAACTATATCCCTGTCTTTCATGTATGCTCACCTATAGTGGGAGAAAAGTTCTTTATAATGAAATCTGCCCTAGCAAAACAGAAAATAATTTAGTCTTGGGGGAGTATAAGATGATTTGCCAATTTGCCAGTAGATGGAAGAGTATGATCCTATTGCTACTGCATAAACTGAGTAGAGTTGAAAGTTGGTTTTTCTTTTTGTAAAAAAAAGGAGGAAAAATTAAGGAAATAAGTGTATGTCCAAACTCTTGCTTAGCTTTTACAATGCAGACCTTTGGGCAGAGTCTTGTTCTTACTTTACTCAGTGTATTTTAAAAGCTATGATTATCTCATTTCACCTTTGTTCCTCATTCACTCAGTAGTAATCATTGCGCATTTCCCAGTCACACATGCTTCCTCATTCTATAACTACACGCCTGAATTTTTAATTCAGTCCCATTTTGTTTTCTTACTGAAAAACCTAGCTATAGATAATGAACAGGTTAGAAAATTATATTAATAATATGCTTTTTGATATTTTTAAATCTATGTTGCCTTTTGACACTATAAAGAGCTCCCAAGCAACTTTTTTTTTGATGTTCACACTCAAAATTAAATGCAATGACAGATAAGGAGAAAAAAACCCTGTGGGGAAAATATGTCTTAATTGTCTACCTAAAGAACAATAGAAAAGGGGTCAGTCTAATCTGTTTTAGGAGGGAGTTCCACAGATATGGTGGTACTACCACACAAAAGGCCCTGGCTTGAATCCACATCAGTTGCCCTGGATAAACTGGAAGTCAGTACAATTTTAATAAGGATGGTATAATATGATCAGAAGAATGAACACCACAAATAATTTTGGCTGTAGCATTTTGAATTAACTGTAGTTTCCTGACACTTTTCAAGAGCAGCTCCCCCCAACTCCACTGTACAATGCATTTTGCTAATCTAATCTAGATGTTTAACTGCAGCCATCTCTCCTTTCAGCAAGAAAGGGTGCAGCTGACACATCCACCAAACTTGTGGAAATTCATTCCTAATGAAGTGTGGTTTTCCAGACTAGATCACATGTATTAGGAAATTGTTGACTGAATAAAAATAATCCTTAGTTTTATTGATTAGATGTTACTAAATATTCCATTATTGTTTTTCTCCTCCCTAAAGGTTACATTTACACATCCAGAATTGTATAGAGATATGACTGTTGGATCAAGACTCAGGAAGCCCAGATTTCAAATTCCTGCTCAGTTATGGAAAACCCATGAGGTGACCTTGGATAAATCACATTCACTCTGCCTCAGAGGAAGACAATGGCTTTGGAATACATCTTACCAAGAAAACCCTGTGATAGGTTTGTCATAAGCTGAAGCCAACTTGAAGGAACCTAACAGCCATAACAAGTGGTATATAGCAGTGATGTATTTAAGTCTTTTACTCCAAGCCTCAAGTCAAGTCTCAAGTCTCTACCTTCAAGTCTCAAGTTGAGTCTCAAGTCCTTGCAAGATACTTTCAAGTCAAGTCTCAAGTCAAGTCTGAGAGGCAACTTTATACCCAACCTGTATGCCAGAATTTCTGGACAGAGTTGAATAAAGTCAGTTTTAACAATTTAAGTAGAGCCAGCCCTCTGCTTTTGTGATTTTACCATCTCCAACTTCAGAAGTGGAGAATAGAATCCTTCTTACTTCTCATTCTTCTTACTTCTCTTACTTCTCAAAGCTGGGGGCTTTTTCAGAAGTGGGGAATAGGATCCTTCTTATTCCCCATTACTGAAGCTTCAAGAGCTTTATGAGGAAGGATCCTTCATTCTCAAGTCCATTGCCAACATATTTTCTGTTCCCCTCTGAGATATGCACTCTGCACTCTGGGCATGAGTCTTCTCTTTTGCTCCTAGGAAAAGTTTTAGAAAGCTCCTTCTATATGTTATGAGGACAGGCTGCTGAGCAGACCTCAAGCCCACCTCAAGTCCATTGCCTAACCCATTTTCTGTTCCCTCTGAGAAATGTGTTCACACTTTGGGCTTGAGACAGATTGTCATGTGACCAGTAAATTGTAAGGTCTCTGGATGAATGTGTTATATTACTGAACCAAGGGCAGCAAGTCAGACATTAAAAATATGCAAATCTCAAGTCAAGTTCAAGTCAGTGTGTAATTTTTGCTGAGTCAAGTCTGAGTCAAGTCATTGATGTGACTTAAGTCTGACCTGAGTCCGAGTCAATCGACTTGAGTCTACATTATTGGTATATAGTCTGCAGTTTAAGGCTATTTCCTAACTACACTATTATAGTGCTATTATTCCACTTTCAACATCCCATGGAATTCTGAGGTTTGCAGTTTAGGCAAAGGACTTTTAGAATTCTCAGTCAGAGAGCTCTTTGGCCTCAGTAAACTACAAACCCCAGAATTCCACAGGAAGTCGAAAGTGGAATAATAGCACCATAACACTGTAGGGCGGAAATGGCTTAAATAAATCTTACCAATATCTACCTGTCTAGGCCAAAATCTGCAAACCTGGTACTTCAGTATTCAACTCTGTCCTGTATACAATTCTTGTTTATTGCAGGCAGCAATGATCTGATCATAACCACCTTGAATTATCCTAAAAAGTTATTGTGTCTTCAGCCTTAAAAAGATGTACCTCTATTATTCTAACCGCTATTCTGTCAAAACATGGCTTTGTTTTTTTTCTGCAACATAGCACCATCTCATTTGTTTTGTGACTTTGGCACAAATGCACTAAAAAGAGATATTATTTAAAATGTTCAGATTTCATCTGAAGGCAACAGTACAGTGGCTGATGTTGCCTGTTGTGAACACATTCATAAGTGGAGGTAAAGCAAATGCTGATTAATCCTGTTCTAGCCCACTTTTTAGGAGAGCCCAAACAATGGGAAATAAGATTTATTAAATAATTTATGGGATTAAAATCCACTCACATTTATTTGGATGACTGCTTAGTTAATATTATTCAATCTGTTCTAATAAATGACAAAACACACTCTGCAGAAATTAAACTTCTCAGCCCACCGCCAACAGCCAGACAAACCCAGCAAAGCAATAGAACACTGAACAGTTTTGTAAATTGAAACACCATTTAATTAAATTGAAGCACTCTGCTACAGTCTATGCAAGCATGTTATTTATAGATATCCCTGGGATCAGGGGAGAGATTGAGTCCTTTGCCTATATTCTGATAGTAAATTGAGTTCTAAATGACTGAGCTGCTCCCTAAGACTGTGACAGATGTTTTCTCTTGAAATTGTAAACCCAATTTTATAGTTTTTGAAAAGATGTGCAGTGCAAGGACAGACAGGAAGAAGGCCAGACATTCAAGGCATATACCAATTTGGCCAGATATTGTTAGGCTTCACTTGTTTTTGTTTTTAAAAAATCTTTTTTTATCTATAGTATAGTGTAGATAAGGCTGGAAAAAAAGAGACATGTATTTTCTTGAGAAGGCATAATCTCTAAGGTTACAATTCCATGCCCATTTACCTGCTTGCAGAAAGTCCAATTGCTCTCTATGGGACTTGCTTCTGAGTAGACATTGTGACCCTAAATTGTAGGGGACCTTGAGGTTAACCAGCACTGCCAGCGTCTCCTTAAGATTTGGGGAATTATTAGCTCAAAGGAGACCTGTGACAGGAGGGTAACTGTAGGATCTTTTTCACCTCTGTATACCAGTACTAACTGTAGAGAGGACTCCAGTTAAAAGTGAAAACTGTATTTTGTTGGAAATTAGCAAACACGCAAGAACTCAGGAAGTCTCAAGAACCATACAAGGCTATTGTAAAATCAAGTGATACAAGAAAGGTTAGATAGAGAGAAATTGGGTGGAAAGTGCGATAGTTACCAATCCTGAAACAGAAGGTTGAAGTGGAGTGGCTTAGACAGCGAGTCTGAGGGTAGCACAGAGGAACAGAAATCTGGGCGCCACATACTATGCTCAAAATACTATGATTTACTGGGGCTGGAGCTGAGGTTTAAATACCCAGTTTCCTGCCCTGGAAGAGAGTGCATGGCCAAAGCTTTCCCACAAGTTGACAAAGGAGTTTGGAATGGGCTGATTGTCTTAATTCTGGGACACAAAACATTGACGGGAGTCTTAATAATCTCTTGGTTGGGTAAGATAAACAGGGAAGGTCTCTGTAGGATATGTTAACAGCAGGCATGCTTGACCTAGACAGTTTTGCTTTCTATTGTTTCTGGGGCTGCTTGTGCCTTTACAGTTTTTTGAAGGGATTGTCCCAAGCCCATCAACACTAGGCCTTCCCATCTAATCCTCTCTGAACTTATCAACTGGCCACGCTGAGGTCATCCTGACCTGGCTATGTGCACACATTTAGCACTTCTCCAAATAAGCTTTTGGCCATAAATATGTCTAATTTATGAAAAATAGTACACTTCTCAAAATGAGGATGTTGAGTGTGGTAACCACATTATAAAATTACACTGTTGATGGTCCAGATTTAATTTATTCTTGAGAACAAATATAGATCTTGAGTTAACAAGATTTGACAATTCAAGGCTTAAAACTCAGACAAATATGAGTGCCTGCTTGAACTGATATTTCCAGAAGGGGCACATGAGAAGGCAAGTAGTAGTTACAAGAGATGATTTTCTAAACCAGTGGTCGCCATCTTTAGATCCCGAGATGTTGTTGGACATCAGCTCCCAAAAGCTCCAGTCACAATGGCTAATAGTTAGAGACTCTGGGAACTGTAGCTCTCTGATCTTATCGACAAATTTTTTAAAAATAATCAGGTGTGGATGTTAAAGAACTCAAGGGTGAAACTGGTGATCTAAGAAAAATATGCAACATGTCCTTGAGATCATCCTCTGTACCACCAAACTGGATATTGACCAACATGACACCAATTTTTAAAAAAGGATCATTGGTAGGAGAGCCAGGATACTATAGGTCAGTTAGCTTAAGTTGAGAAGTCCCTTCACACAAAAATACATTTCTTCTGTCTCCTGTGCATTGTTTTCAGAAACTTTATTGTAGGATGGGTTTTTGTTTTGTTTTTAGTTTCTAAGGAATAGGAAGTGACATTAAGGAAGGGCAGAAACAGTGCTAGGGGTTCTAGAAGTTGCCATTGAGTCCATTGCCTGGGTGAGGGATTTGACAAGATCCTTACTATACCTGCCTCTAATCCTGGCCTGTAGAAGATGCCAAGTTCAATTCCTGACACCTTCTGTTAAAAAAACCCTTTGCTTGGGAAACATGTAGGCCTCCAAATGATGCTGGACTACAACTCCCAGCATTCCTCACCATTGGCTATGCTGAGTAGGGTTCCCAGGCATCTTAGTCCAACAACATTTGGAGGGCCATATAATTCCTACACTTACCCTAATGAGCCACTGCCAGTTAGAGTAACCAGTACTGGCAGATTGTCTACTAGGGGACAATCTTCCATTTGAAGTGCTGCCTGGGAACAGTTCTCTGATCTGATCTTTTGTTGGAAGGGCTGTCTGGGCCATTACAAAGAACTACAGGAAGGGAGCTCAGAGGCCCTAAGTCTGTCCCTCCAAAATTAGTGCCTGCATAGCACATTGAGGTGGTAAGCACACTGCTCCCTTGCTCACAGTCTTTCCCATTATGGCAACACATATGTTTCTTTTCAGCTTATATTACTTATTTCTAAAACTGCAGCTGTACCTTAAAACTTGTTGTTGTTGTGTGCCTTCAAGTCATTTCTGACTTTTGGCAACCTAAGGCGAACCTCTCATGGGGTTTTTTGAGGCTGAGAGTGTGTGATGCACTCAGCTCATCCAAGGTCACCTCAAAGGCCCCTCCCTAAACTGCAAATCCCAGGATTCCATAGGATGTTGAAAGTGGGATAATAGCTCTATAACTGTCTAGTGTGGAAATGGCCTCTGTGTGTTACCTTCAATTATATTGAAGAACAGTGAAGTGTCATATAAATAAATAAATTACAGGAGTCCCAGCTGGAAGGCTTGTTATCCTTTGTCACATGAATCCTACGTGCAGGCACACATGTACCAAGCACAAAAAGTTTCTTTGCCTGCAGTAACCATAATTAGTCTCTGTGGGACTGATTTCATAAGAACAAATATATCATGGAGATAATATTCAAACATCTCATTTAGAATCTGCTCAAACAGGCATTTCAGTAGGAATTAACAGCAACTATACTATTATATACTGCATGCTTTGTTTTGGATCCCTAATGTGAAACCAATGCTATTTAAATGCAAAACAAAAGAAAATGTTTATGCAAGTGGAAACAATAATGTTATTAGATATAAACTGATCATTCTGAAATTAAACCACTCTCCTCCATACTTTCTGTATGAGTTGTATACATTTCCATTCTACTTTATCACTAGAGTTTAAGACAACTAACAGTTGACTTTAAAACTACAAGTTAGTTTCAATTAAAGCAGACTCCCTGAATCAATAGGATTTTTCCACATGGTGACTTCACCAATTCATTCAATATGTGTACTTTGCTTAGAACAAACCAATGGTTTTCAGATCATACTGTCGAGAAAAAGTTGCGAACATCCTATTGGCGACATATACTGGCACAATGTCAACTCCCATTATACCAGCATATTTACTTTTAAGATCACTGTGGAAAGAGGCATGCAATAACTCCTTGCACAATGCCTTTTTCATGTGCAACCCCAGCTGATGACATTAGAACATGTCCCTATGACCAACCTCTGGCCAATAGGTATGAGAATGAGACTTGAGAGTACCATCCAGCTGTAGTTTTGCAGCCTAGGAAAGGGAAGAGCCATTATCTTCCCACATCTCCAAGGAAAAGCCCAATGGAACAATGCTAGTGGAGATTTATGTTCCACCAGCACACAGAAGAATCCCAGCCAGAGAAATCTCTGTTTGTTTATTTAGAAGTAAGTTCCATAGTACTCAATGAGGACTGCTCACCGGCAAGTTTAAAAGATCCCGTTGCTGTTGTTGCGCAAATGTAACCCCTATGAATGATTAGTCTGACCTAAAGAAGGGGTTACACTTGACTAGTTCACAAAGAGAAAGAGATTGCTGGAACTGGAGAGGAGTTTCAGATCCATAGTGACTCCATTTTCAGCTATACTCCAAATTCACAATCATGGCACTCTATTACCATAGTCATATATGCTACCCCAAATCCACCTTAAACTCCAGAGAACTGCTCTAGTGATGGACATCTGTAGTACAGTTTTACCCGCCTCTTCCTAAGGCTGGAGGAGGGGTACTACATAGATTAAAATACAATATATAACCAAGAACACATAAAACCATTAAAAACATAAATCTAGATTGAAACACAACCATAAGAACATACCAGTCTAAAATTCATAGTTTAAAATTGACTGGGTAGGCCTGCCAGAAGAGAGAGGTCTTTCATACTTTTTAAAATTCAGACAGTATGTTAAGCTGTTGAATCTCTTCTGGCAGGTCATTCCATAGACTAGAGGTAGATGACGAAAAGGTCCTCTGGGTGACTGTTGCCAGTCTAGCCCCAGCTGGTTTAAATAAATGGCCCCCAGAGGACCAAAATACACAGGCAGATTGTACAGAAGGAGGTGATTGTAAGACCCCGCTTTGGGGGTTCCCAATATCAGTATGGTTTGGATGGGCACCATACCTAATTGGCAACACATTTTATTGGCTCTGATATCAAATTCAAGCCTGAGAAGTGACGGAGAGGTCAAACTGAGCAAGGGAAAGAATTTGACTGTAAATGTGAGAAGGAGAGGTCAACTCAAAACTTCCTCCAGGTAAGACGGAGTCATTTGTCAGGCAAATACACACCACTCCTGTGGATAATAGGCTTAAACAGAAGCTGGATTTTTCCAGGGAGTCCAACTGTGAGGAGCCCACCAGGACACTGATTGACAGATATCCATCCCTTGTATACCTGGATTCTTTCTTCTTTCTTCACAGCACCCGCAATAGGCAGCTATTACAACACGCATCATGTCTTTGTCAATCAAAGCACTAAGCCCATCAACAGACGAAAGATTCATTGTCCACAACAGGTTCCCTTTGTCTTGCATCTGGAACCTTCACAACCACAAGCCATTTTCAGGGTACAAATACCCCTGATTTCAGGATGCCCAGTGCAGTCTCTTGAAGGTCTACCCGTCAACTCTGTCCGTCTAGCTCCTGAATGAGAACTGTCCTTAGGTCCTACCTAAGCCAAAATACATTTCTGCTCTTCACTACTCTTCTGGACTGGTAATTATAAATCCACCAAACCCCTCAGCCTCTCTATGATTTCTCCTCCCTTTCTCTTTCAGTTACCTCTTGTGTGAATGTGTGATTGTGTGTATCTTGTGTGCATGCATGAGTAAATTCCCCTCAATAAAACACATTTTTTTTGGCTTACTTTTGAATCTTTGGCTGGTTCTTTTCCTGCCTGTGCCCATAAACACTGGTAGAAAAGATCTCACTAAGTTGCCCCCCTCTCGCAGCCTCCTGATTTTGAGCTAATTAATTCCCCACTTATTCAAGGAGGTATTTGGCATTGCAGGGTGGCCCTTGTGGCACCTACGTTTTAGAGTAACATGATCCTGCAGATAACTTGGAGCCAAACAATGTAGAGCTTTAAAGGTAATAACTAACATTTTGTATTTTGCCTAGAAACTAATTAGCAGCCCATGTAGTAATTTTAATATCAGTGTGATATATTCACTCCTGGATGTACATGTAATCACTTTGGCTGCCACATTTTGGAACAGTTGGAGTTTACCAGTGTGTGCACTACCATTGTTACCCTGTATTGTGGGGGTTCCGGGAGGGATGTCCAAATAACCAAGCCAAAAACACAAGATGGGGAAATTAACTCAAGCACTCTCTTAAGCTAGCGAGAGGCAGGGTAACTTTAGCTGGGATCTTTTACCCTATGTACACAGTGTCAGGTCAGAAAAGCAGTCAGACAAAGTTTTAAAATAGTAAAAATGACAAACAACAGAAAAGACACCACAAGCACACAGCTAACTAAGAAATTAGAAATGAGAGTTTTCAGGGGGAATGGGTGATAAGACATCTTTTCTCGTAGTCCTGGAGAAAACGGAGAGTTGCAGGGAAGAAAGCTCAGCACGGTTCGCTGAGGGGGCGACTCGCTGGACAAACTGACAGCAAGGCAGGATAGCAGTCCGGAGTGTTCCAAGGAGGGCTCGGAATTCGGTACCTTTTATAGGGGTGGATCGTGCCTACAGGCCATGCCATGCTCGGTGAGAACAAAGGAAATTTGGAGTGGGACAAAAGCGTTGGAAAAGGTCAAGTTTTAAATGATGAGTTTAGTGCTGGATGACAATAGTATAGCCAGTATGCAAATGGCTCAGCATAAAGAAAGTGCCGGCTCTCGGCCGAGCGTCTTTGTGTAAAGTCACGCTTAAGCAAGGTGTGTCTGCAAGAAAATGGTCCCTGAAGCAACAGAGAGACATTAATCTGCCTGCCTAAATGGGGATTGGAATGTCCAACCATTAACGGCCGCACCTGTTTACGTGTTTGTCTGGTGGCCCTTGCAAACAAGTGGAGCAGGGTGGCAGAGAGAGGTCAAATGAAGGCCAAACAAGTTTGATATCAAGAGATATCTGGTGCTATCACCAGGCATGACAGAACCGTGGTAACACCATCTTTAGGGCTTCCAATTTTAGGAAGGGGTGCAGTTGGCATATAGCCAAAGCTGATAATAAGCACTCCTGACCATTGCATCTATCTGAGCTGACCTTTGGAGAGGTGGATCCAGAAGCACACCTAAGAGGCAAACACAGTCTTTCAAGGGACGTGTGACACCATCCAGAACTGGTTGACACACCTCCAACCCCAGATTAGGACCCTTAATAGTAACCACCTCTATCTTGTCTGGATTCCGTTTCAATTTGTTTTCCTTTATTAAGCCCATTACGTTCTCCAAGCATTCATTCAGAGGAGATGCTTACAGGCATCTTTATACTTTCATCTGTTATAGATCTAACAGGTATCTATTATACATTGTTAGAAGGCATCTCTATGCATGTAATAGCTAATAGCCTGGCTATAAAAGTGTTTGTTTATGAAAATATTTCTATCCTACCCTATTGTGATGGAGTACAGGGGGAGTGGTATCCTGAGTGGTAGGAAAACCACCCAGCAACAGGTTGCCCGGCAACCAGAATGGCCACTCCAGAGAGAAACCTCACCTCTTTTAATGGGAAAGAGGGGGTGGAGGTCTGAGTGAAAATGTATTTATAGCAGACATACTGGTATGGTTGAAAGAGTCAGACTTTCAGGGATCGGGGCAAAAGGTGAAGTCAGAGGAGTTCTCATTCCATTGAGGGGAGTTGAATGACAGGGGTGTATCTTCTTGGGAAAAGCCTGGAGAAGGGGCAGAAGAGAAAGTAACCCACTGTTAAATGTGGCCAGAGACAGTGGCCTAAATTTGGAACACAGCCTTTGGCAAAGAGAGAAGCCAGAGGGCTGTGTGTTTGTGTGTGTCCTGTGCCTTTATGTTGTTGTAAAGAGACCAGAAACTGTTTAAACACACTCCAAAGATCTGTTTGAACTTAGACATACATACAAAACCAATATGCTATTCTCTTTGCTGTTTTAATAAAGATTGTATTATATTTTCTTATAAAGTTGGTCTCAACTGAATGATTCTCAGTGGTTATAACCAATCAGAACCACACTGCCATAAATCTTTAAAGGGGATTTAATTAATAACCGAAAGGCTTTATCCTGGTTACACAAAGGTGGTGTTTCTAGGGAAAGCCAGAGCTGTGCATAAAGTGGAAAGGTAGTTTGGCAGACTGGGGAGGGGAGACCTTCCATTCCGGTCTGAGAAAAGCAAAAGAAAAGTCTTGTTACCTGTTGTTGTCTCCACACCTATATCAAAAGATCTCAAAGTGGTATACAGGTGTTAAATCCTAAAAAAAATTAAAAATAATTTAAATAAACTAAAACATATCAAACCCATTAAGAAGTTAAAACAGGTTTAAAAGATTAAAACGCATTTAAAGTTTTGTGGATAGCTTTTGAAGTAAATCAAAATCAAAGACTTTCATAAATAGCCATGTTTTCACTTGATGCTTAAATGAAACCAGCATCTGTGCCTCCAAGGGAAAGGCATTCCACAATCGGAATGCCACAGTTGAGAAGGCCCTCTCACATATCTTCACAAAGTGTATTGACCTCACTGGTGACACTCAGAGGAGGTTCTCTTCAGCCGAGCTCATTGTTTGAGCAGATATAGATAGGGAGAGGTGCTCCTGCAAGTATTGAGATTCCAAGCTATTTAGAGCCAGTGAATTTTGCACTAGCTGCAATTTCTGAATCATCTTCAAGGGCAATTCCATGTGTAGCATATTACAATACTCTAATTAGGAGCTTATCAGTTCATGAACTACTGTGGCTAGGTTGTCTCTATCCAGGAAAGGTTGTAGCTGGTATGCCAGTCATAACTGTTGCCAACTCCAGTTCACTTGGGTTTCCAGTGACAAGGACAGATCCAGGAACACTCTCAAGCTATGCCTGCGTTTTCAGGGGGAATGCAACCCCATCCAAGTCAGGTTGTTTGCCCAATTCTCAGAACTAAGAAACACCAGTCCACAAAGCCTCTGTCTTATCAGGTTTCTTCTTCAGTTTATTGGCTCTCATCCAGCCCATTACAATATCCAGGCACTGGTTCAGCACCTGCACAGTATCAGTTGATCCTGACAATAAAGAGAAACAAAGCAGACTGTCATCAGCAAACTGGGGTGCTTTGAGTGTGTCTTCCTGCATGGCAGGGGGTTAGACTCGATGGCTGCTGTGGTCTCTTCCAACTGTATGATTCTATGAACCAACTCCAGAGGTTCTAATGACCTCACCCAATAGCTTCATATAGATAATGAAGAGCATGGAGGATAAAATGGAATCATGCAGCACCCTTAATAGCTATGAGGCTGAACAAGAATCCTTCAATGCTACTTTTTAGATAGATATTCATCATAGGAATAACACATTCTCAAGAGATAATTCATCTTTATTCATTTTAATGTCATGTATTTATTTGATTTATATCACCTCTTTCTCCCATCGGACTAAAAATGGGCCAGAAAAAGAGCAGACTGGCAGGACTGCAGAGCATCCAAGACACACTGCATCCAGCCAAAGAGCAACCCTTGAGCCACCCGCATTTTAAAAGTTATTTTCTCCCTCAGGGAAAAAAATGAGATTCTACATAAGAGTGATCAGCATAAAAAGACTACATATGCAGTGCTGTGTGCTTTGTAGGCATATGGGAAAAGGGTCTTTGACATTAATCCCTTCTATCTTGATGTTATTTTGTATCAGTTGGTTGATCAGACCAACCAACTAATCAACCAGCCTTTTTTCTCCTTATTTGAGATCATTCTATTGATTGCATCTAGAAAATGTTTTATATAAACATTCCCCATCCTTTCTTGTTCAAGATGCGATGGTTTGTGTGAGTTGGGTTTGATGTCCGTTTAACAGTGCCCAGGACTGATGGTATGGTTAGGTGCAAAGTAATTGAAAACAATTGCAATGATTCCCATCAGTGCACTTGTATTAGTTTCATGAATGAGGCAACAACACATGGCAGACAGATGTGCAGAACCCCCAGAGAAAGATTGCTATCCCATTGTCTGTCCACATTTTGGTCAAGTCAGTGCAGAATTTCATGATTTTTCTTTTGCAGGGTGTTTCATATAAGGTAGCTATTTTTGTTGTTGTTGCTGTGAACAAGACTCGAGAGAGTTCTCCAAAGATATCTCTCTCTCTCTCTCTCTCTTCTTTCTTTCTTTCTTTCTTTCTTTCTTTCTTTCTTTCTTTCTTTCTTTCTTTCTTTCTTTCTTTCCTTGTCTTTCTCCCAATATGGGATCCAAGATGGCTCACAACATAAGTTAAAACAAAATACAATTGGTCATTTTTAAAAAGCTTTTAAAAAACCAATTACTAGTAAGTAAACAAACATTTTTAAAACATTATCTTGAAACACTTTTAAAAGACATTAAAAACATAATACCTATGATAAAAATACAGCACACCCAACTAGAATCCCTTCCACAATGACCATAAAATCATAGAATTGTAGAGTTGGGAGAGACCACAAGGGTCAACCCCCTGTCATGCCTGAATAGGCCATGAAAGCATTCCCAACAGATGGCCATCCAACCTCTCTTTAAAAATCTCCAAAGAAGGAGATCCACTGCACTCACAGGCAGCATGTTCCACTGATGAACTCCTGTTGCCATCAAGAAGTTCTCCCTAATGTTTAGATGGAATCTCTTTTCCTGAAGTTTGAAGCATTGCTCCATGTCCCAGTCTCAAGCAGCAGAAAACAGGTTTGCTCCATCTTTCAGATGATATCCCTTCAAATATTTAAACATAGCTATCATGTCATCTCTTAACCTTCTCTTCCGCAGGCTAGCCAAACCCAGCTCCCTCAGCTTCTCCTCATAGGACTTTGTTTCTAGACCTTTTACAGTTTTGGTTGCCTTCCTTTGAACATATTCCAGCTTGTCAATATCCTTCCTGAACGGTGGTGCCCAGAATTGGACACAGTATTCCAGGTAGGGTCTGACCAAACCAGAATAGTGTGGTACTATCACTTCCCTTGACCTGGATACTGTACTCCTATTGATGAAGCCCAGAATCACATTGGCCAGTTAACAGTCAATGCCCCAAGTAAACAAAAAGATCTGTGCCTGCTGACAGAAAGAGAACAGAGAAGGGGGCAACCTAGCCTTAATACTTTCATTACAGTTCTTTGAATTTTGTTGCCTATAGTTTGGGATTACAAGCTTGCTGTTTTAAACAGTATACATTGTTATATATAAACTTTATTATTTGTACTTACTTTTTAACTTGTAAACATCTACAGCTCTAGATGTTAATGGAATGCTTGTTCTTCAGAGAAAAACCATTTATTGCTCCAGTGACTTTCAGACATCACTCAACTACCATCACCCCCCATGAATGACCAATGGTTGAGGATGATGGGAGCTATAGCCAATATCTAGAAGTAGGATTACCACTATAGCCAATATCTGGAAGTAGGATTACCATTAACAAGGCATAGGGCATCACACCTTTTAATGGATGTCTAGAAGGAGGAATTTTAGCAAATGTTGCTTGTTACATAAGCAGCACTTGTTGAAATTCTCTCTTCTACGCAGCCAGTCTCCTGTCCCTTATTTTATTTGACAACCTTGTCTGGAAGGCGCCAAGTCCAAGAAGGCTGGAATAGAATAAAGCAACTTGAATAAACAAATTGTTTCCACCCCTTTGACATTGGAGTTCAGTATCATCAAACCCAATTTTTGAATTTAAATTTTAAAATTTCTCAAGTAGCCACTAGATGGCCCTACAGATAGCTGTGAATACCAAACAATTTGTTAAGAGGATTTGTTTATAAAATGTTGCTCTTTCAGCAAATGATTTCTCAGGTACTCATTCAGAAACAAAGGGCAGCCCATCCAATTAACACAGTTAATGAATTACAGACAAGCTGTTCCTTCTGGGAAAGCAGTGAAGGAATGACTTCAGAATAGACATTACAACCATTGTACTTGCATTACAACCATGAATTCAGGCTCTAGTCTTTGCATTCCTGATGTCTTTGATGGGAAAATGTGAATCATTTAACTGAGATCACACCCAGTACAGGCCTTTCTAGACAACTAAACACAATATAGTGTAACTGAGCACTGAATTATATTTTTCAAAGAATCCAAATGAAAGACCTAATTAATATGTGATCATTCACAATTTAAGGCTGCAGTCCTGTACCTGCTTACCTAGAAGCAATGTCCCTTGAGCCCAATGAGACCTTGTTGTGGTTTTTTGTTACTTGAAGTCAAGAGGATTTTGACTTGCGTTGACCCTCGGTAGATGAGACACCCTCAAGTCACCCTCTTATCAACAGCCCTGCTCAAGTCTTCCAGACTCAGCACTGGACTGTTATAGCACTTTGATTCCATATTCAACATCCTATGGAATCCTGGGGTTTGCAGTTCCAGGAGGGGCCGGCCAGCCAACCCCTCCCGGAACTGCAAACCCCAGGATTCCATAGGATGTTGAATGTGGAATCAAAGCGCTATAACAGTCTACCACAGAAATGGCCTTAGTGCATCCATTTGTAATGCAGTCTTCTTCTTTTCCTACTGCCTTCTACCTTTCCAAGCATCATAGCCTTTTCATGTCTTCTCATGATATGTCCAAAGTCAGGTCTGAATTGTTCTTGAACTCATAGATATGTCTGTTTGCCAGTTTGTGATGTTTGTAGAAGGCTGCTCCAGAACCATATTTCAAATGAGTTGATTTTCTTCCTATCAGCTTTCTTTACTGTCCAGCTTTCACACCTGTGCATAGAAATCAGAAATATGATGGCATGGGTAATCCTGACTTTTGCAGATGGCACTGATGGTGGATCTCTCTGAGACAAAGGCAGTGGCACCATAGTTAAACTTGTTAGTACTGTGCAAAAGGGGGCACCAGTAAGCTAGTTTTAAGTGTCTTTTACCATGAATGGCTTAGGAGGAAACTATGATACACACTTTTGAGCTTTTATTTGCTGCATTTCTACTTTGCCTTTCCTTCAAGAATTTGTGTGCATAGTCTTCCTCCCTGTATTTATGCTTACAATGAAGACATAAGCTAGGTTAGACTGAGACATTGTTACTGATCCAAAGTGCACTTTGGGGCCAAATGTGGATTTGAATCAGCCTTTAGTCTTCCCAGCCACAGCCTAAAACTCTAACCAGTTCCCCACACTGAGCTATGTACTGGTGTCTTCTACACACCCCAACCCATTGTCTTCAACAGCTGTGTGATGAATTGGATGAATTGTTAACATCCTGAAAAGACTATGCTTTACAGTGAATATTTGCTTGTTAAATACAGCTGTTAAACATTTGTAAATCCTGCCATGGAGGGAAAAGTTAACATTTCTAATGTGTAATAGATCTTTGTGATTACTCATTTACATCACTTGTTGTACAGGGCTGCCAACTTTTTACTAGCCCCTGCTCCTGTTTCTTTAATAACAGCATAAAGTACAGAATAAAGTATACAGCATAAAGTACAGAATAACTGTGGGTAATAAACCATGGACCCTTTTTACACTGCACAATTGCCGCACTGTGATACTGGCTTAACTACCATCCTATGGAATCTAGAGGTTTGTATTCTGGTGGGGCACTAATGCTCTCTGGCTGAGAATTCTCAATAATCCCCTAAACTGCAAGTTTCATTGGATGGAACCATGGCAGTTAAAAGTGGAATCATAGTGCTATAGTTATATATAAAGCAAAGTCATAGTACTAGCCTAGCACCTGTCAGTTACCACTACTAAAGTGTTCTGTTAAATGAACATTAACAGGAGAAGTCATTTCCTGGTCACCTGGCAATCCTGTAGCTGTTTCTAATTGTATGAAATATCTATACTGAACTTTGGGCTGTGTATGTTCCATTAGGAGCAGTGGAACAAGTATTCTGGTATTCAAACCCCCTACTACATAATGAGGACAGTGGAGGTAACCAAGGCCATTTCCACACTACACTGTTATAGTGCTATTATTCCACTTTCAACATCCTATGGAATCCTGAGGTTTGCAGTTTAGGGAGGGGCATTTAGAATTCTCAGCCAGAGAGCTCTTTGGCTTCAGTCAACGTGTATGAATGTGTATGTGCCTTCAAGTTGCTGATTGACTTATGGCAACCCCATGAGTGATGCATCAGCAATCCCACCACACTATTCTGAACCCTTTAACTACAAATACAGAACTGAAGTTATTCCTGCATGGCAGGGGGTTGGACTAGATGGTCTTAGTGGACCCCTTCCAGCTCATAGATTCTGTGATTCCATGAAAGGCAGTGCATAAACATTACATTACACACCCAGCCTGGTGCAGTGGTCTGAGTGCTGGACTAGGACTTCAGGAGGCCAAGATTCAAATCCCTGCCCCTGGGTGATCTTGATCAAGTCACACTCTTTCAAACAAAGGCATTATCAAACCTCCTCTGAAGAAATCTTGCCAAGAAAAGTTAAAGTCATCATAAGACACATAACAACAACAGCAACAAGGCATGAAAAACTTGCTGCCTTCCCAACATTAATTCCAAACATCCCTAGCCTGTATAGCCAATGCTGACTAATGTTGAGAGTTGCAGTTCAACAGCATTTGGAGGGCAACATGATTCCCACCCCTGGAACAGTGTAATTCAGATATGATAAGAACATGGATAAAAGAATCTGCTGACTAAGAACTTGCAATGGGTATGCAACATAAAGCAATACCTTCTGAATCTCTCTCTCATGTATTCCAACCAACTTCAGGAGGTAGTCAGGATCAGGACCTGTACAGAATCGGCAGCTGTGCAAGACATAGGCTAAGGCTGGGCCACTACAAAGAGTGCAAGGGCCAATTTCTGCCCTCATAGTACACATTAGAGACACCAGATCCCATTTGATCTTGGAAGCTAAGCAGGGTCAGTCCTGGTTAGAACCTGGATAGAAGACCACCAACAAATACCAGGTGCTATAGGCTGTACTTCAGAGGAAGGAACTGGCCTATTTACCTTAAAGTATTCCTAGTCTAAGAAAACCCTATGAAATTCATGGGACCGCTACAAGTCAACAGGCAATTTGAAGGTATATATACGGACACAGTGGACAGCCCTCCCTGAAACGGCCTAAAGCTAGACGAAAGCAAAACTGGGAGCAACTTCTGGTTTATATTTTCAAGTGATGTGTGTTTGTTTTGTGGGTGGCATTTTAGGTTTTTGCTACTCTTGGAAATGTTGCTTTACCACTTTGGGGCATCCCCTCCCCAATCTGGGTGGATGACTGGGGAGGTTGGGGGGCTTATTTAGCAGTGGTTGGTAATTCCCATGTCAGTGGAGCAATGGATCCATTCCAGGTTTTGCCTAGCTTATCAAGGTTGGAGACCCAGGCGGTGAGCCAGTCCAGAGAAGGGAGAGGGAGAGATAACAAGAGTACCACCAGGAGGAGTCAAAGCAAGCAATTACTCATAGGCAGTCCATTTACCTAAGTCTGAGCAACAAGCAAAAGCTGTAGTCAGAGTCCAAAATCCAGAGGTCAGGAGCCAAGAGATCAATCCAAAGTATCAGGTGCTGGAAGCAAGGAACAGGCAAGGAGAAAACTTGTAGAAAGTTTGCCATAAGCAAAGGAAAGCTTCCAGGCAAGCAGTTATATAGCCCAGGCACAGGTGTGGCCAGTCACCGCTTCTTGAACTTAATCAAGGAAGCCTCTCTTTGCTCAGCTCTCTTGAGTCTCTGCCTTGTTTGTGGGCTGATTGGCACAGGCTCCAGCGCATCCTCGGGATCACAGCTAGATCCTGTTGCCCTAAAGGAGCAGGCAGAGGAACGTCCAAGCCTGCTTGGTCCATGGCAGCAGGGGAAGCTCTTGAGCTGCAGGATTCATCTCCAGCCAGAGCAACAGGGACCAACAGCTGCTGCTCGTCATCTCCACCCTGAGCAACAGGGACCAACAGCTAATGTTCATGATCAGCAGCTCTGACAGGGGCTTCAGTTATCACATAGCTTTAGAGAAGCTATCCCAAGTCCCAAATTTATTTAGGAATAGAGTTAAAGCCTAGATTAAAACCTGAAGTGGATTCACTTGTTACTGCGGCAGATAAACCCTATCCCAGGGTCTACAATTTAATATTAAAAATATCTTCATGTGTTTGAGAGGTCTCCTGAACGAGCACATAGGCAGGTACAGTCAAACGACCGAAAACAGGAAAAACCTGGTCAGGCCAGTAAACCATAGTCACGTAGCCCCAGGAGACCTCCAGACATAAAATACACAAAGGGTCCTCAGCCCCGAGGAGCTGGCTTGAAGGGATTAATGCATCTGACAAACAGCCCATCAAGTGAGGACGATTTGCATACATCCAAGGCTTTGACAACCTCGGCAAAGCCAATCATGCAAAGGACGTTGGCATATTGGAGCTTTGTTCCAGCTCTTCCACCTATTGTTCTCCCCAGGAAAGGATTAGCCCTCCAGGTACCTTTTCCCCCATAAATAGAGCTGGTTTTTGAGTGGCTCTTTGGATCACTCCTGGCTTCCCAGCAGACCGTCACCCCATCCATTCAGCTATCCCCTCAGCCCTCTGTCAGAGAAGGTTGGACCAAACCTCTAGGAAACACTTTGTGATGTGAATGTCATGTTACTCTGTTATGTGATATTGCCTTAATTGTTATGTGCACCCGTGGGAAGGAATGTGACTTGAGCTAGAAATGCTGAGTCATGCTGATGAGCACCAGGTGCAGACAATGTAAGGGTTGGCCAGGATTGGCTAGGTATCTGTATAAAGGTAGCACAATCCCAGCCAACAAGTGTACATGTTGACTGATGCATCTCTGCTGGAATGAGTAAGCTAGAAATGCTGGATTGCCATCTGGTCTTTGTAAATATTGTATATATTTTGTAACAAAGAAAAAGAGCCTCCATATTGGAAGATTACAAGCTGAGTGGGTGAGTGTTACTGGCTTAGTGCACCTGCTGCTAAAGGTATTCTCTGTTGCTTGGCATGTTTCCATAGCTGTGCGGAGCTATCTCTGCCGTATCTATATAGAGTTTCTTGGCTAACTTTTTCTTTTCTTTTTCCCTTTGAACATGGGACACCCTCCATGTGCTGAGTCTTATCTCTCTCTCTGCTGCTGTCCCGGACCTCTGGACTTCAGGACCAGGTGCAGTATTCCCCAGCTGTAACCCTCCAAAGCCCCCTATCCAATTTCCTCTCTTTTTATTCCTCGCTAGGTCTTGAGTGAGTGCGTACGTGTGTATGTGCGCAAGTCTTTATTTTTAATAAAATCATTTATTAGACAATTTTGCTTGGTTTTTGGCTCAGCCTGACCCCATAAACACTGGGTAAAAAGACCCTGCTAGGTTACCTTGCCTCTCGCATTGCTATTGCTTGTGGTCTGGCTAATTTCCATTCCCCATCACATGGAGCACATTGAGGTGTCCCCCTAGGGACCCCAGAAATCAGGGTAACACACTGCTCCACTGATATGGGAGCTACCAACTGCCACTGAGTCTGGTGGGTGTCTAGAGCACTGCAAAAAGTCTATGAGGGGCTGCATATGGTTTATGGGCTGCAGTTTCTCCACGCCATCACAGGCAGCCATTGCATGGGGTAAGCAAGGTGAATTTTGTAAGTACAGTTCCACTTCCTGCCTCACACATTTGTGAACACTTGAGGGAGGTTGTTGGGAGTTCTTCAGGTGGGAAAAAAATAATTTGGTCTTACCTTGTTTAGGGCTTTACATTTCCAGTTGGTAAGTATGTTAGTCCACAGTATTAAAATCAACTATGAGACATTTTAAAGATTAACCAGTTTATTACTCTACAGAAACCCCAATCTTTTGGCATCCCATTATCTGACAACTCTTTCAACACTTCCAAATTAAGGACAAGTTCCATTAATTCAATGTGGGGTCCACTCTTTCTTCAGTTCTTCTTGCCTATAGAGGCTCACTTGAGACCACCAAGCACATATGCTGCTTGCAAAGCAAGCTGAAAGGGGGAAAAGGCACCAAGCCTGCTGAGAGACTTTACAAGTAGCAGGCATGCATGGTCAGTTCTGAGTGAGCTTTTGTAAGTCCTTCATGTTCTCCATAGTAGACAGTCCCACTTTTTTACTATTTCAGCTTTTTGACAGTGTTCTAGTCCCAAACTTGTCAGAAAAGCAGGGGAAGCACGTATAGGCTTTTGTGAACTATGCTCCATTTCATCAAGTGCATGAAGTTTCACTTCAGTAAGTAGATTATTATACACATGCTAGAAGGCGGGGGGATTTTTTAAATCAATGCTGTACAAAGTGGTGGTCCCTGGACCAGTGCTGGTCCATAAACAATTTACAGCCATTGGCTTCTGAGTTTCCAGGAAGAAAGAAAACAGTTGTAGCCAGTGAGCAAAATATGAGAGCAGTCTCTGGAACACTGGGGGAAAAATATATTAGCAGTCCCTTACATCAGACATCTTGTGCACTGCTTTAAATCACTTTAAAGATAGTGATCACGGCTTTGCATTTCACCCAGAAATGGACACTAGCTACTCCCAAAATCTCCCCCTATTAGGGTTTAGGGGAAGGAGAATCAGAAGGTAGCGTTTCCAGAGAGACATAGACGCTGGAATCACTTTTACTAGATCAGAACCCGTCACCCACTTCTGAAGTGTCTCAGAATGCAGCTTTTGTTTTGAATGTGAGTAGAGGCATTTTTAAACATATGCCCTTGAGGAGATTCATCTTCAGCTTTTGGGTTTTTTCACATGCTTCTTTTTGATAAGAGGCCACTGACTGAATAACAAAATAGCATTTCTTCTCTTGGATGCTTGGGGCTCCAAGCAATGAAGAGGAGACAAGAACCAAGGCAGCTGACACTCTCCAGACAAATCTGTGACAAAACTTTTGCAACCATTTATTAGGTCAGAAATACTTCACTCAAAGAAAGAGAGAGAGGGAGTGCACACATGTGGTCTCCCAGATGTTTTTTGACTGCATCTCCCATAATTCTTCACAATGTCCTGTGCTGGTCTAGACTGATGGGAGTTTTAGGATAAAAAAATCTGGAGGGCCACAGTTGCTAATCCTGCATTAAAACATTTCTAATCTAATAATGAAAGTCAAAATCTGAGAGTAAGATTAAGAATTACACAATATCCCAAAAAGCACTGAAGCAGGACTTGCTTGCAAAAATCAGCAATTATTGTATGCCAACAAATAAGCTGCAGTCAAAAAAGTAACTCTTTCAAGCTATGAATAAAAGATGAACCTGAATGAACCAAGAGACCCTTGCCTGTGAATAAATTTGTCTGGAATAACAGGAAACTTTTTATGGTGAGCTCTCCTGAAAACCATATGGAGCTTCTTATATCAGGTGATGGATTGGAAGGGAATAGCGGTGTGGCACCTTAAGCAGGAGCTGAGTTCCTATGCAGTATCAAGCCAGCCCTCAGAAGCAGATAGACACCATCTTTAATCTCCCAGACGCAATGCTCATTGTCACACTGACAGCACAATGGGCACTGCATTTGTGGGATTGAAGATGGTGGCCGCCTGCTGCTATTTAAAAGTGTCATCCTGCCACTCCTGCTTTTAGGCCCAGGTAAGTTACTCATCAGGTGAAGGGGCAGCAGTCCCAGGCCTGGGCCAGAGGAAAGAGGCAAAAGGGGAGATGTCATTTATTTTTCCAAGTTGGGATATGCTGTGGGCTGGTCTTACTCTTATGGATATCTTGATGGATTCTCTTTAAGAAGAATATAAATTAAAAAAATTAAAACGTGTTTGAGATTGATTCAGTAACACAATGTCTATTAACACTGTATTTATTTTATACGAGGTGGTAGGCTACGCCAGAACTTTGAAAAGTTTTTTTTCTACACATCCCAGAATTCCCCCATCAAATGTGGTATGCTGGGAGCTGTAATCCCTAAAGTAGCATTTCCCACTCCTTAGAGCTTATGCTTAGACTTACAGCAATACTAAAATGGAGCAACTTTCAATGTTGATTGTGCAATCTTCTTCCTTAAATGTTTTCACTAGCTGTTTTGTATTTATTAAGTGTATTTCATGGTAACAAACACAGGATTCCAAAGTGGTCTTCCATCCAAGCATTAATCCAATCTGGTTGCCCTTAATGTTGGCAAGGTACCTGTATCATGTGCCATCACATTATTCCCTTGATTTAATAGTCCTCATCCTTATTTCATCTTTAGTCCAGTATTATAACATTTTTATCTGAGTGGGATGTTTTATGGCATGTAGAATGACCATTGATGTGTTACCAGAAAGATGATGAAAATAGGCACAGATTTGCCTTAAAACTGTATATTCTAATTTGTACCTATGGAGGCAAACTTTGAACTCATTACAGTACTGAAATTTAGATAGAAATACAATAGATCTCACTATTGTTAAGATGACCAGGTAACCTGTGTGCCTGCCCATTCAGTCTGCTGTCCAGGTGCTGCCTGTTGATGTCCACTGCTGTTCAAGGCCCCCATGGCTCTCCCTTTTCATTGCTTCACTTCATACCAAAGTTGAACTGGTTAGCCCTCCAAGTGGAAGATGTCTTCAAACAGACAATTATAGCCATTTCTGCACTAGACTATTATAGCCCTATTATTCCACTTTCAACATCCTATTGAATCCTGGGGTTTGCATAGGATGTTGAAAGTGGAATAACAGTGCTATAACAGTCTAGTGTGGAAGTGGCCTGTCCTTTGTAAAGCAGTGCACATGAACATCCGGAGTTAGTGGTAGGTACCTTCTGCAGCTCTGGGGGCCATATTTTTTGTTTCTGTGACTTTTGAGGGAACATACAGGCTGAGATCCTACATCAAACAGACGGAACATGGGGTCTCACCCATGCAATTCTGTGTCTACACCAGTGATGTAGACTTGAGTCGATAGACTCGGACTCAAATCAGACTTAAGTCACTTCGGTGATTCAACTCAGACATGACTGGGCAATAAATGAGGCACTGACTTGACTCTACACGAGACTTGTATATTTTTAGTGACTGATTTGCTGTCTTTGGTTTAGTAACATAACACATTCATCCAGAAATCTTACAACTTTGACAACAACTTTACAACACCTCCATCTCTTTTTGCTTACTGGTTACATGGCAATCTATCTCAAGCCCAAGGTGTGGGTGCATTTCTCAGAGGGAAGGCAAACAGGTTAGGCAATGGGCTTGAGGTGGGCTCGAGGTCTGCTCAGCAGCATGTCCCTGCTGCGTATCGGAGGAGCCTTCTAAAATGTTTCCTAAGAGCAAAAGACAAAACTTACCCCCAGAGTGCAGCGTGCGTTTCTCAGAGGGGAACAGCAACTGTGTTAGGCAACAGGCTTGAGGAGGAAGGATCCTTCCTTCTAAAGCTTTTGAAGCTTCAGTAATGGAGAGAAAGAAGAATCCTATTCCCCATGGCTGAAGCTGCAGATGGCAAAATTGCAAATGTGGAGAGCCAACTCTGCTTAAATTGTTAAAACTGACTTTATTTGACACTGTCCAATAATTCTGGAATTTTGGTTGGGGTATAAAGTTGGCTTCCAGACTTGAGACTTGACTTGAGAGTATATTCAAGGACGAGACTTGACTTGAGACTTGGAGTAAAGACTTAAATACATCACTGCTCTACACCCAGATGTATTCTTTTTAACAGGCAGCAGGGGCTATCCTCAAGTCCCAAGCCCCAGCCAAATCCTCTCCCCCTCCAGAGCTGCCCAGACAGAAGCAGGGAGACAAAGATGATGAAGAACTAGCTCCTCTTGGCTCTGAGGGGAAGAAATGTGCTCACAGTGGAATGCACTCTCCTGTTCCTTCCCCTCAGAGGTACATCATCTGAATTGCCTCCCTCCTTCTCCTCCTCCCCATCAATCAACAGAGCCCTCAGCGGCCACTCCTAGGGTTTGACAGTTGGAGGGGGAAGGTATTGGATGTTGCACAAAAGGGATACAGAACAGCGCCTTATGTTCCATCCATAAAGAGAGATATGTTTGCATCAGCCATGCTTAAAGACACACGTCACCAACAGGATTCTGGTCACAGACGGTCAAAAATGCCCTTCTCCATATAAAATAAACCAGAAGTGACCCAAAAGTCAAAGCTGGCTATGAAAAAATGAACATTTTTAATGCTACAGTGCAAAGGGTGGCCTGTCATCTATTTGAAAAGTGAAGCATCACTCCAGTAGAAGCAATTCAGTTCCTTTGCTTTATTTTTATTTTTTTCTGGGAAAGGTGGTCTGGGAGATTCTGGCCAGGAACTGGAGGCCTCAAAAACAACCATGGGACACACTTTGCACAGCTCTGCCTTAAGGGGAAATGATTGATGCAAAGAGTGAAAGGCAAAGAACAAAAGAAGGCAATATAAGTCTGGGAAAAGACTTCTAAAGTGGGGCAATTAAAGGTTATTGCCAGCTCTCACATTTGTGATGGGTAGTGTTCAAGACTGGCTGCAGCTTCTAGAGATGTTAAATTATGGATGGTTTAATGATGCTTTTTAAAATTTTGGACCTCATATTGTTTTAGCTATTTTGTCTTAACTCATAATGTAAGCCACTCTGAGTCCCATTTCTGGAGGAAGGCAAGATATAAATCAAATACCTATAGCAAACAAATTCACATCCAAAGCCAATATTTTTCAAAATACATTGCATTATGTAACATGCGACCGGAAAACCATGAGATTCCTCACTCACCCACCTACCCATACATCTTTCTTTCTGTCTCTCTCTCTCTCTTTTAATGCAAAGCCTGGCATGGCTTTGAATGCACTCCACCTCTAACCATGCAAACCAAGGGCTGCCCTCAGGACCAGATGTTTTTTGGAGGGGAGCCTAGAGGGAGCTATGAACTCTCTTTTTTCTCCCCCATCAAAAGAGGGGAGACTCATATTTCAACCCACCCACTCCCCACAAGCCAGAGCAAGAACATCTGCTCTAAAGGTACTGCTTTCCCATTCTGTCCCACGTGTGAATTGAACCCCTTTTGGGTCTCTGCCCTTTGTGGTTCTATGTCTCACCTATTTCTGGACTATTTTGTTTTGCTTGGTCCATCTTCTCTTTGGAAAAGCATCCCCCAGTCTAGAGCCTTCCAGACATGTTGGACTGTAACTCCCATAATCCACCACCTGCTTCATGTGAGATGCAGGTCCAAAACATCAGTAGGCCGTCAAACTAAGAAAGGGTGTTCTAGAATGAACAATCCCATCTTTCATGCCATTCTCATGCGGAAGGTTTTTCAGGTCTAAAAAGAAGTCTCTGAAACACTCTCTTCGCTTTTAGAATTGAGGAAAATATGGGGAGGAAGCATCCAAAAATTAAAGCATTATGCTGCCTCTTCATTTGCTTTCTGTATTACTGCTCATCCTTTTCTTTGAAATAATTTGCTTGCATGTCTGCTCTGTTAGTTTTCTTCCCAGTCATTACTGTGCAGAGCATAGGTCTCGGAACTGACATTTCAGTTGTGTAGTCTCCAGCAGATTTTAAAACAGAAATGCCTTTCTTTCCTTTTCTTTGGCATTAGAGTCTTGAAAAGCAAAGAGGCTTGGGGAAAAATGCACTTTGTGCTAAAGATCAGGAATGTTAGTTTCATATCTAGTGGACATTATGCTTCTGCATATTTTTAGTTTCTCATTTACTCAAACCAAGTTCTGTATGGTAGGTCTGTTTCTGTTGGTTGCACTGTTTTCAGTGAGCTCAGATTTCCACACTCATACAAAAAGCAAGAAAATTGTAATTAATCTCTCTCTCCACCAAAGCTCTTTAGATCATTTGAAACAGTGATTTGAAAAACAATACAGTCAGCCCTCCACAGCTGCTAGGGTAAGGGGCACATAATTCCTGCAAAGGTGGGAAACCGACAAATATCAAAGAGTGTGTGTGTCTGTCTGTCTGTCTATCTGTAGGGAAGGGGGTGAGTGTATGGTGGGGAGAGTGGGTACCTCAAGTCCAAAGCAGATCAGGGAAAGGAGATGAAAAGTTGTGGGTGGCCCTGGTAGTTTTATACTTCCTCTCTCTTGCCTATCTCCTTTCCTTGGATGGGCGGGGGGGGAGGGCATCAGGATTTGTGGTGCTGAAGAATTAGGGTGTGAGCTATCCTTAGCTGGCTAGAAAGCAGCTGGTGGCGGGAGGGTATTGGATGCAGGTTGCTGCACAGCCTGATCAAAGGCTGGGAGGAAAGGTTCCTCAGAAAAGCAGCACTTGAGTGGGTAGGCAGGGATTAGAGAAACTCACAAATAATCAAATTCATGAAAGTGAAACCCACACATGTGAAGGGCTCCCTTTACTTTTTTGGACTACAGCTCTCAGAATCCCTCAGCCTGCTTAGCCATACTAACTGGGGGATTTAGGGAGTTATAAAGTCCCCAGTTAGGTCTCTGGCAGTGGTAGGACTGTGCATAAGTCCTCTCCACCCCAAAGATCTTAAAATTCAGCCAGGCTTGTATAGGAAGATAAGGTCTTTCACAGTGTCTGGACCTAAGCTATGTAAGGCTTTATAGGTCCTAACTAGCAGTTTGAATTGTGGCCAGAAATGAACTGTTGGTAAATTATTCTGTATCATGAAACATACCAATCCTTAACTATGGCTCATTGTGCTTTTCATACAGAATATAGTGAGTTGGGCCTCTGCCACCTGGTTTTGGAGTCCTTGTTAGCATCGAGGCCAAATATTAACAGCTGTCCAGTGCTGAGAAAGAGCCCATTTGTATGAGTGACCTCATTCGATACTTTTTGCATTAGCTTGACAGCTGGAGTCTGTAAAAGAAAAAAAATACAAAGGCTGCCAGCAGACTAGGGGAATGGATTTTCCTCTGCTGCTGCTAACCTGCTTGTACAATTCTCATAGGTATGAGAGAGCATGTGGGTTATATTTACACACTTTTGCTTTTCTTTGTTTGCTTCTACACTATAGAACGCTTGGGAATTCATCTTCCATCAGTCTTGGCCTGGTGCCCCATATAGCCAGCAAAGAGGAATTTGGTTGTCAAATGGGGATAGTCTAAATAGAACTAGTTTGGGGCCCTAATTGTACCATTGGCTGTCCAAGAATGCTGGACCTCGTCAGCAAAAGGCTGGAATGCTCCTCTGCTTCATCATTTGCTATCAATAAAGCTTATGCTATAGCAGTAACATGTGTCAGTGTTTGGCACCAAAAGATTTTTGGGGAGGTTTAGAATTACGCACAGGTCCTGAACAGGACACAGATACCTTGGCCATTTCCGCATTAGTGCCCCTCTCTAAACTGCAAACTCCAGGATTCCATAAGATGTTGTAAGTGGAATAATAGCACTATAGTGTGGAAATGGCCCTTGTCTACCTCCCCTGGCTGGGAAGGGGGAATCTATATTTCTCCTCTTTGAACCATCATTGTGTAGGTTTCCTGGACCATCATAATGTCCATGAAAACACTTCCTTGGGCTAATCCTTCTTTTGTTAAGTCGAGATATTGATAGGAAACTTACCATGATCAAACACTTCTTGATGCAAATCTCAGAGGAAGCCCACAGAGTATACCAGTCTCTCCCCTTGCCTCTCTTTCCCCTGTTCTTTCTCTTGTTCCCCAGCTCAGCCACACCTTTTTTAACAAAATGTAGAGTTCCAGTCAGTTTTGTAGGCCACCTGCTATATCCTCTTCCTCATGAAAAGAAAAGGAAAATAAAGACAATGTCCACAGTGTCACTGGTATAACACACATTCAGTCAGTGCATGACACCATTAGCATATCTTGCACACAATTTGCAGTGTGGCATGTGCAAACCTACTAAACTTACTGAAATAAAGAAATAAGCTCATGCTTATCTAGAAGAAATGTCATGAAGCTGGTAGCAGAAACCTATCTTAAAGGTAACAATGTAAGTTTGTTTCTGCAAGACGGTAATCAAAAGCAAA
Organism: Ctenosaura bakeri; assembly: GCA_948474755.1. Classification (NCBI taxonomy): domain Eukaryota; kingdom Metazoa; phylum Chordata; class Lepidosauria; order Squamata; family Iguanidae; genus Ctenosaura; species Ctenosaura bakeri. The sequence goes on from CAOLHI010001418.1 coordinate 212,841, forward strand.
GCTGGATAAAGCTACTTTTTTTTTTATTATATCTCAGAAATCTCCAAGATGTAAGAATTAGTAGTTACAAGTGGAATCATTTATTCTGATATCTGCTGGGAGACTCTCTCTCCTAAGTAGAGGCACTCCAACAAATTCCTGAGGTGCCTTGAAGACAATGTCACTGTTCAAAAGACAGAAGAAAGAACAAGGCAATCAGCAAACCTGGACTGGTTCATCACTGGAATCAAAGCAGTTGAGACTTTAACGATGTAACGCTAGAATTCATGATTTTGGGATAGGCCAAAGAAGAATATAGTCAAACACAAACCTTGGATTTCAGGAAAGCTGATTTTAACAAGTTCATGCAAATACTAGGTGGAATCCCACAGCTAGACATGCTAAAGGAAAAAAGGTAGCCAGCAAGAGTGGCAGTGCAAGATGAAGGAGTCGCAAAAGCACAAACATAAACAAGTCCCATAGACAAAGAAAAATGGGAGACATCTGAAAATGCCAACGTGGCTGCACAGCAAACTCAAGAATCAAGTGAAAAGAAAAAAGAGTTTGCACAAATCAGGAAGAGTACAAATGAACAGCCCAAACTTATAGGAATAGTAGAAGGAAAGGTAAAGTTCAGAATGAGCTACGACCAACCAGGCAAGCAAAGAGCATCAGAAAGGGGGTTTTCAGATATACTCAAGGCAAGAAAATGACCAAAGAGACAGTGGAACTGCTGTTCAATAAGCAAAATGCTAACACCTCACAATGAAAAGGCAGAACTGCTCAACATCTGTTTTTCTTCAGTCCTCCCACCCCACCCCTAAAGAGAACTGTGTGCTTCCACATATAAGCAAAGACCTTGGTATGGGGTCTGGATTGCATATCAAGAAAAAGGAGACACTCAGAAATCACCTAGTTAGCCTAAGTAAGTTCAGATGTGCAGGACCCATGAACTGCATCCCAGAATACTGAAGGAAATTGCTGACATATTCTGTGAACAACTTGCCATTATTTTTGAGAGATCCTAAGAGAAGAGGTAAAGTGCCAAAAGACTGGAAACAAGCCAACATGGTCCCTCTCTTCAAAAACAGAAGAACCAGTAACTATAGACCAGTCTGCCTGACTCAATACCAGGAAGAATATTGGAAAGGATTATACAGCAGTCTGTTTGCAAGTGTCTTTATGACAATGCAGTGATTAGTAGAAGCCAGCATGAGTTTCTCAGGAACAAATCCTGCCAAAATGAACCTTATATCTTTTTTTGATCAGGTCACTGGTTTAGTAGATGGTGAGAATGCTGTGGGTATCATTTACTGGGACTTCAACAGAGCAATTGATAAGGTCCTTCACTGGTATTTTGATTAGCAAACTGACTAGATATGGAACAGATAGAAATACCATCAGATGGTTCCGTAATTGGTTGGAAAACTGCGCATCAGTGGCTATGTTTGAAATTGAAAGGGGGTCTCAAGTGGAATACCACATGTTTCTTTCCTGGGGCCTACGCTCTTTAATATTTTTAACAATGATTTAGATGATAAGGTTTAAAGAATCCTTATCAAATCTGCACATGATACAAAACAAGGAGGAATACTAACATACTGGAAGATAGGACAGAATTCAAGAGGACCTTGATAAACTAGATAACTGGGCTGAAACTGATAAAATAAAAGTCAACAGAGAGAAATGCAGAATTCTAAATTTAGGCTACAATATCCAAAAGTATAAGTATAGGATGGGGGATACTTGGCTCAACAGTACTACATGTGAAAATGGCCTTGGGATTGGATTATTGTTGATCATAAATTGAACAGGAGCCAGCACTGGGATGCTGCAGCAAAAAAGACAAATGCTATCTTAACTTTCTTTAATAGAACAATAGTTTCCAAGTCAAAGGAATTCATAGTCCCACTACATTCCATACTAGTCAATCTCTCATCTGGAGTGTTGCATTCAGTTTTGGGGACCTCATTTTAAGAAGGATAAAGAAAAGTTGGAGAAGGCTCAAAGAAGATTAACAAAGATGGTAAGAGGTATAGAAAACAAAACATATGAAGAGAGGTTGAGGGAGCTGAGCATGTTCAGCTTGGTAAAGAGAAGACAGCAGTGACATAATCACACTCTTTAAATATCTCAAGGACTGCCACAAAGACAAGAGTGCAGATGTTCTCTGTTGCTTCAGAGAATAGAACTAGGTCTAATGGTTTTTAAGTTACAGGGGGGTAGATTTTGACCGAACATTAGAAGGAACTTCTTAACACTGGGAACAGTTTGGGAACTGAACTGATTGCCTAGGGAGCTTGTGGGTCTCCTTCTCCGGACATCTTCAAAAAGAGGCTGGACAGCTACCTGCTGAGGATGCCTTAGCTGGAGGTCCTGCATTGAGGAGGGGGTTGGACCCAACAGCCAATAGGGCCCTTTTCTGCCTCTGTGATTCTATGCTGATATAGCTAACTGTAATTAATGTGATGATAATTGAAACATACATTGTGAAAGATGTGTTTTTTTCTTTTTAAGTCCAGTGCTTTACAGACTGAGCCCACATTTACACCCCTTAACTCTCACCCCTCTGAATATTTAAAATACCCTCTAAATCAAGGATGGGGGACCTTTGGCTTTCCAGGCATTTTGAAACACAGCTCCCACATTCCCTTACCAAGCCGGCTAGCATTTTGGCACGCTGAAGCCCAACACCTCTGGAAAGCAAAGGCTCCTCAGTCAATCCTAACTCCAATTCCTGAGAAAAACATTGGCCTCCCATGTCAGTTCCCCATTTAGACCCCTACCACCTGAAGGGCTTGTTGTCATATTATTGCTATGGTCAAGAGGTAAAAATAAATAGGTCAAACACCCGCCCATAAGGAAGTTCGATACCTGAAGAGGTGATACCCTCCTTTCTTGCTGAATGTGCAGCGATCTCAGAATTTTATGCCAACACTGCAGCACAGTTAGGCCATTTCCGCACTAGGCTGTTATAGCGCGATGATTCCACTTTCAACCTCCTCTGGAATCCTGGGGTTTGCAGTTTCGGGAGGGGCCGGCCGGCCCCTCCCGAAACTGCAAACCCCAGGATTCCAGAGGAGGTTGAAAGTGGAATCATCGCGCTATAACAGCCTAGTGCGGAAATGGCCTAAAGTGGAATAATAGCGCTATACCAGTTTAGTCCAGAAATGGCCTATGACTCTGTAGACCAAGGTTTGAACCACAGAAGCCCCCTGGGTGGAGGTGACCTTGGTCAAGGCCCTCTCTCACAGCGCCAGAGGGGGGCAAAGGCAACCCTCCTCCCGACCAAATCTTAATCCCCGCGATATTTCTGGCCAAGGGATTCCCCAGCCAAAAAAATCCCCTTAGAGTTGCCATAAGTCGGCACCCAGCGACAAGGTTGCCGGGGAAGGAAGGTGGCTGGGAAGCAACCCGAGGAACCGCTGGACCTCCTTCCTCCCCCCTCCCTCGGAAGGTCTTTCCCACGCCGCGCTCCAGCCAACCAAATTTGCAGCCCTCGCCGGCCCGCCTGGCGGGGGTAGCCTCTGTCCCTTTAACTAGCCACCGCCGCCAAGAAGACACGCATGCGCCGGGAGCGCTTGGCTCCTGGCATGGTGGGGAGGGGGAAAGCCCAGCGGTGGCCGCCCCCGGTGCAGCCCCCGGGCGTCGAAGCCCTCGCCGCGCCAGGCCGCCGCTTCTCCGCGCCGGGGCTGAAGAGACGCCGCCCGCTCTGACGGAACCGCGGCCTTTACGCAGCTGCCGGCTTTTGTCCCCCGCCTGCGGCGACGGCGGCGGCGGCGGCGGCAGCCTCTGTCCAGCCGCTCCTCCTTCTGGCCCCGAGGCGAAACAAGCCGCTAGCTCCGAGCAGGCGGGCCGCCGGCCCTGAGGTCGCCCGCAGAGCTAACGGGTCCGGCGGGGAGGAGACAAGCGCGCGAACTGCCTTATCGCCAGAGCGCAGCAGGAGCCGCCCTCGTTGGCCCGCCTTCCCCCCGCAGCCGCCTCCCGGTCCCTTCCCCGGCCGCGCTGAGCTCACCTGCCCGCAGCATAGAGGGGTGGGACGGCACACCCCGAAAAGACCCCCCCCGCCGCCCCTCTTTCCCCCTCGGCTGCCGCCGCCGCCGCTTCGCCCCTTCAGCCGCTTTTGTTTGGCTTTCTTATGCGCTGAGTCTGGCTGGGAGCGGAGCGCGAGGCGCCCGGTGCTTCAGCTGGGCGCTTTCTCACGCTTCCTGGGCTTCGCCCTCCTGCCCTGGGGATGCTTTCTTGGACCTCCTGCGGCTGCTGGAACCGTTGGCCATGTCTTGCTAGGTGAGTGAGATTTCTCCTTCCCTTTCGCGCTCAGTTGCCTCCGTATCTCTGCTGCATCTCCATCCCACCCGTTTTCCTTCAAAGGAGGGGGACTCTTATCATTGTTCTCTCTCTCTCTCTCTCTCTGTATCCATGAGGGAGAACTGCCTGGTCTCATTGTCTCTAAACAATTCCTTAACTCTTTCCAAGATGCTCTCTTAACTTCATGCATCAACAGTTCTGGGTGGCGAGTTTAAAATACGGTATAAACCTTGCTGTCTGAAGGGATCTTGTGTGAATGAACCACGCCCTTATGGTCTGTCTGTCTTGTCTTAAAGGGCCTCAGCCCTCTTAACTGCCATGTCTTCAGCTGCCTTGTTGTTTTCCCTCTAGCAACCCGAAGAAGCTGGCTGGCGGCGGCGGAGGGGATCTGCTATAAAGCGGCAGCCGAAGGTAAAAATTGGGTGGATGTAGGGATGCCAGGTGGCAAAGTGGATGCCGGAGGCAGTGTTGCCGCCCCACGGAGATCAGAGGCCAGAGACGGGGTGGCACAAAGAGAGGAGGAGCAAGAAGAAGAGGGGGATGAAGATCTCCGAGATGGTGGCGTCCCGTTTTTTGTGAACCGAGGAGGGCTCCCCATCAATGAGGCCACATGGGAAAGGATGTGGAAGCATGTGGCCAAGATCCACCCTGAGGGAGAAAAAGTAGCTCTGAGGATTCGGGGAGCCACTGACTTACCCAAGGTGAGAGAGGAATTTTGTACAGAAATAGTATCAATCTCTGCTGCATTTGAAGAGCCATTCCATCTTTCTAGCCTGAGAGGATTGGGTGGGGTCTGAGGGTCAAAGCAGACACACTGAAAACTTACACCGATCCAGACCAAGGGCTCTTCTTACTGCTATAGGGTCACAAGAAGGGAAACAGAGATGGGGAATGGATAGTCCTTCAGCTCCTGTCATCCCTCACCATGAGCTGTACTGGCTTGGACTGGTGGGAGATCATAAATAACTGTGTCAATGGGATCCACACTTTCCCCAGCCCTGTGATAGAATTCACTGGTTTAGCAAACCATATTCTATTTTGTAGCCAATGTAGTCATGTTGGCTAGAGGATTAGAAGAGAAGCTCTGTTAGTAAGTCGTGGCAAAAATGATTGTGAGAATGTTCAGGGTTAAATTGTTCATTGTGATGTGAGTGTTCCTAGGTCAACATACATAAAATAAAAAAAATGTTTGAGAAGGCTGAGGAAACTGAATTACAGAAGACTTGTACTTGCTAACTTGTATCAAGCCTTGTAGTGAAGTATACCAGTGTAGTGAAGTATGGAGAGATTGCTCAGAAACACCTGAAGAGATCTGAATTGTACACACATGGGTGGAAATACTTTCACTGCCTGTTGTTAGATACCACTGATTTGTTCTCCATAAAAATGCCAAAGAGCTGAGTACAGTGAGTGGTGTTGATAGACTCTTCTGCAAAGCAGTAATTCTTCACTTCCATATTGCTTTCTACTCCAGAACAGTGTATCTACACCATTTCCAGTCTAAGTTGTACAGAACATGGGGGTAGCCTTGTTAAAGACATTTGCAAAATAAAACAACAAGAAAAACAAAAACATGGTGGAATAGACCAAATGGTTCATGCAGTGCAGGAAGATCCTGCTTGTGTCTGATGAGCAGCAATGCCAGATGGCTTAACTGAGTGGGCAAAGGGAGGGAATTCTCTGGGGATGGGAAGACAGATGGGAAATCAGCTACTAAATGGAAAAAAAAATGGCAAAGCAGAGTAGACTCCACTCAGTATAGACTAAGATGCCTGTCTTGTACAAAGCAAATTGTTATCTGTTTGGCTGTGTTGGCCTTCATACCTCAAGCCTTCACCAAGAAGACATATTGTCCTCAAAGATTTCAGCTTGCAGCCTGAGTGATCTTGACAATTTTAACCAGAGCATTGTTAAACTCTGGAAAGGAAAACTTATGAAGGTGTGGCTGCAATGGTCAAAGCCACTGGATATGAATTGCTTACAACAGCTGGTACTTTGGCTCTCTTTGCACTGACTGTTCATACTTTTTGCTTGGAGGCTTCCAGTTCTGTGGTCTGGCGCTCACTGGATTGGGCCCTTGACTGCTAGTACCAATTGGCCAATTATGGTATTTTGCTGGGAGCAAGTTCCAGCCCATCAGCCTCTTCACTGATACTGTTGGATGACACTGTTATGTGACTTGGCATTTGGCACTTAACATATCACTGGAGATAGACATGGGACAGGCAGTAGTCTCCCAGGCCCATTGGAATAATAAATATTAGAGCACCCTCATGCCAGTGTTTGCATCCAGTAAATGGCTTGTTAGTGGATTTTACTATGATGGAAGAGAGCCAGATTGTCCTGCTTTGCCTGCTAGGGAAAGGGTCTTCTTCATCTCCCCTTGTGCTCTCCTTTGCTTTCCCATTTTCTGTTTGGAGAGATGGATAGCTTCCCAGAATGGTTATACGGGGTATAAAAGGATGTATTTGTTCTGAAACAAGTCAGCAGAATGGATGGAGTGAACAGAACTTCACTTTAGAGTTAGTACTATGACTTAAGGCCATGCAGGAGGGCATGAATCTTGTATCTTGTGTGTTTTGTTCTTGTGCGTTATTGCCAAGCTTTGTTTCCCTCAGTGCTTTTGGATTTAGTGTGCTATCTGAATATTGAGAACATGCTAAACCTGCCAGAACTCCACAGTTCCAAAACCTGGACGTAATCTTTGTTCTGTAGACGTTTCATGTCTGGATGAGATCCAGTTCCAAGCTCTCTGAGTCAAATATGGGTGTCTAGCAAGTCCACTAGTCCAGTGTCAGGAGTTCATATATAGATTTATAACTGAGGTTGTGTCTGCATTGTAAAGGCTGTGCAGGAATGGTTGAAAGCAGTGTTTTCTGTTCTGCCTCTGAGGAAGTCTGCTCTGCTATGCAGAGCAATACTTGCAAATTTTCTATTGTGTGATTTTTTCATTAAAGCACTGTCTCTCTCAGGGTGTCTCTAAACTAAACTTAGACAAGTTACTTTTTGGACTACATCTCTCAGGAGTCCTCGGCCAGTCCAAAAAAGTAAGTTTTCCAAGCTGTGCTGTAAGCATCACATCCTTCTGTTACGTATGCTCAGTGTGGTAACCTGTAGTAAACACACATTGCCAACTCACACTGTAACCCACACTTCTCTTCGGGACTTCTAAAGTTTACTGTTGGCAATCCAAGACGAAGAAATGGTGAGAAAAAGCATGCAAGTTTTGCCTTCATTCATTTCCAGGGCCTTTTCCATAATCAAGGACAACTTTTGTAGAGAGGAGTCTCTTCTATTCGCAAGGCTTTTTTGTGCACCTGAAACCTTGGAAAATTAAGCGTTCTAAAGGAAGCTCCCTCAATGCACAGACTGAACTGAGAGTGACAAGAGTGGGGACAGAGCTAAGAGTTGGAAAAGTTACTTTGGAGGCTGTAGTTTCCAGAATCATCCATCTTTGGAGTTGTAGTTCAGAAACATAACTTTTCTGAGCTCTGGGCCTAGTGTTCTTGTTCTTGCCCTCTATCTTCACATGCTGTTGTAATTAATTTTTAGAATTACTTAAGACTGCTCAGCTTACTAAAATCTACTTGCAGATGTGTTATTGTGATGAAATAGGCCCTAATCATGATATCAGGTTTATTATTTGTTCATTTATTTGTTATATTTATATTGTACCTTTACTCTAGTGAGCCCAGGGGAGTATACACAGATCTCTTTTTCCCTGCTTATCAATACAACAACTCTTTGAGGCTGGATAGGGTAAGCGAGAATGCCAGCCCAAGGGCACCAGGTTCATGATAGAAACTTCAGATTGAATAGGCTACCTTGTAATAACTATGACCATTAAATAAAAAAAAATACTAATGTGTATCCACCTACAGTGGCTCATAATTTTGAGACTTTGCTGCTTTGGAGACTGACTGCATCAGGTGAAGGACTGCAGAAATCCTGGGGGTCTCTTTTTGGCCCTGTTAGAATTGCTCATAGTCAAGGAGATCTAATTCTCAATTCTTTAGGAAGGAATCATAGAGCCAGTAACAATCATAGAGAAAAAAATGTTTCCTTTTGGTGGTTGCTTAAATCAATTAAATCTTGGGCTTTGATATATTTTGAGTAGAAGAAATTACAGCAGGGCAATATCCCAACAAAGCAATTAATGTAGCTTATCAGTTACTTGAGAGGAAAGAGGGACAGATTGCGGTCTCTCATCCAGTCCCCTCTTCTTCTGAGGGAATTACTGAAGACCTGAATATGGAGGAAACCTTAGCTTTGTCTGGGCATCAGGCCCAGGTTTGTGTATACCAAATTTCTCATCAGTCTAATTGCTTAAGAGAGGACCTAGTTACAATAGGAGAATCCTCCACACCTTAAGTGGTTTACATTACATTGTCTGGTACTTTTGCATATGCATTAGTGGTAAAGCACATGGGGAAGAAAAGCAATGACACCCCCTGCTTTTTCCAGGAGAGAAAGGTACAAGTAAGATAAGGATTATTAATCTAACTCAGAGCTTGGGGAGGGGATCATTGCTGCTCCCAGAATCCTCCAGCCGCTTTCTGGGAGCTGCAGTCCAAGTGTGACATTTTCTAGCCGTGATGTAAGTGTGGCTCAGATGGGGACAGTAGTCCACACACACAATTGGGTAGAAACATTCAGAAGTCATGTTTTTTAAAATGTCAGTTGCCTCTGCTTCCATTGTGATGTGCCGTTTGGTTCCTTACTTGAACAATCTGTTAGGGATATTTAAAACAACTTCTGAGGTTCTTCTGTCATCCAGCTCTTTTACCATTCTTCCAAGAGTTTCAAAACACATTAAGTGCCTGCATCTCAATTTTCCTTTTGTTTTCTGTTTGCATTCTTAGTGGACTAATGAACAGCTGTTAAAGGTTGCACAGATCTGATACCGTATTCCTTTTATTGTCTCTACCTAAGAACTAGACTCTGTACCTGTGTATAATTAAACCCATAGTGATTTAGCATGTGTAAGCTGCAGACACAAATTAGGTTCTTGACTGTTTCAAGGATGTATGGTGCTAGGAGTGGATGATGATGCTCTAATGCCTTGTACAGAAATTGGCAGTGATAAGTACTAGTTAGGACTTGTGCACTCTTGGCTAGCAGATGTGTTCCTCACTTACAAGGAGCTCCTGTCATTTTCACACACCAATGTGTTGCAAGGGGTAAATAAATCTATCAGTTTTCTCTTTCTTTCACATGCAGTTTATTTCTTTAAAAAAAATCCCAAGTTCTTTCCTTCCCACTGATGAAGAAATTTTCAAATTTTGGAAAAATTCTTTTTTAAAAAACAGGAAATTCTTACTCATCTTTATTTTTCACTGATACTCATTGTCAACATAGACAAACGGCTTCTTAAAAATCCAAAAATGTGTATTTCCACTTCTGTTGTACTTGTTTTCACAATCACCTTGTCAAGTAACTCACTTTTTCTACTTGCATAACATGGCCTGTCTGTTAGTTCCTCTCCTGTCCTCTCCTCTCGAGTTTTTAAAATAATCAGACTTGCCTCTCAGCTATCTAAAAATGGAAGAGGAAATTGACTCTTTTCTGTCTTTCTCTCACTCCTCCTCTCTGCGCATGACTAACCTCAGGTGACCAGCAATAAAAATGAGCTATCTCATGTAATTATGTGGGAGGGTGATTTCATGTGCCCTCAGTGCTGACCCTGGGTGTGGTCTCTTCTGTGTAAATGAATGTCTTTTTGGTGATCTCATATCTTTCCTTCTTCCCATGTACAGATTCCTATACCGAGTGTGCCTACGCTCCAGCCGTCCACTCTTATCCCTGAGCGCCTGGAAGCCATACAGCGCTACATCAGGGAGCTTCAGTATCCTTTCAGATTTTGGCCAAATTGACCAGGAATGAAAAGTGAGGCGAGATAACTTCCCTCCCTTGAGCACAAGAAAAAAATTCTGACTGCTTGGTACTTTAGCCCAACTGGGAAGTGAAACTCCTTCTTTGAGGAAACTGCTGTGGTTTTTCTGCCCTACTAGTTTTCTTTCATTTGTTCCCTTGGCATCCTGACATCATCTGTGTAAGCAAGAAAAAGTCAATTGCAAGCTATCCCTTTCTGTGTTACCAGGAATACAGTATTCAAGAAACATTTTGCTTGATACACATCATGATTCATTTGAGAAGAGCAGGGAGAGTAGGAAAGGTACTGGCTAACTTGCCTAACTTTGTTTAGCAAGTAGTTGTTCAATGCATTTGACTCTCTTGGATGCCAGTGTTGGTGCCTGTAACTGCAGCTCGCACCAGCAGAGGCAGGAAGGGGTGTGTGTGTGCTAACAATCACAACTGGTGAGGAAATAGTAAAAGCTAGAGTTTGGGAAAGTAACTTTTAAAGAGTACAACTCTAAGGAAAAGTACATTTTCTAGGTTCCAGTTAAATCTCTCTCACAGTGCAGTCCTGATGTAAATGGGGGAAGGGGAGTTGCAATTGCTGTTAAATTGAACACACACACATCAGTCTTGATTTGATTTTGATGACGCATTAAGAGCCACCTCTGATTTGGTCCTGAGAGCACCATTTTCCTGTTTGATGATATCTTTTTATCCTGTCAGTTCTTTGTTTGCTGGCACTAAGCATTTTGTCAATGTAGTGATTGATTTCTGTGATATCATAGAGGCTGCCCTGGGCTAAAAGACAGCTGCAGCCAGAGTGGGATCTCCGGATCACCTGCAGCAAGCTTTTCCAAACTGTGTGGGTCTTAACTCCTTGATCCCAGATACAATCATACTGGGACACAGTTCTTTGAAATCAAGAAAAGCAGGCCTTTGACTGGGTAAGTGCTTTTGGGGGGTTTTGTCGAGAGGATGTTACTTTCTCAGGAGGCTCTTCCCCTTATGAGTTTGGCCAAAGGCCCACTCTGAGCTCCCTGAGGAAGCCCAACACAAAGGCTGTGCATTAGTGTGGAGCTCAGATGCAGCTGTTCAGAGCTATGACTTGTTGCTCCATTAAAAAGACCACAGTTTTCTTCCACATGTTCAGGAATCATTAAACATCAGCAGCAATACCATGTCTAACAGCTTGTGAAGTATTAGTCTCAGTATCTGAACCCATATAATTTGACATTTCTGCAGTCTCGGTTGTAATTGATGTCTTTCTGATATTGTAAATATAGATGGAGGAAACTACTTTTTTGACCTACAGTCTCTGAATTATGCAGCCAGCATAATCATGCTTGCTGGATGACTCCGGAAGCTACAGTCCAAAAGAAGTAATGTAATCAAGCTGTGGATAGAGGCACACATTTCTTGATTGCACATGGCATCCATGAAACAGACTTCTTTTAGGACTCCATTCCACATTGTACTTGGTGTTCTGACTTATGGTAGGAAAGATTGGAGGAGCATCACTACTCTGACTGTAATAAATTTATTCCGAATATATTTTGAGGATGCAATCCAACTTGGAAGATGAATTGTTTCTGACTCATTCAAAGGAAATTCAGTGTCAGCAGAGCATGAGGGAGAAGGATATGATGAGGAACTGCGTCTTAACAGTTAACTTCCTTTTTCCTTTGTGTGACCAGGCATTTTCCGCTCCCACATTCCATCTCCCCCGGCCCATTCTCTGTTCTGTTTGAGACAAGTCTTTAAAAATGGTGTGTGTATTTTTGTTTGTTTAAATTTCTCCCTCTTCTGACACCCCCATAGGCTTATGGATCTGGCCAAAGAAATGACGAAAGAGGCCTTGCCAATCAAATGTCTAGAGGCTGTGATCCTTGGAATGTATCCTTTTTTCTTAGAAGACTGTGTGTATTCTGGTTTAAATGCAATAATTTCAACATTATTGCTCTTGTACTGAGACATGTGAAACCCAATTTATATCCTTTGCTGTTACATGGTTAGCAAAATGCCTTTTTGGTAGGTGTTACCTAGCTTCCCTCTCTGTCTCTGTCTCTGTCTCTCTGTCTCTCTCTCTCTTACTTTCTCTCTTTCTTTCTTTGGACAGGAAAGGTACATTGCTTATGTTGCACATTCAAAAGAGATTGAAGATAAAGTGGCAGCCTCCTTTTATGCATAGTATTTTCATTTTCCTCTCTTCTAATAGTCATACTACAATAGCACTTTAATTGCCATGACTGTTTCCTGTGGAATCCCAGGGTTGGTAGTTTGGTGAGGCGCTAGAGCTCTCTGGCTGAGAATTCTAAATATCCCTCCCTAAACTGCCAATTCCTGGATTCCATAGGATGGGATCACATCAGTTAAAGTGAAATCACTATAACTGTGTAGTGTGAATGGGCCCTAGATTATTGCGTATTGGGGTAGCAGGACATTTCTTTAACATGGAGCTGCAGTGCTGTATTTCTTGCAAAGATTAGTATTTCCCACTAGTGATTGAAAAGTATTTTGACAATTCCAGGTGTTGATTGTGGAAACATTTGAAATATATTTATAGAATCATAGACTTTGAAGAGACCACAAGGGCCATCCAGCCCAGCCCCCTGACATGCAGGAATACACAGTCAAAGCACACCTAACAGATGACCATCCAGCCTCTGTTTAAAAACCTCCAAAGAAGAAGACTTCACCACAGTCGGAGGCAGCATATTCCCCTGTCAAATTGCTTTTATTGACAGGAAATTGTCCTTAATGTTTAGGTGAAGTATCTTTTCTTGTAGTTTGAATCCATTGTACTGTGTCCTGATCTCTAGAACAGCAGAAAATAAGCTTACTCTGTTGTCCACGTTACATTCTTTCAAATATTTAAACATGGCTATCATGTCACCTCTTAATCTTTTCTTCTCCAGGCTAGACATACCCAGCTCCCTAAGCCGCTTCTCATAGACCATGGTTTCTAAGCCTTTTACCATTTTGGTTGACCTCCTCTGGACATGGTTCAGCTTTTCAGTGTCCTCCTTGATTTGTGGTGCCCAGAACTGGACACCATACTCCAGATGGGTTCTGACCAATACAGAATACTGGTACGTCTTGCAAGGAAGTTCCACACTGGAACATCAACCATTTTTGGACAATTATAGCTCATTAAGTTGAGGTGCGTATTCGTCTTACCCACATGCATCTTTCATGTTTTCTTCTCTCATCATACAAATACAAACTGGAAACTAACCATGAAATTTCCAGTTAACTATGGTTTCCCTGTTTTTCTCTAAACCAGGAAATGATGGTTAACCACTTCAGAACAAACCAGGCAGTGAAAATAACAGCAAACAGCGTTTGGTATTAAAAAGAGATTATTTAGATGGTTGTGTACTATACATTATCAATAGGTGTGAATGAGTCTGTGTGTGTCCATCTGTCCATCCATCCTCAAGGACTATGTAAAGTAGAAAAAGACAATGAGAGCAAGGTAGTTAGGAGCTGTTTATGCCAATGGGTATATTACATAGATGGAGCCAGGAAAAAAAAGCTGTCTGTCACATTCCATCCAACTATACCTCCAAAGCTGGAAACAGAAAACCAAATGGGCCTTGCACCAAATGAGAATTTGATGCTCAAGAGCACTGCCAAACACATGATTGAATGTAGACATTACTTAGAAAGGAAGGTCCCTGTAGGACAAAAGTCTTGTTTGCTGACTTGTATCTTCAGATGAAGGAAATGTCATGCATTATCTAGGTCTGCCTAGACATAAGATCTCAATCTAAATGATCAAGCTAAGATATTCAGGGAGTCATAGAGAAGAGTCTTTATTAAGTTCATCTTTGTTTCACCACCAATTTCCTAAATACTTTGCCATTAACAGTTACCTCACCAACAACATGCCAACACTGGAGCGTTTTCCCATCAGCTTCAAAACCTACTTCTCAGGGAACTACTTCCGCCATATTGTGCTGGGGGTGAACTTTGGGGGGCGCTATGGAGCACTGGGCATTAGTCGCCGTGAAGATCTCATGTACAAGGCACCAACCTTCCGCACTCTGAGCGAACTCATCTTTGATTACGAGGAGGCATACCAGCGTTGCTGGCACACCCTAAAAAAGGTGAAGCTTGGTCAGTATGTGTCTCATGATCCCCACAGCGTGGAGCAGATTGAGTGGAAGCACTCCATCTTGGATGTGGAGAAGCTGGGCCGTGAAGAATTCCGCAAGGAGCTGGAGAGGCATTCCCGTGACATGAGACTAAAGGTGAGATACCTGGAGGAGCTGAGAAATCTTGTATGCTTAGAGCAAGGCCAAGCAAATCCCAGTGATCCACAGGCCAGTTTCCATCTCTGGGACCCATCAGCAATCACACCATGGTCCACCATGTATATATACATACACATATACACAAGTGCACACATACATACACACGCACACACATACATGCATTTAATTAGGGAAAAAAACAAAACCATAAATGGCTGGAGGTCCATTTCCACTTTGGAAAATAATGGTTTTAAAGCATTTAAAAAATGATTAAAGAGGTTTCGACTCACTGAAACAATGAATCACCACTCTTAGATGCTTTCAAAATTCCAGAACAGTTTCATGGTGGCAATTCATCTTTTCTCACACATATGCAGGTCTTCACCATGGGAGGGGCCCAGAAGATGCAAAAATGGTTTTTGGGGAACTGTGTGTGATTTATGGACTGCATGGACCCCCACATGCCTTAGAGTAATGCTTACTCCCATCTGTGAGGCAAGGGCTCAAGGCAGAGATAAGGAATATGTGGTCATTCATGTGTTTTTTAGACTGCAGTTCCCATAAGTAATAACTAGCATAGCAAAGAGTGAGGGAAGATGAAAGTGCAGTCCAGCACTGTGGAAAGTTACATGTTCCCCAACCCTTCTTTAAAACTCCTAATTATCTAACCCAGTCCGTTTATGTGCATGCCTAATTGTGAAATATTTGCTGCCTTCCAGTACAAAGTCCCAGAGAGTCCAGAAGTCCCAAAGACACTGCTTTGTCAGTCAGGGATCCTTCACTGGTCCACAGCTTAGATCTTACGATTTGGGGTTTTTTGCATGTATATATTGCATTTCTACCAGATGAGGAGGAGTACCAGGAGCATCTTGCTTCCATAAATATATCTCACTGGGATCTGTGTAAGCATCAGTATGGGAAGAAGAATCACTGTTACAAAGGACTTCCAGCGTCATCTTACCTCCACCCAGCTGCTGATGCGAGAAGAAAGTTGCATTATGTATGACAGAAATAAATAATACATTGCAGTAGGAGACATGCAGTATCCATGAGGGCCAGTGCAGCAAAATGATCTAGGACATTGCTCGTTCAAATGTTACTCATATCTGCACCTCAGCCTATGCTTTGCTCAGTGGCCTTAGATGTGCTCAGCCTTAGTCCCCTAACCCTGTAATATAGAAATAATTCTGGTGTCGCTTACAGGTTTCTTGGAAAGATTGCTATGTAATGTATTTGTGTAGTGCTTTGAACATTAAAAAAAAAGCTATACAAATTCTAGGTGCAGCACTAGTGCTCACTGTAACCTCCTTCCTACTTACTGCAGTGCATACTCACTGTAACTTCCCTCTTACTTACCTCATTCTTCCAGCTTCCCAACAAATGAAGTAGCAAATGGCTTGCATGGCTCAGTGTCATTTTCCTTCTCCTCCTAGATCAGCAAAGGAACAGGGCCACCATCACCCACCAAGGATAGGAAAAAGGATGTATCATCCCCACAGCGAAGCCAATCCAGTCCACACCGTCGCAACAGCCGGACAGAGAGGCGGTGAGTTCATAAGCCCTGTTTGTTTTTCATGGATGAGCAGTTTTTATGTGGGATTTTGGTCTCCCACATGCTTTAATTTAAGCACTTACATGCAATGTGCAGTTTGGGCTTTGCAGCATATGTTACATAGTTATGCTTGCATCTTTTCAATACGCACACTTCTTTCTTGCTTCTTTTATCTCCTTCCACATGGAAGTTGTAAAAGTTGGTCATAGTACTCACCAGTTTTCTTTTGAAAGAGTTCTTTAATTTTTGCACTCTTTAGTCTTCTAAATGCAGCTGGTCTGCACCAGTCTGAGTAGAGTATACTGCCCTACAGAGCAATCAGATGTATATTTACTTAACAAATACTACTGTATTTAGTGGGGCTTACTCCACAGCAACTCAACATTTCAGAACTATTGCTGTTGGTCTAAACCCACGTGTTAGTCCCATAAAGAGTAGAGTATGGAATCCCATATAGAGTAGTAGAGTATGGAATCACTGAAATTTACATATGTGTTGATTTACCAAATTTCCATTGATTCAGTGGGTTACTTTGGTTGAAATTAAAAGTCGGATTTAGACTTAAATGTTCCATATGGATTATGACTGTTTATCACGGAGGTCCACAAAGGCCTTCTTCCTGTGTGAGAGACCAACCTCAGCAACACCATCTTAATAGTGTGCTGTGAGGAAACTCAGATGTGGGAAGATATTGGCTCTGCTTCCAACCTTTTCCAAAGCCCAAGTGAGAACCACATATTGGAGGAATCATGAAAGGGATTGGTGTTGGCTTAACAGGTAATCATGGTTTTAAATCCCAGTCTAGACTTGGGAGTGGACCTTTGTCCAGGTTGTGTTGAGAATTTTTCATTGAAGAATGCTTAAGATGATCAACTGATCTCATATCCATAATGTTAAAAATGTGTCATGCCGGATCACACCAAAGACCTATGGACACCAGCATCCTGTTCCCCAGAGACCAACCAGAAGCCTAGGAGAAGCCCACAGGGGCAACCTGAGTGCAATAGCACTATACAAGATACTGAAAGAGGGGAGGAAACAGCTCCCCATACTGAGGACTTCCTCTTAATTGAAGAGTCTTCAACAAGGACACTCCCTCTCACTTATATTTTCTATTTTCTTTCCATATTATTAGGCCATCTGGAGAGAAGAAACCTACAGAGCCCAAAGCCATGCCAGATCTGAATGGTTACCAAATCAGAGTGTAAAAAGTCTCCTGCCATTTGTGGACTATGCGCTGGACAGCACTTGGACCAGTTCTGTCTGCAGGATGTGCAATGCAGGAAGTGGGAGGGGGACACAGTGGGCACAAAGTCGTGTGTGTGTGTGTGTGTGTGTGTGTTACTTCTCTCAAGGTTTTTTCTGCATTGTTGTCTCCAGAGCTTTAGTCCACGGTACACCAGGACATTCACTTGTCTGACATATATGGGGAGATTTTTTTTTTTTAATGGAATGGCTAAACAAAATTCTTGAAGTAGTATATCTGCCAGTCTTAAGTTAAAGGTTCTGTGCTATAACAGTATTGATGAGGAAAGGAGGCTACTGCTCCCACAGCCCACTGGTCCATGCAGAGCTGGAATGCTTTTATCCTTTATATTTAGCCCCTATTTATGGGGCTACATAATGGATCTTTGTCTCTTTCTTCTGTTTCTGAAAGAATGATGTTAGTATAGAAACCCCAGGAGGATACAAAGCGCAGCTGGGAACAAACAAATACTGAATCCTGTGGAAGTGTTTCTGAAATTTTACTATCTGGCAATTTTAATATTTTTTACAAAGATGGAAAGGGGATGGGAGACAACTGTACCTTCACACATGCCGTAAGAATCACTGACTTAATACTTGTGCTTCTGTTTCAAATGGTGGCGTGCCTTGTATGATGAGAACCTGCTCCTCCATCACACATCTCCATCAGCAATCCAACTAGCCTGTTCTTCAGGAAATGGATCTTTGAAGGAAGCAACTCAGGTAGTGCCTGAGAAGTCAACTGAGACCCAGTGATGGCTTAATTGCCTAGAAATGGCAGTTGCCCATTTCAGTGCATGCAAGAGGATTGACTGGAGACCAGCTTTCTGTATCTATACTTTCTGGTGCTGTCTTGGCATTGAGAATGTTGATAGAGCATTCTAGCCTTTCAAGTGGCAAGGAACTGAGGCAGAAAAAACTGATCCCTCTGACTTAGATTCCTTGAGTATGTCTGCCTTTTGATGGAAAGGGATGTCTTACTCTTTTTCTGGCACCAGACAGCTAGCTCTATCCCCTTACCAAAGTGTGCATTTGCTCTTACTATATGGAGACCACATGGTTATCTATTATGTATGAAGGGGGCTTGGGGTCACATTACATTCTGGATAGGATCTGTTTCTTTTTTGTGCTCCCTTTGTCTAATTCTTCTTTCTCCTCTCTTCCCGACTTGTGCAACACTAACAAGTACAAGGTTTTCTTCAACTGGTCTGGACCAAAGTCTTGAGTTGCCTTTCTCTTTATCCTTTATATTTCAACAGTGACTTTATGCCTTCTTACTTAAAAAAAAAAAACTTGATAATTAAACATGGTAGCTATTTTTAGTAGAAGACTGCTCAAACCTGGAGACTTCATAATCCTATCCCAAGCCTCAGTTCACAACTTTTTATGACCAAACTGGTTGGACAGAAGTAGCTGTAAGTGAAATTGCATAAATTGAGGAGTTCCTTCAAGGAGGTGGTGAGGATGGGACCGTACACCCTGCTTCAAGCAACCTTCAGCCTTCTGCAAATGTCGAAGGAGACAAAGTATTCACCTAGATTATCAGGTCTGGTTTAATAAATGACAAAACTGAAAGGTGAGTTGGGATAGTCTGGTCTCAGCCTTAAAAGAAATCTGTTTTGTGAAAAGGAATATGGTAAAAAGTCAGCCTAAGATGGTTTTATGAGGAATAACAGACTTTCATCTCAGTTGATTATCTCACTCATGGGGAACAGGTGAAGTTCGGAGTGCTGAGCACTCAGCATTACTAAAAGAAGTGAGGATCTATCAAGGGCTCGCGTATTATGTACAGAAGATAGTCTAGAGAAACTGTAATATGCTTTGTACAGTGTTCTGTTTCTCTGTTTGGCATGGCCAGCTACGGCTACAGTGTTTCAGTCATCACAGGAAGTATGATTGCCTTTTTTCACTTTCCTATTCTTCCTCAACCTTGCAATCAACCATTCTTTTTCATATCCTTCATTTTTTAAAAAAACTGACTGTCTTTTCATAGGATAACTCTGGTCTTCCTCTCAGCTATTGAGCAGCTATGAAGTAATTAAACACTTCCAGAAATTATGCGCTGTGGGTGTCTCTGACTGTGGAAACTGGGAATATTGCTGGTGATCAGTATTGCATTTTTGTGTGTGTTGGGAGGGTGGGTGTGAAAAAATGTGTTTCCAGTCCTGTCCCATTGAAAGATGGCACAATATATGAACGTCAAGTGGAGGAGAGGGCAGGGGAAATCTGCAGTTGAAATATTTATGCTACAGAAAGTGTATGAACACTGATGAGCCAGATACCAGCATGTCATGTATGTCCACAAATGATTATAACATGTTTGGAGCATTGCTTAGGGCATTGTCCAACATGCTTGTAGCTAGTTTCTTTTTGTCTCTCTACAAGTAAGAAAAAACCACTTTAAAATATGACTGGATCATATTTATATTTAAAGATGGCTATTCTTTTTGTAGTTTACAGTGAACCTGGTTTTTAGATAATAAATAGTGGAAACTCTACTGAAAATGGAGCCTGTATTGATCCATCAGCAATTGCTTCTGTGAAGTGTCTTAAGAGAGTAAAATACCCTGCTCTTACTCAGTTGCCATTGTTTGTTTTCTAGCTTGCTACTTGCTAGATCTGTCTAGAAAAGATAATGGGGGAAAAAAAGGATTAAAAACAGGAAGTGGTTAATATTCATTACCAGACCATGATCTGTTAGTACCTGACAGAAGCCTTATGTCTGAGTTGTTCTTTTGATCTTGAAAAGTTGAGCCAAGATCCAGGATTACATGTAAAGACAGTATCAAATCATTGGCATTCATCACTTAGCTGAGCCTTTGAAGTGAACCAGTAACTCCCATTAGCAATCTTTCTCTAAGATGCTATTGTGAAACAGTGTATCCTCTTTTTTGCTGGTGGTGAACCACAATTAATGTGAAAGTAAGCATAAAACACAATTGGAACATGAGTTTCTTTGCCAAGCATGTAGCAGTCCCTTTCTGTGTGTATGTTTTAGAAGGGTTCGGCTGTAAGCATAAAAAACTTGGCAAGTTGGAAATGACCCAGAGGAAAACTGCATCTGGCAGTTCTGATGAGGACTGGCATATATTTAATGAAAAGGTGTGTGGGAGAAATATTTTAAAACAAATTTCAGGAAAAAAAATCTATACTGAATGTCTAGATTTCAAAGCAACTTCTTCACTATAAGTAATCCTCCCTGTTCTCTGATTTGCAAAGCATCTGTTAATGCTGATTTAGGGAACTTGTACGCTTCATACATTGTTGGACTCTTAACTCCCATTGGCTCAAACCAGTATAGCAAACAGATGACACAAACTCATTCAGAGGGCCAAAGTACTCAACTCTTGCTTCAGTTATACATTATTTTATTGTACAATGTCTTGACAAAGATATGGCAAGTCCCTCTTGAGCGTCTGTGAACTTAAAGGTAATGTGGAAGACGTAGGCATGTCTCACAAAATTACTCGATAAGAAGAACCATCTTTGTCACACCAATGTTCTGTCCTGCCATTTGGTGCAGAGATTTTGTGCTACTGCACTTTATTTCAAAATCTCATGTGATATGATGGAACCTGTGTGGAAGTAAGTAGTAAAGATTAATAGGAGAACCAAGCTATATGATCAGCAGCTCCATGTGCTGATGGCAGAACTGAATGTTTGAATATCCCTCACAGTGTGTGAATTAATGTTATTTAAACATTAGTCACAGAGAAGTTTCACTGAGTTGAAAGGGATCCCTAGAGTCATCTAGTGCAATCCAGTGCAGGAAGGAAAGATCAATGCAGCCCTGACAAGTGGTGCCCTCTTCTTCTCTCCCCTCCGTGTTTGTGTGTGTGTGTATCTATGTGTGCACTATGTATGTATGTATGCACATATGTATGTATACCGTGCCCCACCAGATTCTTTCTTACTGGGGGGAGCAACAATCTATACTGTTGTTGCTGTATGCCTTGAAGTAATTTCTGACTTATGGCAAGCCTAACAGGAAATTATCATGGGGTTTTCTTGGCCAGATTTGTTCAGGGTGGGGGCAGGGATTTCCAGTCATGGAAATCCACTTTTTGACCTAGGGCAAGCCTCCAATGAGGCTGAAGGAGTGTGACTTGCCCTAGGTCAAAAACTGGATTTCCATGACTGAATGGGGATGCAAACCCTGGTCTCTAGAGTCGTAATCCATGGTTCAAATCACTGTATCATGATGGCTCTCACACTGTTGTATAGTTTGTCTTAATATATAATCAGAATCTCCTTTATTGTAATTTGAATCCATTAGTTTGGGTCTTAGTCCATGGAGCAGCAGAAAGCAAACTCATGCCTTCTTACATATGACGGCCCTTCAGATACTTAAAGATGGCTATCAAATTATCTCTCAGGCTTACCTTCACTATGTCAAATACACTCAAGTATTCTCATATGGCTTGTTTGCCTAACTTTTTTTTTTTTTTCATTAAGTTGATTTCAGTTTACAGAAACCCTAGAAGTGAGACAACTCCAAGATCCCTGATGATCAACTGGTTCAGGTCTTGCATACTCACGGTTGTCACTTAATTAACTCACTCCACCTGTAAGACGGTCTCCCTCTTTTCCTATTGCCTTCCAATTTCTCAAGTATTATCATCTTTTCCAGTAAATCACACCATCTCACGATGTGTCCCAAGTATGTCTAACTCTTTTATACACACAAAAATACAAAGGAGCCATTCAGACTCTGATTTTGTGGGTATCACATGTCTGAAATAGGGATGGGAAAGAATTTAGGATAATTTGCAGATTTCCTTCTGTTTCAGAAAGAATTTGAATGTTTAAAAATTCAAATGCAAATGAAAGTTGATAAAGATTTCCCCATTACTGGTTTGAAGTGAAATAATCCAACAAATGTGGATGATCATGTGAGGTTGTGCACCCTGCATTTATCACTAGCATATTCTGTTTGAGTATCTGAATTTATGCTGTAATTTGGAATCCTTTCTAGAAGGTATTTTGAAAGTACCATACATCCTTGGTACTAAAAACAGACCTATGGAAGACAGTGAAACTTTTCCCCTTAATCTTACCACTAGTCTAGCTGCAACAGAAAGTTACATTGCATCAATGCACTCTCTGGGAAAAACAAACAGTTCCCCCCCTCCACATATATTAGTATTTCATTTTATGAACTCTTGCTGCTAACCCAGAACCAGAGTTTGAAATTGCTATGCCTCCAAAAGCCCATTAGCCATAGGATCTGGGGCAATGTAGTACAAAGTAGCAATCTTTCTGAGCTTGGCCCCCATAAAACACAGTAACGGCTGAAATCCTATACTAGGAGATGTGGTGTAAAGTTCCACCCAGAATCATGTATTACCCCTACTATTTCCCACAGAGCTAATTTTCCTCCTGAAGTGATCTCCCTTACTCTATACTCCTCCTTCGTAGCTAGCTTAGTTTATATCTGAGTTGTATGTTGGCTTAAAAGTAAAGGTTAGCAAACTTTTTACCTTCAGGAAACACAGCCTTGTCTTGACAGAGAATCTCTTCATGTCACAGAGTTCCTGGAACAGGTCTTAGGGTAAACTATTGTTCCAGTGGAGGTAATGCAAGGCCTCGATGTTACTCATCACAAGCTGCACTACGCAAGCTGAACTACAGAGAAAAATGTCTTGTGATAGGGAAGCTTGCCAGTTATAACTGGTGTCTTATTGAGGAACCCCCAGCAATCTCAGGGTCCCCTAGAATACAGTTCACAAATTTCCTTAGAGAGTTAAAAGCAAACAGGAATCATCATCTATCTCCATTACATCTGCTTTCTCTTTAGATGTTTGCAAGGAACTTGTGACTCAGGTCCTTGTCACTGAATGCTGTTCCTGCCTTGTCAATAGGCCAGAAAGTCAGTTCAGCTGGACTCCTCAGGGAGTTCTGAACAAAGCATGTCTTGTTTATCTATAATCCTATGTATAATGGTGTGCTGATTACTGGCTAAAATAAATGTCAATGCCTGTAAGCTCTGTGGGGCAGAGCCCCTCAGTCTGGTTTCTTAGAAAGAAGACAGCACTAAAATGACCTGTGGGTTTGTTTCCCACAGCATCACCAATATTTATCCTGTTTTAGTTGCAAAGTTTTGTTCTCAGGGCCATTACTGTCATCATAGCACAGTACTGAAATGGTTTGTCTGTCATGTGTGTCTCTGTTGTAAATTGGTGCCACTTGTGGATCTATAACTTTTAAGTAGATGGCACAGACTCTCTTCACTTCATCTCACCCCTCAGTTCTGTAATCTTTCCCCAATTCCTTTTCTGATCAAAAATAAAGTTACTGTCTGCACAATCTATGCCTGCAAGGGGACAAAAACAATTCTGTTTATTACTGATGCTGACAGCTGCTGTGAGAAACGGTATGTCAATCTTTGCTCTCTATGGGCACATTCTCCCATCTCAAATAAAACCTGGTATATTTGCATTGAATCAATGGGATAAGGATTCCATTGGGAAAAGAGTAGAGTATAAAATGAAGAGGATGGAAGATTGCCAGGTTACATATTCTTCAAGCCCAAGGACAAAAGTACCTTTCTATAATCATCATTATTAATTGTTGAATGTATTCATAATTGCAACTCATAATAATAAAGCATAAATGAAGTGTTCAAGCAGATGCTGCAGGTTCTAAATTAGAACTGAGTGACCTCAGGCCCTGGGGCTAAATCTGGCCATCCTGAATTCCCAGTCTCATACTCCCAATGCCCATACCTCATTCCCCACAGAACCATCATTTAGTAAGTTTCTCAATGTTTGTATGCCCCCCCCCATTTCAAAAGTTGAAATTTCTCTCAAAGTTTAGCTACTGGCAACAAGAGCAAAAGTGCCCCCTCACCCCAACTGCAGGTGAGGTGGGAAAGGTGGGCTCCATTTAGTCACCCTTCTCTAGCGGCCACAAGGCCCCTGGTCAGGCCAAGTGGCTGACTGAGAGTCAACATGGTATAGTGGTTTGAGCACTGGGCTATGACCCTCGAGACCAGGGTTCAGTTCCTCACTCAGCTATGGAAACCCACTGAATGGCCTTGGTTGTGTCACACACTCTCAACCCCAGAATGCCCCATAATAGGCTCACTTTAGGATCACATTAAGTCAGAAATAATGTGAAGGCACACAACAACAAGAGCTAAATATGACGACATTCTCCATACCAGAGTTTCACCTTTGGCCCTAACAATCTTTGGAATATCCCCCTCCTCCCTCCACAGCATCTCTAAAATTGAATTCTGTGATGAAGTTGGTTCCCTACACTTGTTCTAAGCAGAACGGCATTTGTTGCTGCAACAACAGACTGCCATTAAGCACGCTCCAACTTACAGTGATGCCATGTATGGGAGACTTCCAAGCAAAACTATCAGTTATAGCCCTGCTCAGGACTTACACACTAGGGCCACGGCTTCTTTGATTAAATTTATCCACATCTAATGTGATCTTCTTTTCCTACTGTCTTCCACTTTTCAATACACCATGCCATTTCATGATAAATCCAAAGTACAATAGCTTTAGTTTGGTCATTTTGGTTTCTAGGAAAAAGTTCAGACCCGATTTGCTCCAGGACCCATTTACTTGTCTTTTGGGCAGTCCATGGTATCTGTAGAACTTGCCTCCAGCACCACATTTCAAATGAATTGATTTCTCTTCCGGTCAGCTTTTTTTCACTGGCTACATTCACAATCACACATAGAAATCAGAAATACAATGACATGGAAAATCATGACTTTGATATTAAATGACAATTCTCTATATGAGAATCTCATCTAATTTTTTCACAGCTGCCCGTCCACATCCTAGTTTTCTTCTGATTTCTTGACAACAGTCTCCATTTTGATATATAATTGAGCCAAATTGTACAGTCTTTTACTATTTTGGTATCTTTGGCTAGCTAAAAAGTTAAGAACTGCTTCTACTCAGGTCTCTGATGAGACAATACACCCCCTTTCCCCTAAAACCTGACAACAGTTCACTAAGCTGTGACTGAAAATGATGTAATTTAAGATGGTTTTAGGGTTGTGGGAGTGGGGAATAATAAAGGCAGAAGAGCTCTGACTTACTCTTAACAGGGCCTGTAAGGGAAAACTGGCCATCTTAACATTCTCTTACTTGGAACTTGCCAAGCACTAATCTTTATAGTTCTGGCTCTTCCAACTGTTAAATTCATACTTCAGTGTTCAAGAAGGTTCACACTTATTTAATCACCCTCCACTTCTGAAGGGCTTTCTGTTTAAGAACATCAAACTATCTGATGAATTATTTTTAAAAATTAAGAAAGGATTTATCCCCGAATGGGCTAAAAATTGGGGAAAGCTCCAGACATTGCACTGCAACTCCCTTCCACCCTGGGAGATCATGAGAATAGAAGTCCAGCTCAGTACAGCAGTGTGTAGTAGCACTGTTGCCCTTATATTTGACCCTACATACACATCTGCAAGCAAGTTGTATATTAAATTGTAACCCTAATGTTTGGAAACAAGCTGAAAGCAGGCAGCTTTAATTTTTTCAAAGCCACCTGCTTTAGACTGAGATACTAAAATTATGTACCATATCATTTTACTCAGGTACTCAGACTAAGAGTCTCCCATTAGCCTTATAAATACTTGAACAGCTAATGCATAATGAATTGCATTAGAGGCTACATCCAAATGCTTGGATCTAAACTATAAGGATCTAACCCCTTTAATGCACTATCTTTACAACAGAATTGTAACCTTGATAAAAATCATACATTTCCCTTGTAACAAATGATTAAGAGCAGCTAGTTTTTTTCAAAACAAGCAACAGCCTATTCTCTGTGTATCTACATTATTCTGGATTTTGACAGCTGATCTACAGTGCAGTCTTATACATGTCTACCCAAAAGAAAGCCCCACTTGAGTTCAATGATCTTTACATTTAGATAAAAGGTTAAATTTTTAGCCAGGTCTGAGTAAGAGAAGACAAACAATTCAGCAGCCCTTTCTTTTATCTGTGCTGCCTGAAGCTTCAAGGTGTATCTCAAGTTGTACACCTCTCTTGCTGTTGATTACTGGTGTTGATTTTAACAAAATAAACTGCATGTAAGCTCAGTTTTTTTTAAAAAAAAAAGTCCAGCCAATTTTCCATTCATTGCCAGTTGCCCGTACTAAGCATATGGAACATTTCGAAGAACCAACAACTGCAGAAATCTTTTTTTAAAAATCCAAGAACAAAAAAAACAAAAACAAAAAACACCTTCCAAACAAATCTTCTCATCTGAATAGCCCATGATCTGGAAGCAGCATGATTTTCTAGCTATAACACATCCATTAATAACTTTGCATGTGTGTGAAGAAATACATTCTCTACACATGAATACCTCTTTGGATTCTGGGTACAGTTATCAGTTCAGCTTTTTCTTCCTTCTTTTCCTACTAATATACACCTGCATTTGTGCTCTAAGAATTTTTGAACTGTGTAGCCTGTGGTTTATGCACATGAGCATGAGGAAACACAAGTATGGGATGTGCCATACACACAACACCCCAAAAGTATTATATACTTGTATCTGTTACGTAAAAACAGGCAGAAACTATAGTTCTGAGCAGCAGGGAGGTTGAAAAGGCACAACACTAAGATTATTGTAATTTGGAATCAAGCAGCTGATTAAAAAGTCCAGCTATATATTATACCACTGTTATCTTTTTTTCAAGCTTTCAAACACAGCCAAATTGTAATAAACTGTTTGTCACTGGTACATCTTGAGAACAGCAATGCACTGAGTGCAATGTTTTTCCACTTTTGTACATCATGCATTGTCACCTATAATTCTCAGATATGCAGCCACAGATGGAGGCCACAACTATGAGGGAACAAGTGTCAAAAGCAACAGCAACCACAACTTTTGGTTGTAACGATAAATATATTGCAATTTTGGCACATGAGTCAAGATATTATATATACCAGAACTAAGAACCGGCTGGATTCATAGTATGGAGCAAATAACTACAGTTTCAGCAGCATCACTAAGCATAACCTAAATCAAATAAGATCTTTTTTAAATATTGAATGGTGTGAGGAAAGCACTACAATACAAAGTGTGTAAGCAGTGAATTGTGAAAAACAGCACCACCCAACTGCCTTAAGAAAAATGCAAATCACTGATGATGATACATACATCATTAAACAAACCTTTAAAGCGAATCTACTAATTTAAGCTTTGAAATAGTGTCCTTGATAGTGCAGCCCTATACCTATCTACTCAGATGCAAGCCTGAGTTCAATGAGGCTTATTTCTAAGTAAGTTGGTAGAGCATTTCAGCCAAAGCATTGTTACTCCCCTGGGCAACAGGCAGCCACATGCATTCCCCTGAGATTTTTGCTGCCCGTACCACTCCCATGCATTTTATGACTAGAAGCACTGCTAAACTCTAGTGGCACTGCCCAAAACTTCAAGTCTCTTTCTTGCTTATTTTCCCTCACAAAAGAGAATGATATTCACAGCATGAGATCCCTAAGGTATTGGAGTGTGCTCTGGTATCTTCCTGCACCAAAGGGGGCAGCTGCAGTAGCTACCCAGTTTCACTGGCAACTCAGGGGACTTCAATTTTCATGGGCTGCCAACTTGTAATGTGGCTCCCAGTGGGTTGGAGGCATTCAGTGCAGCCCAACACTACCAGAAAGATCCCCGCCTCTTCTCTCAGCTAAGTATACAAACACTGGAGGCCATATATTTTTTTTTGTTGAAACAAAGATTGTGGGGTGTTTTACATGTGCTTAGTGTATGTATGTATATACACACACACACATATACATACACACACAAACACTGGGAGCCATACACACACACACACACACACACACACACACTAAGCACATGTAAAATAACCCCCAATCTTTGTTTCAACAAAATGCGAGGTAGGTGATGGTGAGGACCTAAACACGTATCACTGAAACTATGTGCGCATCTTTCTGAGTCACTAGAAATCTTAATAAACCCTCTTCCCTTTCAGTTTGAGGAATTTTCCTTTGCCCCTGCCCTCACATCTTCATGCACTTTCTTTTGTAATAATTAACAGTTATTTTATTTTAGATCTAAGATTTCCAGAAAGCCAAATTCCAACTCTGGCTAAAGAAATCTCATAGAATAGGTGGCTGGGCACATATCAGGCACCCAAGATCTACTTAATTTTTTCTCAGAACACTACCATCTAGTGACCAGAGGCAGAACCGCTACCAGTGGTGGCTTTGAAGAAAACCAGTCACCTCTTGCACCTCATGAGTGACACCCTTAGATATCTTGTTTTGTGTTGTTCTTCTTGTTATGTGCCGCCAAGTAACTTCTGACTTATAGCAACCCTAAGGCAAACCAATTGTGGATTTTCAGAGGGGGTTTGCCCTTGCTTCCTCCTAAGGCTGGGAGAATGTGAGTTGCCCAAGGTTATCCAGTGGGTCTCCATGGCTGACTGGGGATTTAAACCTTGTTCTTCAGAATCCTAGTCCAATACTCAAACCATTACACTATGCTGTCTCTCTCTATCCTTATGTACCCTGTTGAAATTCTACACTAAAATTACTGCATATCAGGAATTCTAACAGAAAACCTTAACAACCACCAGCAAAGCTACAGAAAGGCTGAGTCAAAGGCAGCTTAGCAGTATTCCCTTTTGCACAGGACAGGAATACTGTGGCTGAGACACCAGCAATTAGCAAGAAGTTGGGCACAGAACTGTCAAATCTATTTGCTGTTTTCCACTACTGGAAGTCATAAATACATCTACATTAGCCTATGCTCTAGCAGTAATACATGGTCTCCATTCTGCTTCCCTCTGAGGTGGGGTGTAGAGTCGCTTCAGTCTTCTCCTTTTCCATTAGCCATTCTGAGAAAACAGAGCATCAAATCTTTTAAAGTGCTTATCTACCTACTCCCATCCCTGCTGCAGAAAATTTCTGGTTAGGTAATTCACTCGGTAGGTCGCAGCACTCACTGTTTAAGGCAGATTTTTCTAGCGCGTGGGCACTGCAGAGAATCAAACAGCAGCAACACGTATCCTAAGCATTTTCCCACTATATCCACAAGGGGGCACTCCTGCAGCCACACCTTTGCCCTCATAAGGCATTTCTGTTCAGTCTGGTTTCTCCAGTTCCAACCAGTAGTTTACAACTTTTCTGAAATTATATAATTTTATTTTTTTGAATTTAAGAAAAACATTAAAAATACAGAAAACTCCCAATGCATTTTCTTTTCCAAAGTAAAGTTGTGCTGTGGCCCACACACAGCTGAAGTAAGTTCTTGTGGCTTCCATGTTTCAAGGAAACGACGGGGTTAACTAGAGGCTGACCACTTACTATGTAGCCACAGTCCACCGGTACTGAAAGGAAAGAATGAGCATCAACTGCCAGGCCTGGCTGAGGTCTCAGTGGCATGGCCTCCAAGCTGTAAACAGAAAAGCAAAACCCAACAACTAAACAGTTTTTTTTTGTATTTTCTTGTTCCTACCAATTTTAGCAGTCCTTTCTTCTCTGGATGCCATCAGAGACAACAGCAATGCCCCAAGCTTATGGGTGAGAAAGAAAAACAAAAAGAAAACAAAACCCGAGAATAAATTTCAAGAGGGCTCTTAGAGCTGAGCTATAATTCCTTCACAATATAGGCTGAAGGCTTTCAAATGTCTCTGGCACTTCTGCAGCACTGAAGTCTGGACAAGGAAGCCCTGATAAATAGAAAAGTCTCTCTGGTGTGGACAGTTGACACCAGTTGGTTTTATTTCATTTCAAAGCAGATAAAGAGGGAAACACCAGTCAACAAGCACCTACCTCTGGAACTTATGAAGAGCAGCATCACCAAAATAGCTATATTTTGCACACTTGCCAAAATCATTGAGCACCACAATTTTGATCTGAGTGCCATGGAAAGTGATAAATATGTCTGTCCCCTGCTGTTTGCAGCATAACAAAAAGGGGAACCCCCCATACAAATTCAGCCTCAAAACAGCTCTTACCCTCCCGGTCAAGGTCTTTGTGGTACACACAACAAGCTTCCCTACCTTCTGTATAAAGGTAGCAGAAGTATCTTCACCAAACAGAGAAATCTGTCTGCTGGCAGGATGCCTTTCTCAGAGATGGAGCAGCAAGTCAGAGTAAAGGCAGTCATAAACTGGAAGTGAAGCTCAGATTAGAACTGCAGAATAATAGGGTAAACCTTAGGTCATCCTCTTATGGAAAAAAAAAGAAGCAGCATGGGAGAGAAGAACAAGTCATCTCAAAAATAGGGAAAGGGAGGGTGAGGAAGAAAAAAATTGCTGGGGTGGATGGGTTTTTTCGTTTTGGTTAGCTGATGCAAACTTCAAATGGCATGATTTTCCCAGTCAGGCTAACTGCTGTGTAAGTCCTAGAGATCTAGCACATGATCAGAAGTCAGAGATCTCTAGGCCAAAACTGGCCAGCAGACACAGATGATCTGATGAATAGAAAGGGTTTGGCAAGCCATTTGCTGACCAAAGAACATCTTCAGAGAGGAGGGAAAGACGTCCAAGCAACTTCAGGGCTCCATCTTGGTACATCCTGCGACCTGAAAATGAACAACAGTTCCATGAAAGAGAAGCCTCAAAACCAAAGTTTGGAAAATGTTTAGACTACAACTCCCAGAATCGTTAGCCAACATGCTCCCTGGCTGGGGGACTGTGGAAACTATAGCCCAAAAAGTAACATTTCGAGGTTTGGCTCATATTCCACATCAAGAGACTGTAATGAAAGCCACAAAGTGTTCTTAAAAAATACACAATTGTGTCAACTGCAACTCAACAAACAATTTCAACAAACAAGTAAGCGTACAGACCCGACCTTCCTTAACCCCTCGCCTCATTTGGTTTCACTGTACAAAAATCTGCCATTATCCTCCTTGACTAATAAGGTCCCGCTGTCCATATAGCTCATCTTCCCGAACATTTCAGCTGGAAGAGGGTGAACAGTTTAAACAGGCAAATATGGAATGTCCCACAGTAAGAATGTGGTTCCAGAATGTGTAGTCACCATGTAATCTCTATCCACATAAACTATGGGCAGCTTTCGTTGGAGTTGGGAAGATGTACATTTTGGACTACTAATCCAAGCAAGCACAGTCACCAGACATGAGTACAGTTTTTAAAGAACTGGCTTTTTTAAAAAACTTGGCTGCTCATCAAAGTTGATTTATCTCAACTGCTATCACATATGGTTTTAAACTGTTTTAACTTCTTTATATTAACTTCATTCGGATGCCACCCTGGGATCTGTTGTTATGAGCCATGTTAGAAATATTGGGGTGGGGAGAGACAATGATATGGACACAAGCATTGTCCCCTTGACATCCTCTAGGACTAATTGGAGCAACTGTGAAAGGCTAGGAGTCATGCTAGCTCCATCACCTCACAAAACAGTTGAAGATTTTGCCCCCAAATGCCCTCTAGGGGGCATGGGGCATTTTCATCGTGTTTTAGACCTTTCTGGCGTCATTTAGGTCTGGGAAGATTTTTTTAAACAATAAGAAGTAAACAGAAGTCTTTTCTTAAATTGGCCCAGGGGAAAATATGGTGAAAACACCCCTATGCCCCCTAGAGGACATTTGGAGGCATGGAGGGGAGAAATTAACCCCTTGGAGGCCCCAAACACTGTGAAGATGCCCTCCAACCTCCTAGAAGAGATTTGTGACCTTTGGAGGGGGGCACAAAAATAGCCCTGGGTTGCCCAACTCTGCTCCAGGGAGTAAACTGCATATGCAAACAAAAATGTGGGTAGGAAACAGCAAGGGGAGTAGGTCAAAGGAGGAATATGATAAGGAAAGGAAATGATGCCAGAAAAAAGGGAAAACACTCTAGCCTGTTCTGATTATAATTGAAGAAAGGCTATCAAAAGAAGAACACTCACTGCAGAACTATGCCCAGATGAGAACAAAGGAGCAATCTATCTTCTGACTGTCTACACTGTTAACTCAGTGGCCCAGTCCACGGATGAGGAAGAGACACACAAACAGCCCTAAGGAAGAACAACACATGCAAGCTGTAGCCACCTCACAGATTAACAATGTCACACTCACTTTCTTGATTATCATTCTTAATTGGCTTTGCTGAGTAGAAGATATAATCCACAGTGGCACCCATGCCCATTGGCATGGTTGTAATCTCAGGGCGACCTCTTGCAGGCAAGAAGTGGCTGTAGACAGAGGTCAAGTTGAGGCCATGTTGAATTTTGCCTGGATACCTGCACAAAAGAAAGTGTTCCCCTTCCCCAAAAGAAGGGGAAGGGGATACAAAATTCAATAATGGATTCAAAAGCAAGGAATTAGAGCTAGCATTCACAAACTGTTTCAACAGCAATATTTTATCACTGGTCTTCAGAAGTGATCTATACAAGCCAATGCATACCTGCATTTGACCCCTGGAGGGTGGGAGACATTGATAATTTGTTGGGGTGTGGGTTCAGAACATGCAAATAGGGGGAAGGGTTAACCTTGCTTCTTCCTGCTGCAATCTTGAAAAAAAAATGTTCATTATAACAGGAGAAAAAAATCAGTTGGGATCCAGAGTTTAACAGCTGAGTCTTTTTGAATTTTAGATTGACGTTTAAGGATTATCTTTTACTGATGGTACGTAATCTGCCCTGAGAGTGGATAAACGCTCTAAATAAATTCGTTCAAAAAAAGAAGTTCAGCCTGTGGATGCTCAAGTCTCCCAGCAGAACTCTGGGAGACAAATTATCAGAAACATATGTGATGCCCCTATTTCAGTTTGAAGAGGGTACTTCATTTACTTAAACCATCCTGGTTGTATTTATCTCATTGTTAACAAATTAAAAGGAGACAGAGGAAAAAGCCTCTCTCATTTGACCTGGAGAGTCTGTGACAACTGAGAAGATCCAATTTCTCTAGGAAATGCCTACCTGCCTGCCTCTGGCAACTCCCTTCTTTTGAGGAAGCTTCCTTGGGGGAAAACCCATATGCTACTATCTGTTCTTCTACTGCAACATGAACTTTATGACTAGAAACCCACTATAACTTTCAGTCACAATATTCCCTAGTCTTTCCATGTTATTGGTTATGAGCTTGCCACATTTCCACTTCCCACTCAAGTTACCTTGAACAAAACAGTTCTGAATCAGAGTTGTTCACTACAGTAAGCTCCTTAGGCCAGCACGCAGGACGATCTGCAACACAACAGAACCAAACCAAAACAATTATATATACTACTGAATTTGCAGCATTTTGGGTAACATTCACAATGAAAGGCACAACCAAAGTTGCTGCCCACAACAACCCACATCATTTAGCACCAAAACAGGAGATGCTAGTTTCATTGTTGAATGTTTATTGCCTTTGATGCTCTCAACGAAAGTTGGCAGAATCTCCAATTCCTTCTTGGTAAATCCAAATAACAGGTCACCTTACAGAAGTTATCAGAGGTAAGAATTTCTGCCTTAGTCAGAAATGGATCTGCCTGCTTTGCCACCTATGGACTCTGAATTCTTTACTGAAGGGGTAAGTAAAAGTGCTGCTATTCAAGTAACATGTTTGTCTTGAAATAACCCAAGACCACCATGCTAAACTGAACACACATGTGATTTTGGAAGGTACTTTGGAAGTCCTAGATACTACTGTGGTGACAGATCATCAGATAATATCATGGCTCTCCAGGTAGGACTAGGAAAGAATCCTTCCTGAAATTCTGGAATGCTGCGCTCAGAGCAGACAATACCGGACTAAACACACCAATGGTCTGACTCAGAATAAGGCAGCTCCCTGTTTTCCCAACTATTTTAGGAGCATTCAAAGGCTCAGACACATCCAATTTTTTACTTCTTCTCAGAGCTTCCAACTCTTGTAGGCATATCATACGCAGCTTTTGAAATCCATTCTCTTGCAAAAGTATTTCACCACACAACATGTGAACTATTTACTGTTGAAAAAACACAACTCCCAAATGCCTTGAGATTTGCAGAATTTCTCACATAGGCCTTTTAGATCCTGGATTTGCTGCTGGTACAGAAAGACCTATATCAAACCACAACAGGATGCTCTCAAGAAGGGCAGGGAATATGAGTGTATTCCTCACATTTCTTCAAATCGGACAGATTTCACAAAGTAAGGGAAACAACAATAAGGTTCAAAAGCTGGTACCCTTCCTCAACATCAAAGGTGGTGTGAAACTCTTAACAGCTGGACAAGCTGGGTAACCAAATGTCAAACTACCTAGTAACAGTAGATAGAGCCACAGTAGGTGGGATCACCCCAGACGCATACCCCAGGGTGCTTGTTAGACCCAATGTGTACAGAAATATATGAGAACACTGCACTTGTGAGCCCCTTTCTGGGATGTATTAAATCATTAACTATTAAAAGGTTTCTGCCAATGAGGTATATCATGGCTACAAGAGGAAGAAGTGGAGCAAAACCATGTCTGGGTACCTGGTACAGCATCTGTCACACCTTCCAGCAAGACCAAACCTGCAGGTCGTTCACAAGCAGCATCACAGTAGCGGAACTGAAGCAAGAATGCACGGCTGTATTTGCGCCTGTCTGCAGGGAAAAGTAGTTCACAGGTGTTCAGACTGATCATTTACCCAGAATTTACTCTTCCTTTTATTATTTATTTTTTTTGTATGAAGCCACAATGGAACATAGCTAGGTTGCAAGACTACAGTTTTAAATACTAAACATCTATTAAGACAAAATAAATAAAAACAAAGCCTGGTTCTATAAGTAACAGTGGAGAAAATATACATACTATTATGAAAACAAAGAAGTTTCTTACATGGCAAGGAACAAAATTGAATGCAAACAGGCCTTCTGACCTGACACATTTGTACAGCTAAAACTCATAGGTTTATACCCTTGGATGGCTTTATATTATGTCACTTCAAAAGCTTAGATCACAATATGCAAAGTGTGTGGGCCACTAGCAGCAAGCAGCCCCAAAGGCTTTTTCTGCATCCCGTGACTCTTCATCTGCAAGTAAACATACCAACAAAACTGTTTGCTGTTCCTCCAGAAACAGTGTTTTTCTGTTTTTCAGGACTAGTAAGCCTGAAAATCTCCAAATTATGGGGGGGAAAAACCTAGAAATGGACCTGGAACCACTTCCAGTTTTTATTTGTATAGGTGAATGAGAATTCAGAGGCCTAGTGCTGCTAGCAGAGGGTGACAGAGGCCAAAAATTGGTCTCTAGACCCTCTGAAGCTGTCTACCACAGATGCCACAATAGCATAGAAGAGACACTGGTTTATAATATACTTATTATGGTATTCTGTGCCTTAAAATATACTCCGACATACTGGAACCCTATCGTTGGGTTTTCTTAGCAAGATTTATTCAGAAGAGGCTTGCCACTGCCTTCCTCTCAGGCTGAGAGAACATGACTTGGTCAAGATCATTTGGTGGGTTTCCCTGATTAAATAGGGATTAGAAACCTGGTTTCCCAGAGTCCTATCAAACCACCACACCACACTGGCTCTCACAGTACAAACTATTTAATGCCACTGCTCTAATATTTGGATGCACATAATTTAGCCGGCTCCTTTTGCATTTCTCAAGACAGGAGCAAATTTCTAAACAAAGCACAGAATATCACTGTCCAGCTGACTTAAGAAAAGTAAGGGGGCTATAGTCACACCTCAACAGAATTACATAACCACAGAACTGGAATGCAGCTGTGAAAATAACTCTCCCACTCCTTCCCCAACTCCATTATTGTGAGAGAGCTAGAGCCAGTCAGTGTTATAAGCTTCTGAGGAATGCATTTGAAGTGCAGTGCAACTGCAGACACAATCTCTGTCTCTCTTCCCTATTTCACCTGTGCTTTAGTTGTCAAAACTGGTCATTGTGCCTGAGAAGCACAATGCAGGAGATAAATCCCATTCTGCCTTGGAGCTTGGAGCAAGGATCTGCCCAGTGTGGCACTGAGTTCTGGGGGCATAATACAAGAAGTTGAGATAAACCCAGCCTCTTGAGGAAATAGGGCACTGTTGACCAGAAATTTTGGTTGAGAACTGAGGCCAGTCAAAAATCAGCAACCTCTGCTCTACAGTATATATTTATTTGTCCTGTTAATAAAGTAACTTTGGGATAATCATTACATTATTCTACAGTTAAGAAATCTGAATATACAACCTGAAAGCTATCTTGCGTTCTTTAATTCAGGACATTAATAAGGCAAAAAGATGGAAAATCATCACTAATTTCCTATTAATAAAGACTTGTTGCTGTTGTTGTGTGTCTTCAAGCAATTTTTGACTTAAGGCAAACCTATGGCAAACCTATCACGGTTGAATGTGTGTGACGTACCCAAGATCAACCAGTGGGTTTCCATGGCCAAGCAGGGAATCGAACCCAGGTCTCCAGGGTCATAGTTCAATGCTCAAACCATTAAATCATGCTGGCTCTAGTAAAGAATTACTTATTGACAAGTCAATCTTATGAGCTTTCAGAAATAAGCTCTATTTCATTCCATGGAATTTATGTCCTAGTAAATTAGTTTAGGAATGCAGCACAATATATCAAATGTTACAGAACCATGTAAATATTATGTTGGTGTCCCCTTTAATAAAGAGGTGATTTGGGGAAACTGAAAAGGCAGTTATGTGGGAAGACTCTAGATTGTAAAAAAAGAAAAATGCCACTTTCAGACAGAGTATTTGTGTAAGAGACCAAAACGATGCAATACATATCCTTATTTCCCCCTTCAAGCTCACCTGATTTTTTGCTTTGGCACAGAGTTGCATACTGGCAGTTATCGGTTATACCCAGGCAGCTAGGCCAAAGGGGTGTCAGCAGTTTCCGTTGGTGTAGATTCTGACAGAATTCTTCCTGTCCAGACACCTACAGAGGCAGAAGAGGCAGAACTCAAATACCTGCAGAAGTCTTTTGAGGCACATCTTCTTCTCAGACCTAGCAAAACTCAACAGTAAGAACATACACACCTTTAAGTCAGATCAGAAAGCCAAGAACCACCACCTACAGCAGTGGGCCAACTACCATGGGCTGATGGGCTGCACTAATTCCTCACCACCACAGAACCTTGGAAGACTGCAACTCCCACTCCCTGTACCCATTTTTTCACCCTATCTAGAAAAAAATTTCTTGTCCAAGCCTAAAAATACTAAAAGTACAAAAGACCTCCACACACAGCATAATGGCCAACAGTCCCTCCATCCACAGGACTTTGGGGCCTCTTGACCATTTTTATCTCCTTCAATTTTTTGCCATAAAAATGGATGGGCTGCATTTTCTCTACCCCAACCTACAGAATAAACACATTTATGTTTCCATTTGGTACATAGGAGCAGGGAAATTAAATGACTTCAAAGGGGGGAAAAAGCCTCAATCAAATTTAGACTTTTTCTAGTCTAGGCTCTGAAAATCTAACTTCATGACAGACAGTAAGAGAGCAACAGCAAACAGCAAGAGAGCAACAGCAAACAGAAGGAGACTTATGGTGCGATAATCTTAAAAATCATTAATCCGTAGCAGTTTTCTGTGAGCATCCAAAACATACACCCATATCTTGCAGTTCCCTCTCATGGGCCAGCATGCACTGAGCAGTTTTCACATTTTCCATTATAGAAAAAGGTAGCTGTTTTTATCTGACTTTTTGTTTTTTGTGATTTAATATTACAAGAAGTAAGTTTAGCACATATTGACACTGAAAAAAAGCTTCTGCTTGCTTTAAGTTAGAAAATATAATTTCTGTTCAACAGTCTTCTTTCAGTTTAATTTGCTAACAAACCAAACCAAAAGATTTGATACTTCCATATTTACACGCCCACTCTGTCTACCTCACATACTTCCTATTTTGCATTATACTGAAACAACAATGGGGGGGGGAAACAATCATGCAGACATACCCTCCATTTATAAAGATTCTGGCTAGAACATTCTCCATTTAGTGGAAAGTAATTTAACTAGTTCAGTCTCACTTAAATGAATTAATCAAAGCCACAAAGAGATGCAAAGAAAAAGCAAGCAGTAATCTCAGGCATTTCTAAGGACACAGAGAAAAGTATTACATGCTAAAGAACTAAATCAAGCCAGGAGCCATTATCTAACAGTCCCTTTCCCAGCTTACCTTCCAGGCTGGCATCCCATGGTAGTACAACTGGCCATTTCGAATGAATTTATATAGTGGTGAGTCAGGCACAGAGTTCAGGTCCCCACATAAGATGATAGGGCAGTAACTGCCATCAGTCATTTTTGCAGTCTTGTCTATCTCTGCCAGGAGTAAAGCCATTTGGGCTAGTTTGATATCTCCCCGACGAGGATTGTACAACACGTGTGTATTTGTCACACATAAAGGACTGACTGCCTTGTCTCCCAAACTTTCTGGAAGTAAGGGCTGCAACAGTAACACCAGACCAACATTGTCTCTGTTGAGGATGTCTAAGCCAGGTCGAAAGAATTCCACAGGGTTTGCGCTGATCAGCTGGAACATGCTCTGCTTGTAGCAGATTGCACATCCATCTGTCTTTCTTCCTGTCCGCCGCTTGAAGATACAGGCAAAGCCTAGCCAAACAACCAAAACCCTCATTAGAGCAATTTAAACAACCAGGAGCTTTAGGCTGCTACCTTAAAACACACACAGACTGGAATTCTGTGCAGAACCAATCAATTGTTGAATGTGAGTCAACACATAGGCATACCCAACTGGTTCAATGGCTCTACTCTGGTCAGGACAGAGCAAGGTCCGGTGCACACTTAGTAAATGCACATAGAATTAGGCTGCAAGCCTCTTTAAGCATGATGAAACAATATACAGGTCCCCTTCTTCTGACCTCTGCTTTTGTGATAAACAGTTAAGACATATTCCTTCCATTCTCCTTGGGAAACTGTGTCAGGTCAGATAAAAATCAGACTTTCACAAGCACTGGTGAGGGAAATTGTATCTGAGCTTGGAGTACTTCTGTTTGGGTACAAGGCAAAAGCCATCAAAAGATACACAAGCCTTGTGATGTTTTACTAGCAAGATCCAACTATACATGATACTGGATATGTATGTAACAGTTTCCTGAACGAATACATTTCTGCAGAAGTAGCTAGCGTAAGCAGAGAAATGGCAGGGACCACTTAAACCCTTTCTCCTCTGCATATTTTTCTGCTTTAAATCAATTTCCCCAACTTTCCACTCTTGGATGTCCAAGCTATCATTTCCAATTTCCCACTACTGCTGGGGAAGAAGACATGCAAAAATAATAATCATTGCGCACTTTCTTCCCCAGGTAGATTGCACTTCCAGTTACTCAAAGAACTGTTTAATAGGGTGAAAGAGTGTGATCTCTCTCTATTGGGATGGAGAGTGATCTGATCTTTGCCACCCCCATGGTGGAGAGCTTTCAAAAGCCAGGATGGTGCTAGATGTCTTCACTAATTTCCTTTTCAAATGGATTCCAGCACACCTCTCCATCCCTATATGTCAGGAAGAGTGAGCATGTTTGTCCATCTGTATGTGGGTGTGAGGACTACTGGTGTACTTCACCAAGAGCAAAGGGGAAGGCTTTGCATGTGTACAAGCACACTGAGCTCATTTTCCATCACTTCATGTAGGCCTCAGCAGTAAAAAAGCTTGCCACCCCTACCCTGTGGAAAAAAGTTGTTTGGGTGGGGAACAGGGGTTTGCATGAAAACAAAGCAGGAGAGGAAAAATTAAACAGCCCCTTTCATCACTGTTGCTGACTGAAGCTTCCCACACATTGCCTCTTCTGCTTTGGCCCTCAGGAAGAGTTTGATCCAACTCTATTCAGGAACCCATAAGGGGAGAACAAAATTCTGAGTTGACTCCCAAACAGCAAAGTTGCCAAGGAATTTTCAAGAGATCAAAGAAGCTCCAGGCTTCCCACAACTATGGTTCTGATCAAACTGAAGAGGTAAGACAAATTATCAGAAACATAGTGACACAGAGTAGCAATGTTCCGAGGCATCAAGAGAAGTGCTCTTGGACAAGCTTCATTATCAAAAGGAAATTAGATACCCATCATCATAAGTGCTGGTTCTAGCTGCTCCCAATAGTGATTCTCCTGAACTTCTTGGAGACAGAGAATCTGGAAGGAGAAAAAAAAAGGAAGTACATACATAGCAGTTGCCCCTCTAAGTCAGAATAACAGAAAGCATTCTTTCATTTTAGCTGTTTTGATCTGAACAGTTTCCTTTCACCATTTCTACTTGCTACAGAATGCTAAAATACGACATCTTTGGGGACAGCACTCTTCGCTTACATACTCAAACACGAGCAAGAGAGGAGGTTCAAAGAGTTCTGAAGAGGTAGGAGACTAGAGCTGTGGGTGTTCAGAGAAATCAAATGTGGTATGTAGAACTCAGATTTCAATACCAACAACAGTTCACCAGAAACCTTAAAGAGGAAATTTCAGACATATCAGACTTAAAAGATTAGTATACAGTGAGATGACTGCATGGATCACATGAATCAACCTCCCACAGAAGAGGACTCTGCAGTTCCATGATCGCATATTAGCTGAACAAAGGGTACCCTCAACTGTCCTTGTAGCGAGTTGGCCTCTGACACCAGGCAGATGGGTTTCAGAGCCCTTCTTAGGATCATGTCCAAATATTAACAGCTGTCCAGTGGTACAGAATGGGTAAATTTGTATTAGTGGCTTTGTTAGGTTGTGGGGTTTTGGCATTAGCTTGGGAAAAGATATGAAGGTTGAGAATGGGCTGGGAGAATGAATTTTCCACTGTTACTAACCTGCTTGTACAGTTCTCACAGCTGTAGAGGTGATGGATCATATTTGCATACTTTTTCTTTGTTTGCTCCTGCACTCTATAACCCTTGGGAATCTATATTCCATCAGACTTACATAGAAGAGGTGCATACCAGCCCAGGAACTGTTCATTTAGCCAGCCACAGGGAACTGAATTACTGACCAGGGGGCTGTCTTGACAGAATTAGTTGTTTAAGGTCCCAGTTCTACCACTGGCTGTGAACAGACCCTATTAGCAAAAGGGATGGAATATTTCTCTGTTATATACTGTCTGCTCCATCATTTTCCCCTAATAAAACTTATTTTACATCAATAACATGTATCAGTGTTCAGTACTGAACAAAGTCTTGGGAAAGACTAGAACTACAGCCTGTTTTTGCACAGAACCA
Source organism: Ctenosaura bakeri (assembly GCA_948474755.1). Classification (NCBI taxonomy): domain Eukaryota; kingdom Metazoa; phylum Chordata; class Lepidosauria; order Squamata; family Iguanidae; genus Ctenosaura; species Ctenosaura bakeri. Next base: position 254,131 of record CAOLHI010001418.1, read on the forward strand.
TTTGGTGCAGTGAACGAGGTGTTGTGGGAGACAGAGGAGCTAGAGGGCAGGATTGATCCATGCCACTCTAGTCCAACTGTGTCATAGGTGATCCCACTGCAATTGTCAAGATGCACCATTGTTAGCAAGAAATGGACCCTTCTTGTGTCTTTTATACTGCACATGTTGATGGAAATGGGAAGTCACCTGGGCCTCAGTGATGGAATGCAGATTCTTGAGGATCTTGCCTACTTTGCAAGCTTTATGATGAGGAATCCTGAGATGGAAAGATTGGTGCATGTATTGCAGACCAAAGGTAACATGATATTTAACAGATGGAAGGGAAGATATCCCAAGAGAGTTTTAAAAGTCCCTTGCAAGTGATGAAAAAAGAGAAAGTACGGAAGATGTAGGAGGAAGTTTGTATACTGCATGCCTAAGCATGCAAAATTTTTATGTGCCTGACTTGTTAAGCTGAGAATAGTGCTGGTTAACCTCATCAGACAGAAATGCATGTTTTCCTTCTACTGTCTGTTTCTGGAGCTCCAAGTCTCTTTGCTTTTGATATATAGTTTTTGATAAGTTTTACAGGTTAGCTTTTTAACAGTTAGTTTTTCAGCTGCCAACATAAGAAGAACTGATTTATCAATCTACTGGCTTACTGCTCTATGAACAACTGAAAGTTTGCCACTGTGGCTGGAAAGAAAATATCTCTTGATCCGATTTAGGACATTGTAAGTAAAAACCTGAAGAATATGAAAAGATTGTTTGAGAAAGGTGAAAGAAAAAAACCTGCATTTTTACACTGTACTTGTCCGCAACAGTAACCTTGCCATTGTTTTAAGTGTGCCTTACAAGCCCTTAAATTACACTACTCACATCAGGATCCCAGTGTTGAATCTCCTGTAAGATATTGGTGAGACGATAGTTCCAGTTCAGAATGTCTGGATGACAATGCATATAGAGATGAGGGGTCTGTTCTATCAGGTCCTGGGCCAGAATGTTGTAGGACATGACTCTGAATTCAAACAAAGAACCAGCCTCTGTGCCCAGCTCTGGGATGCAGGCAGAACCAGAAAGATCTTCCCAGTCTCTCCACAAAATCTCTGTGTAATAACAAAGGGTAGAAAACAAGGATTAAGTCTATGCTGCCAAACAGCAAGAGGGAAATAGAATTTAGGCAGAGGAAGCTGCATTGAGATGGATTATTAAACTCCCTCCCACCAGGATCAAAGCCCCAGTCCAATTTAATGGCCCCTATGATTCTCTTTAAATTTTTTAAAAAGCTATGTGAGATACTAACCACAGCAGCAGCATCTCTATTTCAAACCTTAGGGTTGTATCAGACACATTAAATCCATTTAACATGTAGCTTTTTAAATCAGAAATGGTACCACCAGTGGAAAAATTTCCTTCCAATGCATAGTGGCTAGAGAAACAATTTTCATCAGGACCTCAGATTGGAAGGAAAGATTAAACTCCTCCCTTCCCATCTGCCTGCTGCTATTGCAATAATCACTAGCCTTCGCTAGTTGCTGTTAGCATTTTTAAAAACATGCACACAGAATGCAAATCTTACTTCTACTTTTGACCTACGATACTTCTGCTATGTGAACTATGATAAGATAGTGCCTTCATCAATATACAGCATTCTGAAGGCACAGACTGATAACCAAAATACCACAAGGTGAATATACTAGTATCTTAAAAGACTAGTAAATGTGACACTTTGTAGGAAGGAGTCTACTTCATAGAATCACAGAACTGGAAGAGATCTTGATGATTATCCAGTTCAACTCCTCTTCATTGTAGACTTTGCAAGGAAAGATCCAGCTACAGCATCTTTGAAGGTAGAACCCCAGTCTCACCACCTCAAAAAGAAGTCCTTCCTCTACAAAACAGCAGTTCATCCTATTATCCAGCTGGAATTTGCTGCTCTGCTATTTCTACCCACTGGTTCTGGCTGTGAACTCTGCAGCAATACAGAACAAGTCTGCCCTATACCTTCCAAATATTTGAGGACCATAATCTTTGGGGTAGAATTCACAATGTGGTGCTAGTCACCCCCAAACTGTCACACAATCCATATAGCTGGATAGCCCTGAAGACAGTTCCCTTTGGTTGAAAATGTTGTTGTTCAGTGCCAGGTCACTGAATAGTAAAACAGCTGTCATTCAGGATTTGATCCCAAATAAACAGGCTGACTTGGTGTGTACTGGTTGGATGAGGCAGGGGGAGAGGGTTAATCTCTGTCATTTTTGCTCACAGGATTCTCTGTCTAGCAGCAGGTGAGGCCTGGGAAGCAGGGAAGTGGTGCTGCAGTAGTCTATCAGGATGACCCCTCAGTCTGCAGGGTTCACATGTATTTAGGCCAGGACAGACTAAAGGTTCTACTGGTGTACTACTGATCCCACTGCTTGACAACCTCTCTTTCTGAGCTATCCAAGGTAGTCTTGGAGGTAATGTTGGACACTCCATAGCCTATGATGCTGCGATGACTTCAACACCTATGTTGAGTATGTCCTCTTAGGAATGGCTCAGGGCATCATGTTTACCCTGACAACCATGGGTGTGTCCCAAATGGTATCTGGTCACACTATAGACTAGAGGTCATTAACTATGGGAGGCTAAATGCCTGCATTAGCCCCCAGGAGACCTTGAAGGGCTGCACCTGTTCTCACACACACATTAAAAGAAAAAATGCCCCCAACCTCTAGAGATTATGGGGGTAATTTCATAAAGTTTCAGATTTCAGAAACTTGTAGTAGAGTCTCCTTCTTCGGAGGTTTTTAAGCAGAGGCTGGATGGCCATCTGTGTGTGTTACTGCATAGCAGGGGGTAGGACTCAATGGCACCTGGGGTCTCTTTCAACTCTATGATTCTATGAGCCTATGAAAAGGCTTCTCCTGGACTTAAATTGGCCCAGCAATGGAAACTGTGGTGGAAATGCACTCCACCCCACCCCTGTGGATATTTGGGAGCATTTCAGGGTAAAATGAAATTTTTGAAAAATTATGCAAAAATTATTTTAGACCTTGGGGGTCTCAGGGGAGCTCCAGACACAGTGAAAATGTGTTCTAATCCCCCCTTGAGTGCATTTGGGGACACTCTGGAGGAAAGAAAAAAGAATCTTTTCACAAATATAATATTTTTGCTCCTCTGGGCTGCATTTTGCCCATCCCTGCTTTAGATCTTGCTTTTTGTGTTGGATTGGATGACGATGACTTGAGAATGGAGGAGCTTTCCATTTTTCTGTTGTCATGGACAGGTTGCTTCTTGGTCAGTTTGAGACTTGCTGGTAATTGGAGCCTTTGTATGAGTGGAAGACCCATGAAGAAGGCCCATGTCAGGAGGCTTATGGATACCAATGGAATACTTATGGTTCTTCGGGTGTTTTCTCCTGCCTCAGCAGGTGATTCTGTTGAAGCAATAGCAGTGTGGTGTGTGTGTGCATGGATGCCAAGGGTGTACATGGATGCAGTTTCAACAAGAGAACGGTTTCAGCACTCATACCTCTCACAATGCATCTCAGACAAAAGGGACGTGGCAGCGGGCATGGATATTTCTTTTTCTGTATCTGCATGAAATACTTTACATTTATTTCTACAGAATTTCATTTCAATGTTACAAATGATACAGAATCAATTTTAACTTCTATGGTGTTAGCTGTCCCTCCTAGCTTTATGTCATTGGCATATCTGCTCGATAATCACCCTACAGACTCATTAAATTCATTCATTAAAATGTTGAATTCCAAAGGGCCTAAAACAGATCCCTGTGGTATACCACTGCAGACATCTTTCAAGGACAATGTTGAGCCATTAACTGAAACTCACTGAATCAAGTTGCTTAAGTAGTTGTGGATCCACCTAACTGCAATATACTTCAGCCCTCATTTTCCATCTTGTTAAGAAGAATATGATTGAAAATGCTGTCAAATGCTTTGGTAAAATCAAGCTATACTATGTCTACAGCATTGTCATAAGCCACTAACTTACTAACTCTAAAGGAGGAGATAAAGTTGGTTCTGACATAAACAGCTTGACTCCTAATCATTAGGATGGAACTAGAATGAGGAAGGCTGTATTAAATTAAACCAGAAATAGTTCTCCAAATATGAAAGGAATAGATACAAATATCTTGAAGGATCCAAGGAAAGATAAGGCCTGTAACACAAGGCTTTCCAGTCCCACCTAACATAACTAAGCTTCAAATGTGGGAAAAATCATGTTGCCATACAATATTGGCATACTCACCGTGATAAGGTATCTCAATTGGAAGTGGCTGAAATTGACCTGTGTTCTGAAAAGGCCACATTGCTCCTTCCATTGACCCCACATCACTCTCCTGGGCAGGACTCCAAGCTAAGACAGCAGGGTCTTCAATCCATACTTCTGTGGACAGAGGTGCAGCGTCACCAATCCGAGGATCGGCTTGTGTCCTTACTGCCGCCCATATAGCATTGTCCCCTAGGGCCTCTCTCTCCTCTGCTGGTAAATTTGATAGTGTAGTTTCTATGAATTCCTGTAGTCCAGGAGACACTTCAGTCTGGCCCCCATGCTGTTGCTGTGGCTGCTCCTGGTCACCAGCCTGTGGTGATATGTTCAGGTCACTTAAACTTGTCATCAGTAGCTCTGGGCCTTCCCGCCACTCGGTAGCCAAAATGGCTGACACCTTCTCTGGCTTTGAAGCAGTTTCATTGGGGTACACCTCACCAGCTCCTTCCTCTAGCCACTGCTGCAGCAGGGCTTGCTGCTCTTCTGAGACTGGCTTCCCACTGACCGAAGCAGAAAAGTTTTCTACATGAGTGGTTGAACTCTTTGCCAAAAGCACATTCTTTCGACATGTAAAAAAAGCATCTGTGAAAAGAATAAAAAACATTTTAAAATGACATGAAATGCAGATTTAAAAAAATATATGCTTCCCAAGTGAAGAGAAATTAGTTGGCACAAGTAGTCTGAGCCATATTTTCTACATTTTGTCTAAAACAAATTCATAATGCTGCAGTTCTGACTCAGGATTTTGAATGTGTTTAGCAACAGCATTTCCTTGATCACTTTAGCTGAGATCCCAGCTTGCAGAAGGGGATGTATAATTGTTGAAACAGTTACACATTTCCACCATTTATTCAAATAAGTGGAACTGGAAGTAAACATTAATTGATATTTGTTTCCAAAATTTGCTAACCAGATCAGGATACACTGTTAATGAAGATTCTTAAGCTTCTTAAGCTAAGTAAGAAAAATCGTATCACATTGTGATAAGAATTAAAAAAAAAAAAAAAACCGAGTAAGGTATTACAGAATGTTAAGCATTCAGCCAAGCTATTTAGTTGTTATCTGTATGTTACCTCCTATCAAGGATAGGAATTTGATATGCATTAAGCCAAATATACCTCAGTTCCAAAAAAATTCTGAAATATAAGCCCGTAGGACATTTATATTAAATACTGGCAATAAGAAGAACTAGGGCAAGGAATTAGATGGTCCAAAATGGTCAAGTTGTCTACAAGGCCACCCAAAAAGTTGAAATATATAGAGCCCAAAGCATTACACTATTTAAATGTCTAACGGGAAACTCTCATTCTCCCTCCGTAGAAATACTTTTTATTTATTAAAATATTTATATTCCACTCAGTATCCAAGGATGTCAGAATGACATACCCCATACAATAAAATCAATATAGGACAATAAATAACCAGAACAATAATTTTAAAAGACACAAAATACATTAAATCATTTATCATTTTTAAAAAAGGCAATTTAAACTTAGTTAAAAAATTAAAATAATGCCAATAATAGCATATGTGGAAATTGGATAAAACCAATCAGGATCCAAAGGTTCTAAGCAAAGCCATTATTTTAACCTGGCATCAGAATTATACCAGCGTTACTGCTAATCAGGCCTCTGAGGAGAAGATATTCCATAACCAGGGTGCCAGAGCATAGAAGGACCTTTTCCAAATCTTCCCACAATATATTTCCTCCACTGACTGTATAAAGAGGATAGACCTCCTGATAGACCTCAGTTCTCAAGCAGGCACATATGGGGAGAGACACTCCCTCAGCATCAAAGTGTCAGGCCATTCGGGGCTTTAAACATTATCAGCAGCACCCTGAATTCAGACTGGAAGCATACCGGCAGCATATGCAACTTTAAAAGTGGTATTTTACATTTTCTATCCAGTCAGTAGTTTAGCTGCTGCATTTTGTGCTAGCTTCCAAGTTTTCTTTAAGGACAGCTCTATGCAGAGTAAACAGCAGTCTTAATTGTGAAGTTACCATTTGAACTGTAGCTAAGTCATCCCTGTTCAGAAAAAGCCATAGCTGGAAAACAACTAAAACTGGCCCCATGGACTTTCAGCCACTGAATCCACCTGGGCCAAGATGTGACAAAGTGACAAAGATGGACGTAAGAGTACTTCCAAGCAACCTGGTCCTTCAAGGAGAGTGCAAACTCATCCAGCTCATGTACCTGACCCAATTCCCAGGGCTGAGAACCTTCACCTTTTCATGATTCAGCTTCAGTTTCTAGGCCTTCTTCTAACCCACTGAAGTATCCAGGCACTGCTCTAGCACCTGTGCAGCTCCAGCAAACTCCAAAGACAAGAAGTAGAGCTGTGCATAATGGCATCCAGCTTCAAACTCTTAATGGCCTTCCCCGCAGCTTCATATACATATTGAATAGAAAGGGAGACATGATGGAATCCTGTGGCACTCCACAATACAGTGGCCTGTGGGGATGAACAGCGCCCCCAGCCCAATCCCACACTCTTGACTCACCCTCACAGATAGGAACAGAACCCACCATAATGCAGTGCCTCCCATCTAGTGGCACCAGTCTAGCAGGATACCAAGATCAATGATATCAAAAGTCACTTAGAGATCTACAAACAGAGTAGCGCTCCCTTCTACTTCCCCCGGAGCAGGTCACCAGTAAGGGCAATGCAAGCTGCCTTGGTACCATACCCTGGCCTGAAACCAAACTAGAATGGGTGGCTATATAAATAAATATGAGTGCACTTATATAACAATGACCATGTAAGGTGCTTCCAAGCCTCTCAACCAGTGGAAACTTGGTGTTCTTGTTTTTCTCCACCCATTGACAACATACTGGGCAGCAGACTGTTAGTTATTCAGTTTATTACCATTTTAATTTTACTGCTAAGATGGAGGAGAGATGCATGTGGGATTTATTTATTTATTTATTTTGTGCAAGATGTCAAAGTAACACCCTTGCATACTGTACATATCTTGAGGTAAATGAGGCTGCCCTCAATATTCTGCCTCAGGTAGCAAAATGTCTTGAACTGGGCACTGACCATCGTTAGAGCACTGTTACAAGAATTTGTTTATTTGTTTATTCATTTATGTTACACTGAACCCCAGACAGGAAGATTTCTTTCCATTTTCTTTCTTTCCATTTTCTCTTCCCACAACAGTTCTGGGAGTCACTTAGGCCACGGGGTGAATAAACAACTCAAGGTCAACCAGCAAATTTCATGGCTGGCTGGCTGGACCTGGAAGTCCCAGTCTAACCACTGCACCACATTGGCTCTTAGTATTTCAAATCCACTTCTTCAGATGGGACCGGAGCCCACCCAAGCCTATGCTGAATTAAACTGCTTAGTCGTGGAGGTAAGACGAGGCTCCTCCCTCACCCCAAACAGATTAACATGGCTATTTCTTTGAAAATAAATGCCATGTATCTATCAGGACCCCTCTCCCTTTACTTCAAGCTCACCAGCCTCAATTAACTATATCCTCACTGATTCTTGTGAGGCGTTTTTTTAAAAAACCGTATTGGTTTCTACGGATACTGTACCAGTAGCAGGGGCTTCAGAGACAGATATTATTAGCTTTTACGGTAGTCAATCCCTGCCGTTTTTATGAGCGAGCTGTTGTTGTTTATTCCTCTGAGGGGATGGGAAACCCTGCACGAAAACACGGCGAGGCCCAGAGGGAGGGACGGTTGACGCCTGAGAGGATGGGGAGGTGCTTTCAGGCCGCCAATTACACGCCTTCTGCCGAAAGCGGCGGAGAACAGGCACGGGGGGCGTTCACGCAGCCAGCCAGCCACCCACCCCTCCGGGTTCCTCTCAGGCTTGAGCCCCCCCCACCCACTCTCTCGGGCAGCTCGCTTTACGCCAGGCCGGGGCTTCTACTGACAGGGGAGCGGCCTCCGCTAGGAGACGCGGGCGGGCGCGTACGGGCGCTTCTCCGCCCGCCCAGCTGTTCGGTGCTCCGTCCCGCGGCGCTCGATGAGGGGACCGACAGCTAGGCTGAGGCGGCGGTCGGGGTTAAGGGGGAGGACGAAGCAGAGGAAGAGGAGGAGGTTTTACCGTGTAAAGCCCGGGCGAGCCGCGTCAGGGGCAACAGAACGTAACAGAGCACCGTCCCGAGCATGCTGCCTGCTCCTCCCATCCCCGCCGCCAGCCGGCCACGCGTGCTGGCCTCGCTCCGCCTCCACGCGGCTCCCGAAGGACGATTGGAAGCGGCGGCGGCGGCGGACGGCCGGGCGAAGCCGTTGAGTGTCGCAGCGGCAGCTTTTCGCGTCCAGGCAGCTTCCCCTCTCAGGCTGGCGACTGGCAGGCGGCCTTCGGCTGGCGGGACGGCTGCCAAGGGAGCGGCGCTGCCCCAACGAGCCTCCGTGAGGAGAGCGGACTTCGAGGCCTCGCCGGCTCGCCCCCTCTGTTGTGCAGCCACGGCTGAGGGGGGTCGTCGGGGCGCCCGCCCTCCTCCAGCGCCTGTTAATCCGATATAACGAGTGCGGCTGGCACTGGTTCGGCCTGGGCAGTTCCTGCCTGTCCAGTCCGAGCTGTTGGATTGCTCAGCTTAGCATCTTAAGAGAAACCCAGGCCATTTCCGCACTAAAGTGCTACAGCGCTATTATTCCACTGTCAACATCCTATGGAATCCAGGGGTTTGCAGTTTAGGGAGGGGACTTTGAGGCAAACTGCAAACCCCAAGATTCCATAGGATGTTGACAGTGGAATAATAGCACTATAACACTGTAGTGTGGAAATGGCCCCAAGTTCACCTCTGCCTTGATGCAAGCTAGGGACCTACAGCCATCACGACACCTACGCCCGTATCTCCCTCACAGGATTGTTATGTGATAAAATAGGGAAATTTTGAGCACCACTTTGTGCTCCTTGGAAGAAAGGCCAGCTGTAAACAGGGCCTCTTCCAGAAGCTTTTCTTTTTTTTGGCATGGGTGCGCCCAATGTGCAACTGCTTCACCATTTTTGAGCCCACTGTTGTTCCACATCTTGCTGTTCATAACTAGTTCTGTAAACCAGTATTCATTGTTGGTTTTCTGCCATCAAGCGGGCTTGGGCTTGTGGTGATTCTGTGAAAGACAGAGCTCCAGGATCCTTAGTCATCATGTGCGCTGCTCCAGTCTTGTAAATTCAGGGCTGTGGCTTTCTTAATTGACTCAATCCACCCGTAACGCGGTCTTCGTCTTGTCTTACTGGCTTCTGCTTTACCAAGTGTTATCTTTTCCAGTCACATTGTAGCACAATATGTCCAAAGGAGGACAACCTCAGTTTAGCCATCTTGGTTTCTAATGAGAATTCAAGCCTGATCTGTAGGACCCACTCATTTCACTTTTAGCAACCCATAGTCTCCACAGAACTCTTCTTCATTATCGCACTTCCGATGAGTTCATCTTCCTTTCAGCTTTCTTCACTGTCCAGCTTTCACAGCCATACATACACATGGAAAATACTGTGGCATGGATGATTCCAACTTTGATATTTAATCATGCATGTTTATACTTAAGGATCTTATCTAGTTCTTTCATAACTTACCTTTTCAAGTCCTACTCTTCTGGCTTTTTTACCAGAGTCTCCATTTTTATTTATGACTGAGCCAAGGTATAGAAAACCTTTTAACTATTTCTGTGTCTTCATTACTGATTTTAAAGTTCTGGAAGTCACTTATTGCCATTTTTTTTTAAAAAAAAAAGAATATTCAACTGTAACCCTACTATGGAGACCCAGTGTGGCATAGTGGTTTGAACATTGGACTATGACCCTGGAGACCAGGGTTTGATTTCCCCCCTGCCCAAGCCATGGAAACCCACTTGATGACCTTGAGTGCATCACACACAGCTCCCAAAAGTCCTATGATAGGTTTGCTTTAGGGTCCCCATAAGTGAGAAACAACTTGAAGGCACACAATAACAACCCTACTTTTGCACTTTGCAACTCACTCTAGTACTTTGTTAATGTGGTTCATATATTAGTATGCTGCATAGTTACCACATTTTAGGCACCATTTGGGCAGACATTGCCTGCTTTCCTCCACTTTCTAAGCATTTATGTATTTCATGGAGATTCTAAGATATATTAACAGTACAATATAAGAGAACACTAGTTATTCCAGCTTAATCTAAACTGACTGGAGTGTGCCTTTGTGAAAAAAGTTATCAGACCCTAGAATAAGAATTATATATATATGAGTACTTTCATAGAATGACTTTGCAGTGAGTCATGAGATTTTTTAATGTTTTTAAAACTAAACTGTTCTTTCTGATACTTAAATTACTGCCTTCTTTTTCAAGTCTCCTGACCAAAACACCTAGAAGCTTTAAAAATAAGTGAAGTGGGTTTAACGTTAATATTTTACATTTGTTAATTTGAAACGTTCTTAAAGATAGTTCAGCCTCCTGCTGTGGTCCATCTCTCTCTTTTCACTATTTTTGTTGACTTTTCCTATCTCATAAAGCTTGACATATTTACTTTACCCTTGTAGACTGACTTTACTGAATTTATTCCTTGTTTCTCTATGCAAAGTAACAAGCCTATGTCCCTGATCTTGATTTTTTTTACATACTTTCTGTGTAAATAAGAGGTCAGGTTAGTTGACTTCACACCTAATATTCAGACATGGGGCAGCTATCAGCAGGGCATTGCAGGCAGCTCACTATGTGAAGAAGGCAAATAACAATTTGAAAGCTATCCTAAAGAAGAAAGGGAGTATATCTTAACAGCCCTAACCTGTGCAGAGTTAGGCATGCAAACCTAAACAACATCAACATGAATCATGTTTAAAATAATTTTGACAGGTATGGCTGGGCTACAGCCATCTACAGTTTGGTCCATTCTGTTTTCTGGACACAATATTTGAATGACAGTATATTTTACTATGCATATGACTTTTTTTAAGAACTGAGATTATTACAAAGAATTGTACTTAACATTGTCTAAGTATTATTTTTGAATCCACAATTGTGCAATACTAAAAGCAAAATGTTGATCAACTAATAAAGATAAAATTTCACACCACACTTTTGAGTGCCTGCCATATATAAAGACAGAATAGAAACAATATACAGCCTTTATGAGTGGGAAGAATTCTTAGAAAGAGATTACATGAATATGAATTTCTATGATACTGCTCGTGTTATAAATTTGGAGCTGCTGTTTCAGATTGTGATATTAATTGACCATCTTTTGTCATAAACATTGTTAGGGAAAAATAACTTTTAAAAATGGCTGGATTTCAGGTGTAAAAGTTAGCAAAAATAATATACCAAAGAAAGTGTATTTTTCTCATGATCTTCACCAACTTAGCTCTGACAGGTCAGACAATGGACAACTGTTGCCACCCAAATGTTTTTGGCCTCCACTCTCATCAGCCCTAGCTGGCATAGCCAACAATCAGGGACTGTGGGAGTAGTATAAAGCTCCCTTAAATGATCAACAGCACCACTTTCTGAAACACAGTCTCTCACCTGTATTCTGATCCATTTTGATCCTCCTGAGCAAAGAAGACCTGACACAAAACTGACCTACGTGACCACAGGTGATACAGATACCATATATCTTGAGTCACAATGTCTAGATGAGGTCATGGAATACTTGAGATGAAATTAAAGTGACATGAACTCAAGAGAGGACAGACAGCATGCATAACACACAGGCAATACCAGTGGCTTGCAAATGTGGTCTTCCTAAAAAGAAATGAAACAATATCATTTGGGATTCCCCATCGCCAGCTGACACCATAGATCACAAAAAAAATAGTTGTGGTTGTATGGCTCAGATAAAGGGTTTGTTTTAAAGGAGTCTGAAATTGAGAATACTGTATATAACTGATAAAACAATAAAGAAGAATCAAGAAGTAGACTTCCTGGTTCCCTCAAGACACCATGGACTTTTTAAACTTTGACTATGAGGAAGATGAAGGTGAGAGTGTTATAAATACGCTCTTTAAAACAAAACTGCCCTGAGAATTGGCATTAGAGCTTCAGCACACTTTACAATTATACAAAGACTGATGTGTGAAATCCAAAGGGGAGAGATGGACACTCAGATATTTTTGTTGAAATGTGAAGTATCCAAAACACAACAAAACCCCTCTTTTTCCCAGCATCAGTTTCCAAGGAAGAAAGTAGGAAGCAAAATTTATGTTTGACAGGAAATGAGTAGAACTGCAGATGGAGGAAACAGCTAAAAACAAAAAGGCTATCACCATTCCACAAAACAAGCCATTACAATCCTGTAAAAAATAGAGGCTGCCATGTTCTAAGAGAAAGATAGCATGGAGCAGAATGAAGGAGGAGATTAAAATTTTGGTGGGCAAAAATATTCAGAAGGGGGTTACTATAAATAAACTTGTTGGCTTCTTTATTGTAGGATGATACTATATCCTGTGACTCTTCAGATATTGTTAAGACTGCATTCCTATTGTCCCTAATCATTGGACCTGCTAGCTATGGCTGACAGGGAGTGAAGTCCAACATCATCTCAAAAGCCATAGGTTTCTGCATCACAGTTTTGCTTTTGCTCCCCCGCCCCTTTTGCTTATAATCTCATTTACCAGCCACTTAAAGCATTCCCAATATCTACCAGATTCTTTGGTTGGAAATCTTAACTCTTTATTTTAATCACTTCCCATTTTTATTATTGTTTGTCCTTCACACATTTTTGTCCTGTATACGAAAAAAATAATTGGACAAGTCAGTAGTTTAGAAACAGAGAGCTGTTCCAATGAAATGAGGAAGATACCTGTAAATGTCCTCACATCTATCTGTGCCTGGATAAGTGAATGGTGGATCTCATGACAGGCTTGAATATTGGATAACATACTTAAGAAGGGGCAAAAAGTACAGGTCAGTCAGTAACTCAGTGAAGGGCAGGAAGAGACCAAACAAGTACCCGAAGGAGGGATTGAAAAATTGTAATATTTTTCTTTCTGTTCATCAGGCAGGGCAAGTTGTAGCAATAATGCTACTGGAGGATTTTGTATGATCCAGGTTCTCTTAAAGCACACTTTTCCAAACTCTGTTGTCTAATTGTGAGATTAATTATGAATCAGAGGCTAGAGAAATGGTATCACACCTAATGGCATCTAGTTACAAATCTTGTTCCAGTCCACGTGCATGCTGGCATACAAACCATTTTACCTTATTGGAAAGAACACAACACCCCAAGGCCTTCTTTCAGTAACAGAAAAGACAACTGACAGGACTATCAGTTAATGGCAAGAAAACAATGCTGAAACAGAAAGAAAATTACCATTCTTTTAGGAGGAAGGTCAACAAAATGTGGGGAACACCACAGTAGTAACAGATATGATGCAAGATACAGATCAGCAGTTGGGTCAAGGAAAGGGGTTTTCAGCAGTAGCTAGAAGCCCACTTGGAACAAGCAATGCTACCTCTCCAAACCTGGCTTGCAGGCATACTGGAGGGGCAACTTCAAGACACAGCAAGTGGGCAACTCCATATTGGAGAGCATCCATTGATCTGTGACAACTTTTTGGTGAGTTCTACGGACAGTGGGGAGAGGAAGGCAACAGTGCAAGACTGGGATGGAAAATAAATGCCATTTAAGGTACTTTGGAGGGAGGGAGGTTCAACAGTGATTATTCACTGATGGGCAACATGACTTTCCTGTGCACTACATTATGTTTTAGATAATTACATGGAGCTCATGTTCACATTTGGGAAATGAATGTGATCAATTTTGTTCCAGATGAGAATGGCGAGATGTCGGAAGGCAGTGCATCTCCAGAGGTACGGTCTCTCACCGATGCCACTGACCGCACAGAGAAGGCAAGGGAAGATAGTTCTGACACAGACCTTGAGATAGAAGGTGACTGTATACTGTCCTGTCTTCCGTCTCAACCACCTCCCCAACCTTCTCCCAATAATCTGTGAGACAGTGGCTTGTTCAAGGTCACTGAACAGCTGTTGCTAAATTGAGAAATATCTCCCTTTCCCTTATTATAGCTCATCGATGCAAAGTAAGACATGGATCACCTACAAAATAGCCTTATCAAAGCTATCGGCAAGAAGAATCGTGTCCAAGTTATTAAGTGCAGATTTGGGGCTTGAATTCATCCATTTTAAAATGGTACACCCAAGCCATAATACTCTCCTAACTTCTGATATCTATATAGGCAGTCGTCAAAGAAAAGGGAGAGCGGGGTGTACTAGATTGTTGATCTCTATCACCCCTTATAAGGATTTTTTTTCTGTATCTCAGGTTGACTGTGGGATTCTCTTGAGCATAAGTAGGCATGATTTCTCTAGACAGATGCTGCATGTATTGTAATTCAGGAGAAAAAACCAGCTCTGCGTGATCTTATGTTTTTTCCTGGAGTTACCTTGAAGTGTGCAGATTCACGAGATATAAGGGACAATTTCAGATGTGTTCAACTGCAGAAATCTTTGGTCCATACATTCCAACATTTTCTTAACAAATGTAAGACAATAACAACTGTGCTGTTGAATCTTAGGATAGGGACTCCTCTGTTTCCCCCTAGTGAAGGCAGGGGAAATGTTTTACTAACCAGGCTGGTTTTCCTTTGCAGATGCAGAGCGTTCCTTTGCAACCATAAAGGGTGCTGAGCTGTACATAGAAGCTTGCAAACTGGTTGGAGTGGTTCCTGTTTCATACTTCATTCGAAATATGGAGGAGCCCATTATGAACCTTAACCATCATGGGCTTGGGTGCAAGGGAACCAAAGCTATTGCAATTGCCCTGGTTGTAAGTACTTACAAAAATGTGGTTTGCACTATTTGACTTAAAGGAAACAAGTATTTTTCTCACCTGCAGAGGGAGAGAATCATTCTTACATACGTAGGGAAGAAGGACAAAGTTGTTTGATTTATAGATCAGGTTTAATTATATAAAGTAGCTGGCAATGTTCCCAGCTCCCATATCTACTTTTCATTTCAAGGACTTTAAGTGGCATTGCACTTACAGTTTTTTGCAACACAGCCAACATTCTAATCAGTTTATTGTTTAATAAATAATCATACAATGCATTTTAATACACTTTAAAGTCATGCAACTGCCTTTGCTAACTATATTTTAAATGAACCCACAAGGTCTACCAAATGTTGTATTATACAGGTGGTAACGGCTCTGGAGGAGACTTAATATCTCAAAACTGGTTATATTGGTACTATAGAAAATGGAGACATGCTGAAGCAATTCCCAGATTCTCCCTGATTTAGAGTGTTGTGCTTTCCATCTATGGCTGAGAATTTTCAGTATTTTCAGTATTGCCTCCCACACACTCCCATAAGAAGATGGAAATTCTGTTTCATGACTCTACAGCGCAGCGGGGACAACAGCCTTTAAAACATTGTTTTAAATAAATTATGTGGTTGATCCTTATTTTTTCATGCACATAAATGGTCTGCTTCTCCATGAGGGCCAGAAACAAGTCTCTCCATTTTTCATCTAGAGAGACAAATCATTTTTTCCAATCTTGCTACTAGGCAGAAGAAGCCAGTTAGCTCTTTGTGTAGGGTAGATTCATTGGATTCCGAAAATAATGCTAAGAGATCTCTTGCTGGGTCAGCTTTAGGCTTCTGGTTAGTAATAATACATGCTTCTTTAAACACAGCTTGTCAAAATTCTTAAATCAAGGGATGAGTCCACAGCTTATGCATATAAGATCTGAGGTTTTCCTGACATCTTTAGAATTTTGATCTTAAATCTTTTGAAATCTAACTTAGCTGCACTGGGCTATAATACCATCTATGAATGAGCTTGATCATATGTTCTTTAATATAAGCAGAGACACACTGCATGGGACTGTCAATGTCAGGCGGAGGCTAAGCAAACACAGAGGCAGCAACTGGAGTTTTATGGCTTTTAGTAAGTAGGCAGTAAAATAATCAAGGGGTTACGGCACCCAAAGCAAACAGAGGCAGTAAAGAAAACCATAAAGTAATTAAGGGGTTACATCACCCAAAACGGATGGAGGCAGTGAAACTCAGCAACTAGGATTAACAGAATAACTAGGAACAGAAAGTCCATGAAACAGAATGGTCTATGGTTGTTACCCCATGACCCCCTCCCCCCTCCCAGCATCTGCCTTAAATAGTTTTTAGCCCAGCTGGGGCTGATCAAACGTCCGTCGGCCTGGCCCACAGTTGGAGGCCCTCAGACCTCAGATGCTTCTCGAGCAGGCACTTTGATCTACGAACCGCCACTTTTTCCAGCCACCTCTGGAGGAACATGGGGGGAAAGTCTGCTGCAAACTCCAGGCTGAAGTCAGGAACAGCAGCTTCTGTCAAGTCAGAAGCATTGGCCTCCTCTGCTGCAGGTACTGGCTCGGGCACCAGCTCTGGTGTCAGGGATTCCAGGCAGGGAACCCTGGAGAAAATGATCAGCCCACTGCAAAGGTGTTGCATCATGCCCCAGCTGTGGGTGATTGCAAGGCTGCCTAAGGAACTGGGGTCGTGTGCAGAAGGTTAAGGGAGGTATGCAAAACCCTTACCCGATTGGTTGTATAGCTGGATAGCTGGGGAGTCGCTGGCAGGCCCCTCCCTTGCCTCTGCAGGAGCCCCCTCTCCCTCCAAGGGATCCTCCCCCGGCTGGGAGTCCAAGTCCAACTCAGAGTCCCCGTCTGAATCGGCAGCCTGCTCAGCCTGGCTCATGACAGGGACTTTCATTCCATATTTGGGCCATATTTATTCACTCATAATGAATTTTAAAAGTTATCTAAAATTTATGACTCACTGAACAAATCCACCTATAGTTATCATAAGTGTATTAAAATAGTCTGGGAGACAGATTTCAACGTCCTCCTGTTATTGTTGAGCTGCTGCTTCTGTCAACCCCAGCCAGCATAGCCAGTGGTGATAGATGATGATAGGTGTGGT
The DNA here is from genome assembly GCA_948474755.1 of Ctenosaura bakeri. NCBI lineage: Eukaryota > Metazoa > Chordata > Lepidosauria > Squamata > Iguanidae > Ctenosaura > Ctenosaura bakeri. The sequence continues at coordinate 271,247 of CAOLHI010001418.1, forward strand.
CCAACAACATTTGGAGAACCACAAGTTGTCCACCCTTGTCTTAGACACCGCATAAGTTTATATAATTTATTAGAAGCATAACCACAGCAATAAATGAAACTCTGCATAAAATTAGTTATTCAACAACTAATACAATATGTTGAGAATGTACCTCTGTAAGATATGTTCATTATCATATACCAAAAGACCAAACAAATGTTATATTAATTTTTAGGTATGCAGTTTTAAATTTTTTAAATATACATAAGGATCAGGATTTGGACCACAGTGTGTAGGGAGGAGAAACCCAGAGTCTCTGAGATCAAAAGAAAAATGTCCCCTGGCTCTAGTGGCAGCTTCTGTCTCTGGATGAAGAGCAAGTTTAGAGGAATGAGAGGTACTGACTCAAAGCAGGCAGAAGTCTTATGTCTCCCTTCCTTTATGCTGCATTCCCAGTCCTGACATACACACTCATGGCTGTCATTTACTTGTTCGAAGCAAAGCATGCTGATTGTTTATAAACACACAACACTTCATCTATCTATCTGTATAGACATAGATATAGATTAGATAGTAAATATAATGTGTAATTTGGCTGTAACAATCTCTGGCTTGCCTTCTATTTCGTAGGATGTATTTGGACAACTGTTTAAAAAATAATATCCAGAGCATAAGATAGGGCACTAAATATCACTTAATTTAGCCAATTGTCTGCAATTTTGTGTTCTTCACATTTTCATTCTGCAGTCAAACACAACCATCACCCACTTAGAGCTAGAGGATAACTGGATTCTGGGCGAAGGGACTACATACCTGGTACAGATGCTGCGTGAGAACTGCTACATCCAAGAGCTGGTATCCAACTTTTCCCAGTAGTTGAAGGGAGTTCACTTCTATATTTGAGTACAGAACGAGCTTTGCTGATCAATCCACTTAGTTATTTCATTATATTTGGTATTAATTATTTTTAACAATAATCAATGTGTTTAGTGTTCAGCAGCATGATGTGGTGGTCTGACTGATGGACTAGGACTCTGGGAGACTAGGGTTCGAATTTCCAGTCAGCCAAGGAAACCCACTGAGTGGGTTTAGGCAAATCATACTCTCTCTGTCTAAGAAGAAGATAAGGGCAAACCTCCTCTGAATAACTCTTGCCAAGAAAATCCCATGAGAGAGTCACCATTTGACTTGAAGGCATATAACAATAACACAAAAGTGTTTAAAATCTTCCTTTTGTTTGTCCCTGTGAACAGATCTAACAATGATCTCAGTTGTTATTGTTAATTGCATTTATATCTTGTCTTTGCTCTCAAGAGGACAGTGCTGCTCAAAGTGGTGGTCCATGGACCGTTGCCAGTTCATGGGCCGTTGGTTGCCAGTCCATGATGAGTTTGCAGGAAAGAAACAATTGTAGTCAATGAGCACAAATATAGTACATGTTCCTGGCATGTTGTTGGGGTAGAATTGGTGGTGCTCCACTTTAGAAAGCTTGAGAAATACAGGTGCACATATCTTGTCCAAGGACATCCACAGAGTTGAATAACTTAATGAGGACTAGAACCCTATTCTTCTATTTCAAGTTCTCTAGCCACAATACTACACTGTTTCTCTAGTCTTTACAAAGTCAAAACTGTACCATCTGCTCACAAGAGCAAGGTATCAGCCATTTGGAAGAAACCACAGTGTCTGCAAAAGTAGAAAAGATTTCCAGAAGAAGGCTCTCTGGCTCTAGAGGGAGGGAACTCCTAAACATCCCACTGAGTACTGAGCATAGAATATTGGATAACTATTATAGAGGAATAAACAGAATTGAAGGGAAAGAATGGAATGGCTGGGATCTTGAAGAGCAGCACAGCACACTGCACAGGTCCTACTTGTTCACTACCATTTCTAGCCTTCTTCAACCTGATGTCCTCCAGGCATATTAGACTAGAACCCATCATCTCCCCGCCTCCATGGGACCAGTGAGGTTGATGGTAGTTGTACTCCAATACAGTTAGAGACACAAGATTGGAGAGAACTAACTTCAAGATTGAAAACAGGTCTTGTATGTACATTTATGAATGTGCTGCTTCTACAAACCAATATACCAGCACCATAACTTCAATTTAGTGTTCTGAGGTGGGCTGGACAAGACCTATGTCTGAGATCCTGGTAGTCCTCCCTAGTACGGTGCTAGCTGGATGTTTTTGGATTGTAAGAGCCATCAACCTGCACGACCAATGGACAGAGCTGATTTGAATGCTACCCAAAATGTCAAGACAGCTTCAAGCTGGGGAGGCTACCGTAGAGTTCCACTATTAATCCCCACAGCATTGGGCTGGATGGAGGCTGCTGACATCCATGTCATTTGGGCATTGAATCTATTTTGGATTTTAGTCTGAACTTTTAAGGATCTATCCAAGATTCTGAATCTATTTTGTGGATAGGATTTAAAACATTGCATAATTCCCTCGAAGATTAGACTATAACCCAGAGTGGATTTGCTGTTCCAGTGACATGGAAGCCACCGGCCACTACTGACTGAGCTTGATGAAGCATGGATCTGATTTGGAATCTGCTTCAGGATTAGGGCAAAGGTCAGGATGGTTGTCCTTTTGTTGTTGGACTATGGTTTCTATCATCCCTGATTCCTGGCAAAAATGGCTATAGCTGATGGGACTTGGAGTCCAAAATCTGAAGGGTCACAAGTTCCCTGGCCCTGTCTTAATTTGTCCCTAAATCATAGAATCATAAAATCATAGAGCTGGAAGAGACCCCAGGGGCCATCGAGTCCAACCCCCTGCTATGCAGGAACACCCATCAAAACATTCCCAACAGATGGCCATCCAGCCTCTGCTTAAAAACCTCCAAAGAAGGAGACTCAACCACACTCTGAGGCAGCATATTCCACTGCCAGAAAGTGGAATCTCCTTTCCTGCAGCTTGTATCCATTGCTCCTTGTCCTAGTCTCTGGAGTGGTAGAGAACAAGCCTGCTCCCTCCTCTACATGACATCCCTTCAAATATTTAAACATGGCTATCATGTCCCCTCTTAACCTTCTCTTCTGCAGACTAAACATAAGATCTCATTTCTCCTTGATCTGATGAGGGCCCAAGGGGAAATTTTGTGAGCCTTGAGACCACCCCACACTCCTCTGCACAAGTGATTGTATGATAAGGAATGTAACTAGCATTGCTTATTATTTGCTGCATTGGTGGGCACTGGGACCTGTGGTCTAACAATATATGGAGGATTGCTTGATTCTCATTCCTTCTTAGAGCTACTTACACAAGATTTCTTTTGAATTCTGCATTAAAGCACAATAACAGCCACATCCAGCTGATCCATAGATATACAATGGCAATATGCAAGCAAGGAAAAGTCCACTTTTTATACCTCTGCTTGGTTAACACAACAGCTCAGAACCACATTATATGCATCATTAATGCATATAATGCAGAACAGTTTTTTCATATATAAATAGAATCAGGGAAAGAGCAGAATTTGAATTTTAGCAAATACACACAGGGCTTCAAATGTTACTCTCTAAAGGGAAGTACTTCTACAATCAGCCCTCCACATTTGTGAGTTTCACTTTCATGGATTTGCTTATTTGTGAATTTCTCCAACCTCTGCTCCCCACCTCAGGTGCTTCTTTTCCAGGGGAACCTTCCCTCTTGGAGGCTTTGATTGGGTATTGCAACCTTTCAAAAACCTACCTCTGGTCCTTCTCCTCCTCTACCAGCCATTGCCTAGCCAACTAAGGACAGCTCACAGCCCAATTTCCCAGCACCACAAACCATCTCCTGATGCCCCCACTGCACACCCAAGGAAAGAGATAGGAGAGAAAGAGGAAATATACGGTCACTATGCTAACCCACCTCCTTCCCCTGACCTGGTTATACCCTGGGTGCTCACTCTCCCCACCATGCCTCATCCCATTCCTGCCAACATACACACACATATTGATATTTGTGATTTTCCCACTTTTTTGGGAGGTCTTGCATCCCTAACCCTAGCAAATCTGGAGGGCCGACTGTAGTTAATTTACTCATTACTCAGATCAGTCCAGAAAGGTAGCTCCCCATGTTACTTGTCACTAGCAAGTTACCATTACTAGCAAGTTACTGTTACTAGCAAGTAACCGTTACTACCATTACTACTATCACTGTTACAATGATGTAACTCGAGTCGATAGACTCGGACTCAAGTCAGACTTAAATCACTTCAGTGACTCAACTTGGACTCGATTCGGTCATAAATGATGCACTGACTTGACTCGACTTGAGACTTGTATATTTTTAACGACTGACTTGATACCCTTGGTTCAGTAGCATAATGCATTCTTCCAGAAACCTTATGACTTTGAACAACGCCTCCATCTCTTTTTGCCTCCTACTCACATGACAATCTCTCTCAAGCCCAAAGTGTGGTGCATTTCTCAGAAAGGAACAGCAAACAGGTTAGGCAATGGGCTTGTGGCAGGCTTGAGGTCTGCTCAGCAGCCTGTCCCTGCTACATATTGGAGGAACCTTCTAAATGTTTCCTAAGAGCAAAAGACAAGACTCACCTCCAGAGTCCAGGGTACATTTCTCAGAGGGGGACAGAAAGTATAGTAGGCAACAGGCTTGAGGAAGAAGGATCCTTCCTTTTAAATCTTTTGAATCTTCAGTAATGGGGAGTAAGATAGAATCCTGTTCCCCACTTCTGAAGCTACAAATGGCAAAATTGCAAATGTGGAGAGCCGGCTTTGCTTAAATTGTTAAAACTGAATTTATTTCTCCCTATCCAATTCTGGAATTTTGGTTGGGATATAAAGTTGGCTTCCAGACTTCAGACTTGACTTGAAAGTATCTTCAAGGACTTGAGACTTGACTTGAGACTTGGAGTAAAAGACTTAAATACATCACTGGAAAATACTGTTATTATTATGCCTTGAAAATTCTGAGAAAAATTCAAAAGATGTTTCAAAGCAATTTTTCCCAGCTGCAGCATGAAGCAGCTGCCCTTGTAGTCCTTTGTCCCCTGCTTCTTCGTTGCTCAGACTGAAAATCCTTTCTCATTGCAAAATTTTAGCATTAAAAATTTGAACCTTCTTTTTACATAGGCTTTTTCTGACCTATTTAAAAAGCCCTGCCTAACCCCCTCTTTTTCCTACTTGTCCTCTGCCTGCTTGGAAGTTTTTTAAGCAGCATCAGCATTGAAATGATGGTGAAGGATAGCTGGTGAAACATAGACTTTAAGTGTTAGGTTGTGGCAGCGTATCCTCAGTAAACAGCACAATAAACAAAGCTTGAGCTGGGAAGGAGTGGGATTCTGCTGTAATTGTGTGTGCTTGCCTAAAACAGGCAAGGTAGATAATACCTACCCCTCCAGAATCCCTTACTGAGCATATGTGAACAGCAAAACAGGAGAAAAGTGGGCAGCAAATAAGCCTACCACACTAGCTGTCAACAGCAATTTAAATAAAAGTTTAGATTTATAAGTTAGGCCCCCAAAATGGAAATAATAGGGAAAGTGGAGGCTGCTTGGGGGAGAAAAGGAATCCCTAGATGCATTTAGGGAAAAGCCTTCAAGTAGCCTCTAAAAGGTTCAAAATGTTTTAGTTTACTTAGGCAACATTTATCTGACCTTGTTATATTTCAAGTTAGTTTTTAATAAAAAAAATAGTTTGCTGAAACTTATTGAGCTATTCTTCTTTTTTATGGTATAAGAACCTATATCTTTTCTTTCCATGTTATTGCTGCCTGCGATGCTAAGTTTTCTTTAACAAGATAATGCCCAAAACACATTACTTAAAAGGCCATTTCCGCACGGGGCAAGGAAATCACCCCGTGCCGCTACTTACCGGATCTTCTGGCTCCCCGGTCCGGTCCAGGCTGCTCCGGAGAAGTGAGTGGTCATAGATCTGCACTGCTCAGGCATCCAAAATGGCGGCTTTCAGTTGGTCATGGGTCCTGACCAACCGCTGAACCTCACCAGCCTAAAGCCCGCCCTCCGCAGATCACAGGCTCACATTGGTGCGAGCCTGCGAATCTGGACCAGAGAGCAGGCACACAGTGGTGCGCTCCATACTTTTGAAAGACCGCAAAAATCAGGTCTTTCAAAAGCACGCTGGAGGACCACTTGGGGTCGTTCCGGAGCGGACTGAGGTGCGGATCTACAGTAAGTAGTCCGGACCCAGTCCGCTCCAAGGTGCAGACATCCTCCGTGGAGGATGCACTGCACCATTTTTATTACCCCGTGTGGAAATGGCCTAAGTTACACATGTATTTCTCCACTGTCAGCAGAAGAGCAGCTGGAGAAGAGACATATTGAGTGCTAAAACAGCTAAGAAAAAGTTAACAACATTATTTCTTCTTTGTTGCTCTTCTGGTCTCAGTTGCCAAACCCACAGCCTGATTTTGGGTAAAATAAATAGATTACAGAAATATGTGTCATATATCCACATGTAATATGTGGCCTTCTCCTTAGAAAAATTCAGCATGGTAGAACTTGGAATAGGGATATCGGTTTCCAATTTGTTTTGCAAATTCCACACACACATACACACACACTGCCAATTCTGTTTGGTTGCATTTCTACATTAATCTGATTTTTTGGAAAAGAATCCTTTTCAAAATTCAAAGTTTAAATACATAATTTATTATGCTTTTAATGAACATTTTCTCTTGAAATACATATTTAAATGCACATCTTGACACATTTAAACTTCCAAGAATTACTTTGCAATGCTCAGGGAAATGCAAAAACCCATTCTGATCCATGCTTCAGTCTGAGAGGAATGTATCAGCACGTTTTATGTAGGAAAACATAATTGCCAAATTCCTTAAGCATTCTTAATTTGGAACACTTTTGTCCTCTGAAGGCTCTTCTACTCTTTGCTGCACTTCTTCTGTCTCCCTTTCATTTCAGAACATTTCCAGAAATCACCTCAACACAGATGGAGCCGAAGCTATCTGCAGGATGTTCTACAATAATATTTCTAATGTCCGGGCTGTTCAGCTCTCAGGTAAGCTTCCTACACTTATGAATATATATAGCATGATGCAATAATGCTGCTATTTTTGAATGTCCAGAAAAACCTTTAAAGGATCTATAAATGGCAAAAGGATCTCTACATCTTCCTTGACATAATTTAACGGTACCTCTGTTACCCTGACTTCTGGCGGTCCCGTGAGGCACACCTTGATTTGCTCCAAAAATGCTAAGATTGGGGAAATTAGCAGAGCACTGGCTACGGCAAAACGAAGGGCAGGGTAAACCAGTAGGATCTTTTACCCAACTTTATGGGGTCAGGCCAAGCCAAAAAGCCAGACAACCGTATCGAATAAATGGATTTTATTAAATTAAAATGTTCTCACGTACCAATGCACGCACACGAAAACACACACACACACATACACACGGAAGTAAAAGAGGTGGAAAATGGATAGGGGATATAGCAAAGGGATTGTAGAGGCGGTGATACTGCACCTATCCTGAAGTCTTCAGGCCTGGAAGCAGCAAGATGAATGCAGCTCAGCAAAGAGATGGCTGAGGGAATCACTCAACTAACAGAGTGCTGGTCTGCTAGTGTGGTAGGGAGTTCTCCGAAGAGACCCTCAAAAACTAGGACTACTTATAGGGCGGAACGTACCTCGAGGGCAAGCGCTCTCCTGGGAAGAAAACATGCTAGACAATGCAACTTGGTAGTTCGCATGATTGGTTTATATAGATGGGTCTCACCTTGTATGATTTTCCAAAGTCAGGGTTGCTCAACCTGGGGAAAATATGCTAATCCCCTCAAGTTGGCTATTCGTGGCTGAAGACTCTTTGTCTATGTGGATGTGTGTTGCCTGAGGTCTCCCTGGGCTACATGGCTGGGGATTTTTCTGGTCTTGACCTGTTTTCAGTTGTTTGACCTCTTTGCCTATGTGCCCATTCGGGCAACCTCTCTGGCATGGTGGGCATATCTGATATAAAATTTATAGTTCCCGGGATAGGGTATGCCAGTTGGGTAACACAACATCTTTTCTTCATTCAAAGTATTTATTTTTACACTGCTTTTCAGCCAGTTTGGGGGTTGGTGAGTCAGTGAACCCATGTTTGGCCATGGAAACCTCCTGGGTGACCTTGGGCAAATCACACTCTCTCAGCATCTGAGGAAGCCAATGGCAAGTCCCTCTGAACTAATCTTTCCAGGAAAACCCCATGGTAGTTTCACCTTAGGGTTGCCATAAGCTGGAAATGACTTGAAAACATACAACTTCTTTCAGTCAAAAAGGGTTTAGATCAATAATAAGAAAGTCTTTGCCTTTAGACATGAGAGGCAAAAAATGACACAAATGGAAAAAGGATGGTGAGGGATGTGGGAAAAAAACAAACTCAGGTCTGTGATGAGTTATGAATTATGATGGGCAGGGAGATAATGTAAGTATGATGAAAGAGCTACTACTTCCTTTCCCTCTGATACGTGAGCAATATTAGTTGGTAGCTGGTGGAGGACATCTCTCAATTGGAACAGTGTCCTGGAAAAATGGAAGAGTGACCAACTGCTGCTTATAGGACCACAGTAATCATAATCTACCTAAGTTCCCCACACTGGTATATTGAGAGTTAAATAATCTTGGTTACTACAGTGCTGGGAAATACTTTAACCTGGAATGGTGTTACTGTTTAAAACTACAGCTCCCAGAATTCCCTGGTCAGTCCAGCCATGCCAGCTGAGGGATTCTAGGAGTCATAATCTCTTGATCTTACTTTTCTAACTTCTGGGAAAGTCATATAATCATAGAATGGAAAGAGACCACAACAGTCATTGAATCCAGCACCCTGCCATGCAGGAACACACACTCAAAGCACCTCCAGCAAATGGCCATCCAGCCTCTGTTTAAAAACCTCCAAAGAAGGTGACTCTACCACCACTCCGAGACAGCATATTCCACCACTGAACAGCTCTTGCCATCAGGAAATCTCTTTTCCTGTAGTTTGAATCCATTGTCATGTTGAAGATGGAGCTAGCTTGTTTTCTGTTGCTCCAGAGTCCTAGGCCATTTCCACACTACACTCTTATAGTGCGATTATTCCACTTTCAACATCCTATGGAATCCTGGGGTTTGCAGTTTCGGGAGGGGCTGGCTGGCCCGAAACTGCAAACCCCAGGATTCCATAGGATGTTGAAAGTGGAATAATCGCGCTATAAGAGTGTAGTGCGAAAATGGCCTAGTTTCTGGAGCAGCAGAAAACAAGTTTGCTCCATCTCAACATGACATCCCTTCAAATATTTAAACATGCCTATCATGTCACCTCTTAAACTTCTTTTCATCAAGCTAAACATACTTAGCTCCCAAATCTGTTCCTCATGGCTCATGGTTTCTAGATCCTTCACCATGTTTGTCCCTCTCCTCTGGACACATTCCAGCTTGTCAAGATATCTCTTGAATATTGAATATTGAAAAGTCCACTACTTGCAGCCTTGGAGAGCTGTTGCCATTCAGAATAGGTACTACCAGACCAAGAACCAAGCATCTTTATGTATTATTTGATCTGAAGTAAGTTAGTAACAAATGAGCCAGTAAGTCTCACGGAGTGCTCCTGTCCAGAATTCCTGTTAGTCAGCCAACAATGCCCTTTTCTAGGATACCCCATTCCTTTCCTTTCTCCTGCCCCGGTTTCCATCCCTCCTGAAGCAAGCAGCTTTTTGCATCCATCAGTGCCCACTGAGTGTTTTTAGGGCTTTCCACTCTTTCTTTGAATTTTCTATAGATTTTTGAACTTCTGAAAACCTTGGAGTTCCCCAATACTGTGGATGGCTTCTAGGTGGGTGTAGGTGGTGATGTTGCAGCTACACAAGGATCCACCCTCAGACAATGTGTTCACTATCAGTATATTAGGGATATGGTTAGGGACTGCATGTGGTTGCACTTTGATCCAACAAGTTTGGATAATAGATAAGCCTTTCTGAGAGGACACCATTTCCACACTACCCTGTTATAGTGCTGTTATTCCAGTATAGTACAGAAATGGCTGAGGATTATTAAGGGGATAAAAGGGGAAGTGCTGTACAATTTTGGTATGTGATCCCAAGCATTTTTCTTGACTTTTCAAACCACATTGAAATATGCTATTTCTATCCACTAGCCACATTATACTAAAAAATTTTCATGAAGGAAAAGAGTACATGGTACGTGGTAATGAGTGATACTAATAATGAGCATCACAGATATTCATGATTTCCTATCATGGGAGGAGTCCCACTTCAACTATGCACGGTAAAGTTTGGACATGACAAGTTACAAGCAACACAGCTACCTGCAATGCAGAAATGAGTATTGTGTGGCCCTCTAAATGTTGTTGGACTGCAACTCAGAGCATTCCTTTTTACAAGCCATGCTAACTATGGCTTCTGGGTGTTGCAGTCCAATAACAACTGGAGGGCTGCATGATTCCCATACCTGTTGTAAAACAAGGAAAAATGGTGGTCAATGCCACTTTTTAACATTGTAATAAGTAATGCCAATTAATTATTTGTCAAGCACATACACGAATAACAGTAATGAAGCACTTCTTAAAAATGAATTTTCCAAGCTCTGACGTGATGAAAAAGACATATGGATTTTGCATATGTGGTTTTCCCACATGGAAGTGAAATGCTTGCCGGTTACTTGTAGGGCCTAAATATCCTAGAGGTACCAGATCCTGTCTGATCTTGGAACCTAAGCAAGGTCAGCCCTGGTTGGTACTTGGATGTAGACTGCCAACAAAAACCAGATGCTGTAAGCTATATTTCAGAGGAAGGAACTTACAAAACCACTTCTTAGTATTCCATGTGTAAAAAAATACTCTATGGAATTCATGGGGTCACCCCTAGTTGACAGGCAACTTTGAGTGCACATACACACACAATAGTCTTATAGGGTACAGCTTGCAGTCTTGTTAACATCCTCTTTCCTTCTTCAGGTAACAACTTTAGGGAAGAATCAGCACTATATTTTTCTGAATCATTAATGGTAAGTAACATTCCAGTAGAGAAAACTGGGAAATTTGGAAACTAGAAAAATGCATAAGTGTGTATAAGACCATAAGAAAAGATTGTGGTGGACTCTTCAAAGCATAGCTGGGTACCTTCAGGCCTATCAGTTGTTTCAGTGTAGCTAATTAAGCTCATGGGACCCCACCCACCTTTTCCCGCCGTCCAGCTGGTCAGTGGGGGAAGGGAGGGGCTAAATTCTCTCCTAACCTCTAGTGATTTTGCTACCAAAATTGCTAGTAGCCACAGAGAAACAATGATTGCAGTGGAGACCCCTGAAGGATGAGGAAAAGCTTTTAGTGGAATGTGCAACCATAAGATGATGTGATGGCTGCCAACCTGGAAGGCTTTAAAAGCAGATCAGACAGATTCATGAAAGATAAGGCTATCAGTCACTAATGATTATATGTTTCCTCCAGCATCAGAGACTGTATGCCTCTCAGAGCCGCCTGCTGTGACACAAATCCAACAAAGTGCTGTTGCATTCATGTCCTGTTCGTGAATTTCCTATAGGCATTGCTTTGGCTCCTGTAAGAACAGAATACTGGACTAGATAGACCTCTGATCTGATCCATTAGGGTTCTTCTTACGTTCATTTCTCTGAGAACCTAACAAGGTGGATTTCCCATGAAGGACTATGAAGTTGCCACATCGGGAGGTGAGCTGAGGGATGGTGCTCCCCTAGTATTGACTGGAGAGGGCAAAGACAGCAGATCTCACATGGCACCATATCAACCCTGGCATTTCATGCATGTGTCCTAGTGTTTGGAGGTACTGTACAAAAAGCACCATCTTAGGGATGTAATCACTGCAACCTCAAAGGAGTACATTGATGAACCCACCAATTGAAGGGTGCTGTTGTGGATGGAGAGTAGTTCTTCTTGGATTGCGCAGAGGAAAGAGGATATGTCTTTGGCCAGCCACTAATGACCTGAAGGCTTTGCCATTTCTCTTCATAGGCTAATTATCGAGTGATGGAGCTGGACCTCAGTCACAATGAGTTTGCTGAGAAGGGAGGGGAGCAGCTGGGACAGATGCTGGGTAATTTTATTAATGTTGTTTCCTAGGCTACCAGTGATCAGTAACTTATGTGCTCTCCACTTCCTGACGTAGAAGAAGCTACTTGGGCTTGGTTTTCTTTTGGAGCACAGATCAGTGGCGACATTTCGTTTATTTACAGATAAACTAATTTAGCATGGGTAAGGCAAGCAATGTAAGCACTGCTAGTATGCAACAGATACAGTGCCCTATTCGTCACTTACTATGGAAGAGATCTATCCTAAACTGATTTCTGAAGAAGAATCCCTTGGGAAAAAATGAAATAACCAATTTTAAAGAAAGCATGGTCATTATTAAGTGTTTTTTTTTTGTAAAGTTAGAATAGTGATAGTTAATATAGCAGCATATGTGTGTGTTGTAAACCTTTTTGTCCTTTTCAATATAACATTCTCAATAGTTTTGATCACTTAACACAGTAATCCTAGGCATCTTTGCTCAAAAGTAGATCCCTCTGAGTTCAGTGCGGTTTACACCCCAGTGAGGATTTGTAGATTTACAAACCTAAACTTCATGCTTAGACACACCCTCTTTGGAGATGGTACAGTTTAAGATCTAGGAAACAGAGTGGAGAGCTGGGAGAAAAAAAAACTAGAGGAATTCTAGTTCTTGTATATGGACATTAACAGAATTTTAAAAGGTAATAAAATCAAACATAGGCAGTGTTTTAACAAGGGCAGGCACCTTTCCCACTTTCCTGTCCCAACTCTCGGGAAATAAGGGCCAGACCAGTCTATAGGGCCAGACTACAAATGACATTATTGGTTTGCTCTTGGATGTGGGAGTTTTCTTTTGCCAGTAGGCCCCTGATTTAGATCAAGATCCTGAGATGGGTGGTAGAATAGTACTGATCAGCTGCCCTCTCTTATTTTATATACCTGCTATCCCTACTCAGAGTGATGTGGATCTCCCATTAGCTTCCCTGTAAGCTATCTTTTCTATGTAAATAATAGCCACAAGGTCTTAATCTTGAATGTACTGGTTAGTGGAAGAGTTAAAGCTGCCTAACACATGAGGTACTCATACTACCATTCTGATTTGGATGAGGCATGCCAGCATTTGTGAAAGGGAAATCATGCACTTAAGGGCATGAAACAGACTGTGCCCTGATTTGTGTTCTAATTTGCAAAATTTAAGACACAGAAAACATAAATGATGGGATTACAAAGCATAACATATAAAGCAGAAAGCTTTGTGTACAGTCAGCCCTCCATATCTGTGGATTCTGTATCCACAGATTCAACAAACCACAGCTTGAAAATATTCAAAAAGAAAACTTTGATTTTGCCATTGTATATAAAGGATGTCATTTTACTATACCATTGTATATAATGAGACTTGAGTGTCCTTGAATTTTGGTATCCACGGGAGTCCTGGAACCAAACCCCAGTGGATACTGAGGGCCTACTGTATTATCGAATGTGTTTGTGTGTTACTGAGAGCTCAGACACAGGCTAGTTTCAAACAGAAAGAAAGCCAATACAGCCAGCCCTCCACATTTGCGGGTTTCACTTTTGCAGATTTGATTATTCACGGTTTATTTGCTGTCACCTCTGCTGCCTCCCTATTTCATTTTTAATAAGGACTGCAAGGCTCATGAGACTGAGAAACTGCGAACAAGGCTTGAAAGTCCCCATTAAAAATGGTGTGGGGCAGCAGTGGAGGTGGCAGTAAGCCCCACCAGCCACCCACTTCTTCCTTATGAAGGAACCCTGATGCCTCAAAAGAATCCATGGTGGGTTGAAGATGGTGATCATACATTTTTGTGTGTTAAATAAGGTTTGGGAGGACCTAAAGTTATTCATAATTTTTCCACTTTCACGGGGATCCTGTGCCCCTTACCCTAGCAAATGTGGAGGGATGACTGTACATTTATCAACAAGATAAAATAGTGTAAATATTAACCTATAATAAACTCTAGACAGGTATCACATTAAAGAGAACAACTGATGCAATCAGATGGCTGCTGTAATCTGATGGCATGCAGCCAAGACCTAAGTATATTCAGTGTTAATTCACCTCTAGGGAGGAGATTAATTGTTAAATGAAGACCAATAATAATCTCTTAGCATATTGGACAAAATCTATCAATTCATTCAACCAGGAAAAATATAAAAGAAGCCAAAGAGGGACAGACAGAAGGCAATCAAGCATCCACCTCTTCCACAGATGTGACTGTTAGGCAGCCTAAACTCATAGTGCTAAGCTAAACAGATATATTTCCCATTTTGCTTGTAATGGATACCTGTTATGGATGTTTATAGATATATAATAAATGCTGCTAGATATAGCAATGCTCCTTGGTTGCCTGCGTGTTCGTAGATGTCTGTTTAGAGATGTATAGTTTCTCAAAGAAGAGAGTATATTCCCTAATGGACACATGGCTGAATTATATTGTTTAAGACAGCAATGTTCCTCTACATGTTAGCTATAGAGAAGTCTGCTAAGGAGGTGCAGATGATGTAAAGACTCAGTCTTTCTGAAAGTATAACACCTTACATTCAATGTAACATAATGAAAGCAATATGCTCAGATACTGAAATATCTATTTTTCTCCATAAGGAAGTGTGTATGTTTGTATACATATGCTTGCCTATAATATATAGGCTAAAAGAAAAACAGAGAGCCTGCTCATTCTTCCATATAAATATACAGAGATTCCAATACTTAAGAATATTTAAGTGGCATGTTGATGTTAACTCTGCCTGTCTGGATTTTTTTCCATTGTTCACAAGTTGGATGCCCAGGCAGCTGGAAGGTGATAAAAGGGACCCCCAGACAGATACAGATCAGCTGACAAATGGCAAAGAACTCTCAATCCTCCAGTCTAAAGAGATGGGATGGGGAATTACACCTGTTACAGGCTGACTACATGTAGTGGTCCCCAAGGCTATGATCTTATAGCCACTTACCTTGGAATAAGCCCTACAGAATTCAGCAGAATGTACTTCTGAACAGACATGTGTACATACCCTCAAAGTGTCCTGATTTGGCAGGGACAGTCTCAATTAATATTAATATTCTGCTACTCTACTTTTTCTGCTGCTTTTAAAATGTCCCACCTTCTCTCTCCTCCTCCCACTTTCCTCCTTAATTCTCAGCTTACTTCAATTGCTGCAAACTGTTACTAGGTCTTACTAGGTTACGTGCCCCAGTGTTCATGTTGGATGGTAGGCAATTCTGTTTGAAAAGGCTACTTGATTTGTACTTTTCCCCCATAACAGTGATTTTCCCCTCAAAATTAGAATTCACCTATTCTCAAAAGATTAATCTGTTTTTCTGATCTTGTTCTCCTCCCTCCCCAATTCAGAAAAATCACTAGGATGAATACTTTGGCCCTGAGGTTGACAACTTGGAATTATCTTCCTCTGGCACCAAAGAGGTGCTTATTTTCACTTATCCTTGTCTCTTGCTTTCTCAGCACGGTGCTTTCTGTTTTATTGCTTTTGCTTCTTCCTTCAGCTAACAATGAATCACTGGAGATTCTCAACCTGAGCTGGAATCATTTGAGGATGAAGGGAGCTGTGGCCCTGAGTGCTGGCCTCAGGGTAAGAATGTGTCAAATGTACCCTCATATTAAGAACTGGAGTGGTGAGGCAAGATGTTAAGACCAGACTGAGAATGGGTGAAGAAGAAACAGGAAATCGGCACTGAATGCTGCCAATGAGCAGGGGAGAAACTGGGAGGAAAGAAATTTTGTTTATTGAAGATTGGTCAAGCCAGAAAAGATTTTCATACTTCTGAGAACTGTTTCTCAGTTATCAGAAGTATGAAAATCTTTTCAGACTTGATCAATTTTCAGTAAACAAAATTTCTTTCCTTAAGGCAACCTGCAAAAATAAACTGATTCTGTCACAAGTTGCCTAAGGATTTTTCTTGTGCATATCAGGCCTTGATATTTTGGAACTTCCAAGAAAAGTACAAGCTGGTCTGGGATAAGAAGCAACAGCACTGCGCTGTTCCATCACCACTCATCTCTTAAATGCTTTTGCAGTGCAGAAGCAAAATGTCAATTCATTGGGTGTTGGCATATGTGATAAAGCAGTGCCATGACCACTTTACTGTGTGCCCCACTCTTGTAGTAGAGCAAGGGCTCACAAGGCCAAAGCATGAAACTTTTTGATTTAATAGAGACTATGACATTATCTGCCATTATACCACTTGAACTTGCTTTTTCTTTAAGAGCAATCCCCACTGCAACTGAAGGGAAAATAGATTTTCCCAACAAAAGTGTTTTATTATAAACCATCCCTAATGCGATCCAAAGTTTTATGAAATTGCTTGGTCTTGAATCATTAGCTTTGCAAAATATTTGTTCCTTGTGGAATTGAAAACTGCAAAATGGGCTTTTATATATATATAGATCAACACAACTGCCTGAGGTTTTGGCATCTTCTTGGGGTGTCACTATAGAGACTGTCATGAAGAGAGCCTATACACAAAAATTTAATCACTGTACCATCAGTGTGCCCCAAATTTGTCCTAATGCCTGCATTCTCTCAACCCGTATTCTAGCATGATTTTGGATTGTGTGTATGAAACAGTTGTGATACGGGAATAATTGTACTAACGTTCTCTTTCCCTCCTTTCTTAAGTTTTTTTAAGCTAATTTTTTTATTTAACTAGTTTCTTTTTTAAAAAATAAATAAATAAAAAAGAGCCATTACATTACCACAGTGTGGTACACTGTATTTCCTCTATACTGTTTTTCCTCTGAAGAGATTAAAGTTGGATTTACCCATATAGTGCTGAGGGTCAAACCACTTAGCATCAATTGCAAAAGTGCTGACTGACTGACAGCTTGAGTGACTGGAAAGGGCAGGCACTGTAATGAAGAAGGATGAAGTGTCCTCCTTGCTCATTAAAGAAGAGTGCAGTGCTGTTATCAGGTTTGACTTCAGCACCTGGCATCCTTGGACATTGTGTGGATAATGCTGCTATACAGTTTAGTCACTAGGTGGCACTGAACTTCTGTCTATCTAGGTCAGTGGTTCTCAACCTGGGGGTCAGGACCCCTTTGGGGGTCGCACGACCCTTTCACAGGGGTCGCCTAAGACCTCACTTCAAGCCCTTCTCAGGTTGAGCTTCTGACACTATGATAATGGTTGGGGGTCACCACAACATGAGAAACTGTATTAAAGGGTCACGGCATTAGGAAGGTTGAGAACCACTGATCTAGGTGGAGATGAGAGGTCCTTGTTGCTGTCCATGACAGAGAGAATAACATTCTCATCTTGTTTTCTGACTGTCCCAGTCTGCCTACGTTGCACAGCTGGATCTACAAGCCTCCATTTTAATTTCCCCAATATTCTAAAATGAAGCTGTGTCAGATGCTCTGAGGCATTGTGGGAGATTAAAATGACACTCTCCATGCAACCTTTAAGTGCTGCTTCTATGGCCTAGTAAACATGAAGAAAACCCACCACAGAATACTTTTTCCAGGAAACTTTCAAACTCAGAGCTGGCTCTGGTTGCTATCTTTATCATGGATAAGTCATCTGGATTTTCTCAGGCAACAAAATCTTTTTGAGACTGGTGCAAAAGAGAGAGTTGAGTCTCGGGATGTGTAAAAGAAGGCTTTATTCCTCAGATTAGACCAAAATCTTTTGAGCCATCTCTGCTGATGGATAATGCAATTAACACACTATCTCCTAACCATCAATTCGATATTCAGATTTTACTAGCATTTCAATCTATACAGGCAAAACCCTTTAAATGTTATATACTTTCCCAATACCCCACCATATCAGCTTCTTTAGTAGTTATAGGTGATTTTTGGTAGTGTGGGGCCACAGTATTAGCCACAGATTTTTCTCAGTATTCTTTAGGGGGAGGAATTCATCCTCCAGACCAGATTACTGTTCAAAGGGCTGACAAAATCGAAGAATCTTTGAGTGAGGATGAACTTGCCTTTAAAGTTGAGGTACTCGTGGAATTCTTTTTTTATACATTCTTTTAATGGGGGAAAAAGACTTGTCACTTCTTCAAGCAGCAGCTTGGTTGCCCTCAGCAGCCCAGTGGCATTCCCATTGTAATTAGGATTCTATTTTATCATAAAATGTGGATATATTTTTTTAAAAAAAAGAGACATGTGGATAATTTTTTGAACTAATAATGTTAATTTAAGAAATTCAGAGAATGAATACTTTCTGATCTGAACTTTGGTCAAAGAAGTGTAGATCAGGTCAGTTTGCCTCAAAACACACAAAAATTAGAGTTCTCGAACATCTAGTCATGAAAGGGCAATTGGGAGATGAAAATGTTGAAGACTGTGATGGTCCTCAACCTCAATGGATTTAAAATGGGGTTAAACAAATTCACGGAAGATAAAGCTAGCAATGTAGAGTTATATTGAACATGTGCATATATATTTCTGGTAATGAATACTGGTGAATGGGGAACATAAATGAAAATGTGATATTGTATATCCTTAGAGAGCCAATGTGATGTTGTGGTTTGAGTGTTGGACTATGACTCTGGAAACCAGGGTTCAAATCCCCATTTGAGCATGAAAACCCACTGGGTGACCTTGGGAAAGTTACACTCTCTCAGCCTCCGGGTAGGGGCAGTGCCCCCCCCCGAACAAATCTTACCAAGAAAACTTCATAATAGGGTCAGCATAAGTCAGAAATTACTTGAAGGCATACAACAACAAATGGGATCTAAATGGTTATTTAGAATTAACAGGTAATTAGGTAAGTTTTTGGTCTTTTGGTTTAAGATGAAGTTTTGGTCTAAGATAGGTTATCAGTCAAGACAGGATTTTTTGGTTTTATGGCCTAAGAAGTCAGGACTCTTCTAATTTATCTATTCTATTGATTAAAATATTTATATCCTACCCCATACGAAAGTATCCAAGGGCAGTGAATGATAGAATCAATTTAGATTGTTCAAATGATGCTTATTATTTTAATTGTTTTAAACAGACTAAAAGCCTCTTAAACAATTTAATACTTAAAGCAGGACAGTTTAAACCCTGATAAAATGGTTTAAAATAATTTAATATATTTACTTCTTAAAATACATTTCATTGTTGATTAAATTCAAAATATGTTTTCATCTCCCTGTTCCAAAATTAATTCCGGGGAGAAATACAAAGCTGTCTAGGTAAAACCACAGGCGAATATTGACTTCTCCTTTCTATGTTTGTGGAGGCTAATGGATCATTAAAGATACTTAACCTCGCATGGAATGGCTTTGGAAATGAAGGTGCTCTGGCCCTTGGAGAAGCTCTCAAGGTCAACACGGTGCTAAGTGAACTGGATATCAGCAGCAACCACATCAACAATGAGGGGACTCTAAAGCTGTGCAAGGGGTTAGAACTTAATGGAACCCTTAGAATCCTGAAGGTAGGATTTTATTTTCTTGGCCAGTGAGCCATAGGTGACATCAATGCAACCTCTGAGCTCTTGGCAGAATTTGAAAAAATGAAACTTTCTCCTCCTCCTCCTCCTCCTCCTCCTCCTCCTCCTCCTCCTCCTCTCATTTCTGAATATCAGGGCTCCAGGGACTGATTTGAAAATGGTGGCAGTCAACAAAATATTGAAGAGTAAAGAGGACAATAAGAAGGACCTGAAAGATTACCATGTCTTGAGATTTTTGTGTCATTATCGATATAGCCAAGGGGTGGAAAACATCATTTTCTGCATAAATTTGAACTTTGATTGAGTTAGGATTGCCAACTGGGTAGAAGGAAAAAATGTAATGAACTTTAAAAATTAAAAATAAGGAAGTGTTTATTATTGTTGTTGGATTTAAGGGAAGTGATCTGGTGCCAGTTAACAGCTAAGATCTACCCTGGATTTGCCAGAAGCAGCTACATTAGTTCCGTGTCACCCTTACTAGTTCTGACCTAGGCACCAGATTGGATAATATTGAAGCCTTGGTCAAAGTTATTCCCATATTCAGGGTGAACAATCACAAAATAAATCCATCATTTAAACAGATGTGACTGCAGACCCACCATGTTCAGAAATGTGATTTATTTATATCCCACATTTTCCCAGCCTTGGGACTCAATGAGGCTTACAAGAGTTAAAAATTTATATCATAAAAGCATACAAAAGTTAAACTACCAATAGAGTTAAAAGCAATTTAAAAGCATACAATTAAAAATCATTTTAAGTGTCATTAACATAGGAAGATTAGGTGTAGACTTCAGATGTAGGATGAGTTTCCATATTTTCACTTCTTGAGCAAGGAAGCCAGCAGTGTTAACATTAGGCATACAATAATTCACAGTGCTCCAAAAACCACATGCTTACAAAAAACTCTATTTATTAATGCATTCCTGGCAGTTAGATTCATAGCCTGCCTTTCTTCCAATGAGCTAAAGAAGGTATATGGGATTCTCTGGCTTCCCATTTTATTTGCACCACTATCCTATGAGGAAGGCCAGGCTGAGAGAGAAAAAGCAACTGGCCAAAGCGAGTTTCATGATTCTGTAGAGACTTGAACTGAATCACTCTGATTCCAGCCTATGCTGCGGACAGTGGATTCCAGGCATGGGGAATCTGTGGGCCTTCATGTGTTGTTGCACTGTACTTCCCATCAACCCTGGATAGCATAGCCAGTGGTGAGGCCTGATGGGAACTACAATCTAACAATATTTGGATGGCCACGCATCCCCTCCCCAAGTTTCTTCTACCCTGTATACCAGCTCATTTAAGAAATAAAAATGGTTCACAAGACAAATTCTGCTATTACAGAGCAGATAGTGGAGAATGGGCACAAGCCACATCTGCTTGGTATAGCACCTAGCAGCGCCAGACATAGGATAGTAGTAGTGGAGTGGAGTCACAACTGACAGGCCTCAAGTGAGAGAATGTTTTGATGAGCAAGGATAATGACATCATTTGACAACCACCTCAATCTTGTCTACAATCCTTATCTTAGTTGAGGCAGAAATTGTGTGTGTGTGCGTACACACACAAGCAAACTTGCGAATCAAAATGGCTATCAGTTTTTTCAATTGGGGGTCTTGCTATGGGAACTAGCATATCTTCATACTACAGAAGAGTTATTTATGGTCATCATACCACAGGTCTATGCTGAAGTCTGTAGACAAAATTCCAGGTAGAACTCCTTCTGTTTCTACCTACTAGAGTAGAGGTTCCCACTACGAATCACTTCATCCCTCCTTTCTACCAGTGGATGGCAGTAGATGACCAGTGTTTTCCCTTTGTCTATAAGCGTTCTTGTTGCTCATATCTTTGTCACTGTTATTCCAATTTTATAGATTGAGAATTGAGACCAAGAGCTCATGAATTGCCTCCGATCACACAGTGTCTATGTCATAAGTGGTATAAGCCCAACTCCCTGATTCAAGGCAGCTCTTAGTACATTTATTTCAATGGTCAGATAATCAACTATTTCTTTTCCTCACAGATGTCTCATAATCCCATGACAGTAGAGGGTGCGATTGCTCTAGTCACAGCTGTTAAGAAGAATTCAAAATCCAGAATGGAAGAAATTAACATCTCAGTAAGAGCAGTCAAGGGATGGCAGAATTCTGAAATAAATATGTAGCTCTTGAACTTTATAATGTTAAAATCCTCAAAAAATCTTTCACAATCTATCTTTAAGCAGTCTTTTCCAAATCAGGCCAGAAGTGAATAAGCTGAGGAACTGCAGTCTGACTGCTCTTCAGTTTTCTCAGTAACACAAATAGACTGCAGCACTTTCTTTGTACATCAAAACAGTGGTTCTTGGCAAGGTTACCAGGTGGCAGCTAGAAAGAAAAAATTAAAGAATGTCCACTGTTCATATTTAACTTTCCTCCTATTTACTTTTAAGTAAATGCCAACTTGTTAAATGGATTTTACTTACAAGTAAGTTACTGTACATGATTCTAGATAAACCCACAGTGGACAAAATTACAATTGTATTACTCTACCTATGGTATTCACTATATTTTTTTTAAAAAAAATGATTTTCTCATCTCCTTTCTGCCTCCAACTGAGAAACTGAATGAGGGAGATCTCCAGTGGGGTTTTCGAGAGGCTTTGTAGACCAGAATAGGCTAACAGGAGGGATGTTTGCCTCCCCATACTATATGAGCGTTGACACAATCAAGATAACAAAGTTGCATCAATAGCCCCTATTTATGTACCTTACAATTGCTGAGTGTTTCTATCGTCCTTCTACCCCATTACTATAGGCCATTTGGGGAACACTGTATTTTTCTGTGCAACAGTGGATTCTACTTTGCAGAGATTCTTAAAAGAAAAACAAAGGGCTCCCCAGTTATACTAGGGACTCCTGTCACTTTTATGGCTTGTAGCTAACTATTGCATCCCAACCTTTATCTCTGTCACTAGATGTAATTCTTACATTAAACATCTTTATTGTTCAAAACAGTTTTGGTATTTATTCCGAGTATTGGCTTTCAGGCATGTCCAATCAGGGGAAAAGAACACAAGATTCATTTTTGGATTTAGAATTTAGCTTCCCAAGAATCTTTGGTACTGTAAATTTAAACTACAAACCCCAGGATTCCATAGGATGTTGAAAGTGGAATAATAGCACTATAACAGGCTAGTGCGGAAATGGCCTGAATGGAGGTAATCTCTGGGGTTCTTATCTCCACAGTCCTAAATGTGGGAATGAGATCCCTTCTCTCTGTGTTAAGCCCAGTCTCTTGTCTGCTCTGTTTCAGAATGTGCTGGTGAATGACAACTTCATCAAGCTGCTTGATTTAGTCTCAGAGACACGCCCTGAGCTGGATGTCGTCTATGGAGGAGTTGGAGGCCACATTGCCAAGAAACCAGAACAGCGTCCAGATGCGATGAAGGTGATCCAGGTGAGGGTCTGTTGGGCCATTTCCACAGTACAGCCCCATCCTGGAATGGGGACATATTGAAGCCGGTCTGTGACATGTGCTATTGCACAACATCGTTGCAGTCCTGCTCCTGTCGCGTCCCCAGCCATGATGATAGCGTGTTATACTAATACCAGAAAAAATGTGATAATAGGCCCCTTTTGTGCAATGATTTCATCAGCTGGGGCCATGCAGGAAGGGCAGAAGCACTATCAAAGTGCTTTCTTCTTCAGTGCAGTGCCAGAAGAGGCTGGCTGCACTGCAGATGGAAGGACCACATCCTGAACACTACCATCCACCGGCCGCTGGCCAAGTGTGGAAGGGAGCATTCAGGACATGCTCCCCTCCCAGCAATGGCACTGCTGGGATGATGCCAGGACATTATGGGATCCAGGTATGGTGCAGAAAGGGCCTTAGTTTTCTCTTATAATGAACACATTTGTACCGTGCTGTTCTCAGAAGCTTCTTAGGCATAAGACTTTAGGAAGAGAAGAATAGGGCCACACTTAGTGATTAAAAATCCTTCAGATAAGGGATGGCTTATCCATTTTGAAGCCAGGGAATTAATGCACATTGCCATATAAAGAGCCGTTCTTTCTCCAACAAGACAATGTTAAGGAAGTGGAATAATACACATTTCCATCTAAAGGTGGGTTATCCCCATGAGGCCATTAAATCCAGGGTCTAAAATTACCCTAGTGTACCAGCTATGGGGAAAGGATTGGCAATGGCTACCGCAAAGAGAATAAACTTGCTTTCCTTAGATGAAGTTCAGTTTTTGGAGCAGTACATTCACATTAGTTGTTCAGAGTCTACATCTCTCTCTTTTCTCTCTCCCTCTCTCCCCCACCCTCTCTCTATATATATTCCCTTAAAGCTATACTACTGTTGCAGAAACACCGGAATTCTGGGATTGTCTTAGCAGGCATTAAGTTCCCCGATTTTTGTCTGATGTGAAATGTTCATATTTATTTCACGATCATGGAAGCAGAGTTGGGTAGACAGAGGCATTGTGCATCTGATTGCATAATCTTGTTATTAACACAGGAGTTATATAACACAACCAGGGTGTAACTCTGCACTCAAAGGTTAACACTATGCAACCCTGATGTAGGATCTCACCCATTGTATTTTGAAGTAGGAACGACATATCAATTGATTTTCCCCCTCTCTTTTTAAAGCCCTGATTAAAACAAAAACCTTTTGATGGGATGGGAGATCTAAGCCACTCCCTCCTGTGCATGCTGTTCCTGATCCAGACTTGTGCATACATGCTTTACTAGAGTTTTTAAAAAAGAATCTTATACTGAAGAATGCATAATTAATAGATTATATATATAGTTTAACCCTTAGACAAGACCAAAGTTCACCAACTTTCAAGCCAACTTTCAATATCAACTCTATCTGGCTGACTGTACCTTCTGTTCTTCCTTCTGTTTCATTTTCAGTTCTTCACTGGGCACCTTTACCAAGAGTCTTTCCCAGAAAAATTCCCTGCTTTATTTTGTCCTGCTGTGAAAAGCATGCTCTATATTGTCACAAAATCTTCACAAATCCCTTCAGTTTCCAAAGCAACACTCAGCACTGTTTCCTGTCACCATGCTGCTTGTCTCTGATGGATGACTTAAAATGGATCTGTTTTTATTCAGCCTTTAAACTAAGGCCATTTCTACACTAGAGTGTTATAGTGCTATTATTCCGCTTTCAACATCCTATGGAATCCTGGGGTTTGCAGTTTAGGGGCCCCTAGAGTGTCTAAGTGCAGAAATGGCCTAAGTGTTGACAGTGTTCTGTCACATCAGAAGTTGAGTGAAAAGTTGTTGTTGTCGTCGTTGTGTGCCTTCAAGTCTTATGATGACCTTAAGGCAAACCTACCACAGTGTTTTCTGGATCTGAGAGTGTACTGCGTGCCCAAGGTCACCCAATGGATTTCCATGGCCAAGTGGGGAATTGAAACCCTGGTTTCCAGGCTCACAGTCCAATATTCAAACCACTATACCATGCCACTCACAGTAATAACAGTATTTTCCTATATAGATCATGGCTTTTATATCTGCTGAACTAAGCGATGATATTACTTGGTATTCCTGGCCCCTGGTGATTTTTTGGAAGATTCTCAATTAGAGTTCATCTTCAGAAAGGAAGATCAGTTGCTATTTTAAACATTCCAAATCAAAAAACAGCTGAGCAGTGTAACATGTTACCAAGAAAGAAGTATTTGTTGTAAATAATTGTAAATAAAAATTTCTATATTTTAAAGTGTTGTTTTTTTAAAATAATTTTTTTTAAAAAAAAAGAAAGAAAGAAGTACTTTGTATGCAAAATACCTCATGTTCACTTTCTGGGGTCTCCAGATAAGCCTGAGGGGAAAAAGAGACCCGGGATAGCAACTGCTAGTTAGTGGAGACAGAACTGAGCTAGATAGGTATGCACAGTATAAATCTGCCAGTTTTACTGCATATAATTATAGCTCTGTAGAATTTTACCAGGAAAACAAAGAAAAGGGGAAAATGTAATAACATTTAAAACCTTTACTCCAATCCTTTTGGCACCAATAGTAAATAAAGCAAGCTACTTGTTTTAATAACATGAGGAGCTTTGTTAGTACAACTTTTCATTTTTCTGATTTCAAAATTATGCAGTCCTTACAAGCTTCACCAGGTGGTGCTGTTGGGTTGGATAATATTATTACTTTTGGAGAGCAAATGAGGTTCTGTAACTTGCTCAGAAATAACTAGTTATAAATGCTATATCGCTTATAATTGATTTTTTCGTACAATAAATAAAACTTGACTGAGTCGTACATTGGATATTATCTCTCTTTCTATTGTGTAATTAATATTGTAGCTACTTTTATAGTTACAGGGCTGTAGCCTTACTAAATGATAGAAAAGGAATATCATGTGGTACAAGTGATGGGTTGTACTTTTGCCCCATACTACTGTCTCGTGCTTTATTATGAATGTTCAGAAAAAAGTAACATGGTATAAGCACCATACCAGCCAGAGCTTGTTTCAGAAGCTAAGCAATCTTGTTTCAGAAGCTAAGCAAGAAAAAGCTTGGTTGGTATTTGGATAGGGAAACAACAGAGAGTATCAGGGATCTTCTGTTAGAGTTAGGAAAAAGTCCTGCCTAAACCCTGGAATACCTTTGCTGTTGATCAGAAATTGGCAGTACAGGGCCAGATGGGCCAAACACTTGAATAAGTGCAAAGCACTTCCCTGTGTCTCTAAGGCCCTTTCCACACAAGGCTGGTGAATCGGTTCATGCCGTTTCTTACAGGATTTTCTGAGCTCGAAACAAGGCAGACTTTCCCTCATTCCTTCCACACAGCTACTGTGTATGTTCCATTCTGATTCAGAGGAGTGTGAGTTCATGAATCCACACTGCCTCCGCTGTGGCCATTCCCACTACTCCCCTCACCCTGCCCCGTCAGCTGTGATTGCCCCCCCCTTTTTGCATGGTTTAATACGTCATTGCGTACGGGTGTGTGTGCATAAGTCCATACTACCCCCTGGCCCCTCCCATGAGCCCTCCCCTGACACCAATTTGCATTGGTGTGAATGTACGTGTCTGCACCACTGTGAAAGTATGAATTGGATCGATCTGGAAAACTGGAAAACCAATTTCTTCTGGTTTTCAAACAGCACACTTTACCACCACATGGGGGTGCATTTAGTCGGAATTACGTGTGGAATGAAGGTAAATAAACCAAACCTAGTCCTCTCCAAGGTGCAGAAGATATCCGTGGCAAGACACCTTAATAACCGCGTGCAGAAAGGGCCTAAGGTGAACAGGAGCAAAGTGTATTTTGCACCACATGCCTGCAGTTTACATAATCAACACATAACAGATGGTGATGATGGTTGTGATGATGAGGAGGATGAGGATGAGGATGATTTATTCATTACCTGCCTCTCCCCAAGGCTCAAGGAGAGGTACAACATGAATTGAAATACAATTAAAAATACATCATAAGTTAAAATACACTAAAATAGATAAGACCATTTAAAATACAAATATATCATAGTTAAAACATGTCATTAATAAAATACATAATAGTCAAAAATAGACTGGGTAGGCCTGCCAGAAGAGATAGGTCTTTAGTATTTTTTAAAATTTCTAACAGCTTATTTTACTGTCAAATCTTTTCTGGCAGGTCATTCCACAGTCTAGGGTTGGCCAACGAGAAGGTCCTCTGGGTGACCATTGCCAGTCTAGTGCTAGCCAGCGTAAGCAAATGGCCCCCAGAGAACCTGAGTCTGCAGGGTGGATTGTATGGGAAGAGTTGATCCTGTGGGTAACTTGGATCCAAACCATGTGGGCTTTAAAGGTAATAAGAACACTTTGTACTTGGCCCAGAAACTAACTATTCCTTTTGAGGAACAGGAAATAAAAAAGTTACTTTTTAAAACTGTGATTGTATCAGGATTTAATGACTTTTGGGGTCTTGGAACAGTGACTTTTAAAAAAAAGAAGCTCATGTGTCATGATAGAGGCTCTTATGAGCAGCTGCAAGGACTCCCTTGCAGCAGCACAAAGAGCCAAGGCATGACCTTCTTTCCATGCTTCCAGATTTGTGTTCCTTCTTTGACTTAGGCCCTTTCTGCACAACGTCACTGTTGCTTTTTTGCCACAGGATGGCAGCAGTCAGCAGGTCGTGCTTCCACATGACGTTGTCGCCATCCCGCTGCCATCCTGTTGTGGAGCGTCGCACTTGCGCAGTTTTTGCAAAACAGAAAAAATCTATTTCATGCCTGCAATCGCATGGTGCTCCTGTCACTTCTGGACATGCTGAAGATGTGGAAGCACCTTGGCGATGCTTCCTTCCGTAGCACAGCAATGGAAAAAGCCTTGCTGTGCTGCAGAAGGAAGGCATGGTGCCATTGCGTTCTCTTCCGCATAGACCGAGCAGGTGCAGAGGGGAGCGTTGCTGATGTGCTCCCTTCTGGACCCAAGACTGCAGCGAGACAATGCAGAAGAGCTTCATTGTGCAGAAATGGCCCTAGTGTGGCATTTAAGAAATGAACTAGATTTCCTAAACAAAATGATGCTTGTATAACTATAACAGCCTGACACTGTATGCATCCACTCAGACCTAAATTCCATTCTTTATAATAGAGTTTACTCCCAGGTAGGTATGTATACAGTTGCAATCTACATCTCAGGTTGGGATATACTGTTGCAAGAGGCTGGCATCCTTTTAATTTGTAATTTCTATTAGTGCTAGCTGAAGAATAAGGTCTTGTTCTCAGAGTCCCATTTACAGGACACAAACGTGGGGAATTTTTCAACAGTATTGTGGGTGTGGGGATGTGAAATGAAAATTGGGACTTAGATAATAGGAGATTACCAATAAAGATAGGGAAGGAGTGCCTTCATTTACAAAGAATGCTTTTTTTTTTACTTAGATTTTCCTGGCTGCTCCTAATCAGCAGTAGCAACAATTGGTAGTGAACTGGATTAAAGTATTCCCCATTAATGCAGTGTTTGAGTGATTCTGTGTCACTCTGCCACCACCACCTTCCAACATAGGCACAATGCATCTGGGGAGCCAGGGTGGTGTAGTGGTTTGAGCATTGGATCAGGGTTCAAATCCCCATTCGGCTATGGAAACCCACTGTGTGACCTTGGGCAAGTCACATTCTCTCAGCCTCAAAGGAAGACAAAGGGAAACCTCCTCTGAACAAATCTTACTATGAAAACCACCTGTGATAGGTTAACCTTAGGCTCATTATAAGTTGGAAACAACCTGAGGCACATGACAACAAATGATGCAGCAACTTTGTTATTGAAACTTTGCATTAGGAGAGGAAATGAGAATCTGGCTGACCATTTACTGTTGTTCAGGCAGCTAAGAAAGTCTGTTAAAAAAAAATATTAAGAAGTATGTAGCCACTTTGCCTTTATTGGTAAGCTCCCATCTCCAGTCCAACTTCCAGAAGTTTTTTTCTTTTTCCTTTTTCCTGAAAAATTCATTTTTTTCCTGAACTCTCTGAGCACTTGCATCATACCCCACTGCACTACAAAAGTGATGAAAAATTCAAAGCTGAATGCTATTGCTTAGCCCTGATTTGTATTCCAGCTTTTGGATGTATATGAAACCCGTTGTCATAAAACAACCCAAACCACACACTATTAACCAGCTATAAAAATGAATTAAAACAGCAGTACTAAAATAATTTCATTTTTTTTCTCAGCAACTGAGAAATGGATAAACAGAACATCCTCCCAAAGGCCCGTAAGAATAACCTGAGTTTTAATGATCACTTAAAGGAGAAAGCAGGACTGGTCTGATGGAGTTATCTGGGGAGGGTGTTATAAAATGAAGGTGTCTATGCTAAGAAGGGCAGCTCTGTTCCCCATCCCAACTTATCTAACTTCAGATCAAGGGTTCTGGACTTAGGTCTCATCCACCTGTTACTTCCGCTATGGCACTCTTAGTGAGGACACCCCGATATCATTTTGGTATCATTTAATTTGGCCTTAGCTGGACTGGCTCACAGTTACCTCATCTCACATGTTTGCGAGTTCTCCGGACAAGCACAGACAGAGAGCAGCCATTAATGGTTTTACATTCCATTCCTCTTTGTAGCCAGCAATTCAATCCTCGCCTGCAGCTTCAGGGCCGCAAACTCCTCAATAGCCACATGGCTTTCAATCAAGTTACTCTGTTATGTTGGGCCATCAACGTCTTGGTCAGAGTATTGTCTTTACATGCAAATCCAATCAGGCTAAACTTGACCTTACCAAATCCTTTTGTCCAGCACCGAAACCTCTTTTGTTCTCCTTGGGACTGCCATAGACGAAAGGCACAATCTTCCCTATAAAAACCTCTCACTTTTAACCGATCCCCGGATCACTTTGGGCTGCCGTCTCGCCTTGCTGCCGGTGGTCTAAGGGACTCCCCTCAGCACCCCACGCTGAGCTTTCTTCCCCGGAACCCCTCTTCTCTCCCGGACTACAGAATAGGTCGTATTGCCTTCCCTTGCAACTCTCTTTCTTTTCCAAGTTAGTTAGTTTATGTTTGTCTTCTGTCTTCCTGTTTAATAAAGAATCGTTTATTATTTGTAAAACTTTGTCTAGCTGCTCTCTGACCCGCCGCTGTATACATAGGGTTAAAGATCCCGCAGCGTTACCCTGCTCTTGCTAACCAAACAGTGTTCTGGCTAAATTTCCCCATCTTCTGTTTTTTAATTGGCAAAGCCGGGTGCCCCTCGCGGGACCCCCCAATTCTCAGGGTAACACACCCATAAAACCTAGTACATTCCTTTGTGCAGGAAGAAGTATTTTCCATCCTGATCTCCTAAAGCACAGAGAAGAGCCATTACCCGATCAGATTTAGTGACTGATCATTAAGCAAACAGAATACATGGCAAATCAGAAATGTGATGGATGTTGGACTGAAAATTGACATACCCATTTGAGGCATGCATGGGAAAGATGATTTTATGCAGCTTTGAGGAGACTTTAAAGTTAAGAGACCATAAAAAGAGCATCAATAGTGTCAGGAAGCCTGACTTGGGTGTGATCATCAGGCATAAGATGATTCAAATCTCAACAGAGAAATATTTCTTTTTTGGCAAAGCAATGATATGTTTTAAGGAATAAAGAATGAATAATCTGTAATAATAAAAAAGTGAAAATATGTGCCCTATCTATCTATCTATCTATCTATCTATCTATCTATCTATCTGTCTCCATCATAGCTCTAAGCTGTGAATGAGGATGATAATGATGATGATGACGACGACGACTTATTTATATAGTGCCATCATGGTGCACGATACTTTCTAAAGGGAAAAAAAAAACAATTCCCTGCCCTCAGGTTTACAACCTAAGGATATGGCACAAAAGGGAAGAGGATGGCACTGGGGGAAGGGATTAAGTCAAGCAGATATTTGAAAAGTGGCATGGATACTAAGTAGGTACTGGACATATGCATCCTGGAGCTATTTGGCTTTTTAAATTTTGTTTTTTAAACACATGAATTGTAGTCAGTGTTACAGTGTTACAGAATTTTGGAGTACCACATTGAGTCACTAGGTGGCTGACACAGGGCTGAAGTGTTGTTGTGTACCTTCAAGTCATTTCCAACTTATGGTGAATCTATCACAGAGTTTTCTTGGCAAGATTTGTTCAGATAGGGTTTGCCTTTGCCTTCCTCAGAGGATGAGAGAATGTGACTTGCCCACAGTCACCCAATGGGTTTCCATGGCCAGGCAGAGCTTTGAACTGTGGTCTCCA
Source organism: Ctenosaura bakeri (assembly GCA_948474755.1). Lineage (NCBI taxonomy): Eukaryota > Metazoa > Chordata > Lepidosauria > Squamata > Iguanidae > Ctenosaura > Ctenosaura bakeri. Next base: position 302,341 of record CAOLHI010001418.1, read on the forward strand.
GAGTCATAGGCCATTTCTGCACTAGCCTGTTATAGCACTATGTTTCCACTTGCAACATCCTATGGAATCCTGAGGTTTGCAGTTTCGGGAGGGGCCAGGTGGGGTTTCGGGAGGGGCCAACATCCATAGAATGTTGAAAGTGGAATCATAGTGCTATAACAGGCTAGTGCAGAAATGGCCATAGTCCAGTGCTCAAGAGCTTTAGAACTTTTCTAGAACAGAGGTCTCCTCAAGATGTGGAGGCTTTGTAGTTTAGTCCAAACTCAAATCTTGTGAATGGTTACAGGTTGGATGCTGGAAGATCAGGCTATTTTAACATCATCTAAAACCCTCAGGAAGGTGAAAAGAAGGGCAAGATTTCTGTATTGGAAAAATGGAAGCCATTTTTCTCCTTAAAAAGTGCTATAATCAAGGCCCAAGCCCAATTTGTGTGTTGGGAAATTGGTATAAACTTGTAATGGGAGGTCTCTTCTCACACTCAGACTGCAGTCCCTCATCCCAAGCCTTTAGTCCTGTGAGCCTTGAAAAAACATTGGTTTTAATTCTGAAATTACAGTTACAAATTCTATATTAAACACTCACCTTTGCTACTTTCATTCAATCTTGCAATAGGATATAGGAAAGGGAAAGAGATGTCTTACTCTTGTGAAGCTATCTGTAATGATGAGAGAGAGAGAGAGAGAGAGAGTATGTCATAACACCAGAGTCATGGAGACATGACATCTGAAGCTCGGTGCAGATGTTAAGGGGACTCTGTGGGTGTACATCTCTGGATTATTCTGGTTTTAAAAGGCACTAATTACTTTTAATCAGTTTAAGTCTGGCTGTATTTTACATTGGAACGTCAGTTACTAGGTGGAAGTCTAATCAGTTCAAATGCATCTGTAGCCTACAGGATCAAGTTTCTTGATGGCAAACGTCCTTAACCATGATATCATTATTACACAGGACAATGGTTTCTATTAAAAGGAGGTCTGTGAGAAGCTAGGTTGCAAAAAAAAAGTTACTAGTAAAGGTTACAGTTGAAGCAAATGTTAGCACATGGCAGTACACAGAATGGAAACGGCTGCCTCCAAAGCACTCGAGACTCCACAGAAGAGTGCAAGACAGAGGCAAAACAGAATAGCAATAGCTGTAGCCAGGAACTATCTTTAGAGGGGAAAAGAAAATTCCACGTGGGCCAACAATCCAGTCTTGGATTGGAGTTCTGATCCATTAATTATAGTTGCCTCAATGTCAATTTTTTGTATCTACTGCCTCTAGGGTGATCTTGCAATGGTAGCAAGGTTCAGCTGCCCCTAAATTGATAGCTATTTTTTGTAGAAAGAGCATTACCAGTTATGAATTCATTCATATCAAAGACAAGGTGTCTAACTTTGATAGTTGCATGAGGAGCTAAAGCTATTTGAATATCACACTGGAAAGGCTATTCCAATTTGTGCAAAGCTAGGTATGCTCACTGTTACTCCAGTTATGTTATGTCTGGTGAAAGCACTAGATATCATTTTGATATCAAACAATTTGGCCTTCACTTGACCTTTCTCTGCCACTCTGCTCCACGTGTTTGCGAGGGTCCTCCAGACAAGAACGTATTTGGCGCGGCCGTTAATGGTTTTACATTCCAGACTCCATTGAGGCAACTCAAGCCTCTTCGTTGCTTCAGGGAACACCTCATTGCAAGCAGACATTGCTCAGCGCGATCCTTGTACAATAGACACACAGCTCTGAGCTGAGCCATTCCTTTATGTTGGGCCATCAGCGTACTGGCCATACTGTTGTCCTCCAGCGTTAAGCTCATCATGCAAAACTTGACCTTTTCCAACTTCTTTGTCCTGCTGTAAAATCCCTTTGTTCTCACCAAGCATGGCATAGCCTGTAGGCACAATCCACCCTATAAAAAGTCCCCACTTTTGGGCCTACCTCAGATCGCTCCTGAGTTTCATTCAGCCTTGCTGCCGCTGTGTTTGGCGAGCTGTCCCCTCAGTTTCCAATAACTGAGTCAGCTTCCCTTCTTGGAACCCCCTCTTCTCTTCAGGACTACGAGACCAGGTGTTGTATTACCCATTCCCCAAAGCTCTCCATTTCTATTTCTAGTTAGTTGTGTGCATGTGGTGTCTTTTATGTTATTTGTGCTCAGTAAATGTTATTTTTGTTACTTTAAAACCTTGTCTGACTATGCTTTCTGACCTGAAGCCGTAGACATAGGGTACAACATCCTAGCTAAAGTTACCTTGCCTCTCATTAGCTGAAGAGAGTACTCGAGCTTAATTCTCCCAACTTGTGCTTTTATTTGGTTATCTGGGCACCCCTCCCGGGACCCCCAACATAGAGGGTAACATCACTAGTGCTCCCATGTAAACAAAAAGAGAATTGAGTTTTATCTAGAGAACATATTTCACCATGTGAGAAAATATATCCTTTATGTCAGAACTGCAAAATGCAAATGGAGTAGGAGATATAACCTGAATATCCAGAAAGATAGATGATGCTACATAGGGAAAGTAGTTTAGAATTTAGAATTTGTGGTCTCATTTGCATTTCTTTTCTTTTTAATTGCTAGAACTACTTGGATTCAAACAAGTTGAGGCTCTGGGATTTCTTTAGAAATATGGACAAATACGGCAACATGAAGATTCCTGTGGCAGAGTTTCGGAGAGCTATGATGCTGGTAGGATTCAAAACATAAAGCAGTTTCCACTTTTTAATACTTCACATGTTACAGTTTTCTACAAAGATCCCTGGCAATGGCAAATGCACAAGGTAGCTGCCAGTTATGTTTGGAGGTTTCCAGCCCCTTCTCATAAACACTTTTCCCATGATTTTCATGGCTGGAACCACAACAGTTAAGCAAAAATGAAATCATTTTACATGTATAGTGTAAACATGCCCTCCAGTGGACATGCAGCTTTCAGGATTCTCAAACTCATGTGCACTGAAAATGGAATTACTGTCAACCAAGCAAGACATTTGTGTTATGGTAAATTCGGAAACTCAATATAATGGTAAATCTAAAGACAAATCAGGTACTTTCAATATAGTACCATATATCATTTTCATCTCCATTATTTTATTTTTGCCAAGACCTGACTCCACTCATGTTATTTTTGTTGTGTCCCAAGCAATCAAAAATCCCCCTGAACCGGGAACAGGTCACAGAACTGGTACGCAAACTGGACCATGGCAGAACAGGCTACGTGGATTACAGGTGAGGATTATATTAGCAATAGATTAAGCACCTTCTGCCTGCCTCCCTATTTGCTCAGTTGCTTATTCACCAAACATATCTGTACAGATAAAGATATAACCAAGATAAAAAATATTAAAGCAACACATAGCAATAAAGCTTCTGAAATACAAAAATGCAAACTATAAGAAAGCAAAATGGAAGGAAATTTTTTAAAGGTTTCGAGCTTGTGGAAAGCTTGGTTGTAGGCATCCAGTTTCATGCCTTAGGCCCATATCTAATGTAAAGGTTTGTGGGTATTTGTGGAGATGACATGACAAAAGATCAACACTACGTGGAGCAATGGATGCCTATGACTGTGATTTAGGAAGAACACCCGCAGGCCTTCCAAGGCTTGGAAAGAATACAAGTATTTCCCAACAGCACTCATGGACGCAGCATTCACTTCCTTTCAGTGGCCTAAGGTGACATCAGATTGCAGGCAGTGAGGGAGGGAAACTGAGTTAAAGGGTTTTCCTTCTTAATAAATCCTCACTGATTTTTTCTTCTTCACCTTTCTAATTAGTCATTTTAAAATTGTGGAGTCAGAGCAGAAGCCTGAGGAGAAGGAGGAGGAGGAGGAAGCAGAAGAAATATAATCAGGTCCAGCAGTCAGCTCAGCTGGTGAAATATTGAAGGATAAGTCCTGGCAGGAAGCTAAGTCCTGGCAAGAGATAAACTTTTGGATGGTTGTCTTGACTTTAGAAAATAAACTATACTACAATACTGACTGGTTTCTGAACCTCTGAAAGAGGGGACTGTAGGACTCAAGTCTTCTGCCAAGGGGAAATAATACTATACTGTATTTCCCTCCAAACAGAAGATTTATTATTTTAGTGTTGCCATGTGGAATAAGATACATGTTGTAAGCATCTAGTAGAGATTGCCTTGATGTTACTCGCAATGCTCAACATGACTTTGCCACTTGTGCTTCTGTGATTTTGTGTGAGCTGCCTTTAGTTCTATTGTCATTATCAAATATTTATGGATGAAGGCAGCCATGTTGCTGTAAGAGCATGATGTGGCAACAGTCACTTCAGTGCTCTTTGAACAGATGCACGTTTTGCAGTTCTGAAGCCTGCTTATTTAAAATCAGTTCATCAAGCAACGAGTGACACATGAGCAGCTCCTCATGCCCAAGACATCTTGAAATGTCTTTATTTTTAAACTTTTCAGTAGCAATGATTTTCACTGCTATACAACTCAAATAGAGGAGCACACATTCATTTTCAAAGCACAAACCTCTGTAGAGTGATTTAGAAGTAAGACCTGCTGAGTCCTGCAAGAGTTTTGATCCCAAACCAGTACCTATAGAAGGTAGCTGTAAAAGGGAAAGGAAGACACAGTAGCCAAATTCCTTTCCCGATCCAATGACCTGTTCACTTTTGCCTCTTCAATTTTTATTTCTGTATTATGAAAAGGAGGGAAAACAATATTTTCTTTCCACTCCTGGGCTTAGAGTATGTCCAGAAGGCTTTACAGTACTATAGGGAATGGACAAGATCATAAATATTCCAGTACACATACACAGAAACCATAGCAAAACCTCCAGTGTGCTTAAAGAAGCAGGACATAGTTTTATCATAATCATTTAAAGAGGTCTAGATATAATATAGCACACAGAATAAAATAATGGCACAGCTTCTTTTGACTACAGGTTACAAAAAGCCAACAAAAAGCCTTTTCCTAAGCTCCACTCTTAAGAGTTCTGACAAAAATAAAGCCAACAAAACCAGGGCAACATTACCTTCATTGCAATACATGTTAAACATGGGATCATAATTCAGCAGTAGGGCACATGCTTTGCCTGGAGATAGTCCCCACTCTAAATTCAGTTGTTGGCATCCCCAGTGGTTTGGAAAGCCCTCTGACAGAGACTCTGGAAAGCTACTGCATGCCAGAGTATAGCAGACTGGGCATAGGGAGAAATCCATATGGTCCTAGTATAAAGCAGCATCCCAGCGGTGGAGCTTGGAGTGTGTGGGGGAGGAGGAGGAGGGGCTACGGCACGAGGGGCGTGGCCACTGTGCATGGGGGCATGGCAGCTGTGAGTGGAGGCATGGCCAGGGCATGCAGAGGCATGGCTATGGGCTGGGACGCCCCAAAAAGTTGCTGCCCAGGACGAACCGCTCCCTCCATCCCAACGCGACTGCAGCATCAAAGGCACCAATGTTCCTATATATTCATTCCCTAAGATCATATATATAACTATATTTAAAATGTTAAAACATTAAGATGCTTCATATTGCCGTGTTTTACAGCTGAAGAATAAGCTTAAAAGTTTGCATTAATCTACCGTGCTTGGACTGGACTAGAGTGTCTGCAGGCGACAGAGTATGCTGAGTTGCAATATCTTAAGAAGAGAGAATTTTAGCAGGGCTCTTACAAACTTTGACTGCCTGTATTTCCTCTTCTGCATAACTATGAAAGTTTAAAAACTTTCTGTGTTTGCTCTGGATTTTCCAGTCATCCAGTCAAGTACATTTACATGTGAAAAGATTGTCGGCATCAGCAAAAGTGTTCTGGAATTGCAAATGCATTGCGGCTACTTTTTACTAGAAGTAACATTGAGGCCTCAGATGGAAGGTTAGGTTCTGTTGTTTTGTAAGAGGGGATAATAACGTTTTGGTTTTTTGGAAGTTTAAAAGAAAAGCAAAAAAATTAATAACTGGGCAGCCCAGTGCAGAGGGCACGGAGCTAGAATAAATTAATTTTGAACTACACCTCCTGGTATCCCACAGCCAACAGGGCCAGTGGCCAAGAAGACTGTGTTTTGCGGGGCTATGGACTGGGGGGGGAGCAACATTGTCAACATCAGAGAGGAAGCCTATCATTTCTAAGAGTCACAGCTACCAGATGTGATGCATGTTGGATTAGGCACTTTGAATCATATCCATGGAGGAAAGGATCTCTTAATAGCTACTTCTTATGGCAGCTCAGTGAAAGTTCTATGTTAAGGGGCAGTGATTGGATTGAACACCAGCAGCTGGGGGAGTCACAGTGCAGAGAGCCCTTGGTTCATGCCCTGCTTGAGGATCTCTCAGAAGCATCTGACTGGCCACTGTAGGGAAGGAGGATGCTGGACTCAAGGGGGTTTTGTTCTGATCCAGAAGGGGTCTTACATTCTCAGGATAAGTCCTAATAGTTTCTTATCAAGTGAAAAGGAAGTCTGCCCCATTTCTTCACCCCATATTTCAATTTCTGAATAACAAGATTGCTGGTCAAGGTAATATAAGTATCTCTTTCCCAAGAACTAATATTCCCCCTGTTCTTGATCTTCCACAGTGCTAGAACACTCCACCTCCTTCATTTCCTCTACCACTCCCACACTTGGAACACATTTAATTTTGGGAGGCTTAGCCACAACTTTATTTATTTTGCTCCACTCCTACACATGCCACAAATTCTGCTGTAGAATGAGCCCAATGTCTGTCATCTGCAGATTATCTTTATAGAAACAGCTCAGCCACAAAGCATATGCTCTGAATGCAGAAGATCCCAGATTCATCCCTGGCATCTCCAGGTAGGGCTTGGAAAGACTTCTTCCTGAAATTCTGGAGTGAGTATGACAATACTGAGCTAAATAATCTGACATTTAAGGCAGCTTCCTACACTCCCAAATATTAGATTGTTTGTCTGCTTCGAAAAAATACATACTCAAAGCGTCGTCGCAGAAGCCAGGAAACTGGCAACCCATGCTGCTAGAACAAAACAATACTATGTGCTGCTGCCTTATGCATTGTTTCTGTCCTCAGAAAAAATTACGGGTGGATAACACAAAGGCAAAAAGTAGAAGTGCCTCCTGTATGTCCCCCCGGTGATGTGACTGTGAGAGAGCTTCAAACAACCATTATGGTTGCTCCTCAGTGTTGATTCCACCACTCCCCATGCAAACATTATGTGTGTAGACTCCTTTATCTCTGCATCTTCCCTAACATGGAAGGAGGAGAAAGAAAGACAGTGGTGAAGTTCACAATGGCCATGTTCCTCCTTCTCCTGTCTTCTACCTTTCACAGGAGAAATGAGGGGGAGGCAGGCAGCCTCCAGAGGCTCTGATTGTCATTCCCAGACAAGAGTAAGTGTGTGCCATCCAATGGAAGGACCTCTGATATGGAAGCATCCATACATCCTTTGCCTTTAATTTGTATCAAACTCATCCTTTATTTCTGGGGTAGAAATCATGCAGCCCTCCTGGTATTCCCCATGCTGTCTATGCACCATAAGTCAACATTGAAGCCATATTAAACCCATACACATTAAAAACATTTCAAAACCAGTTAAACAATACAGTTTGAAACTATACAGTTCTAATTGACCTTTCCTTAAAATCTTTAATTTTAAAAGCTTCTCTGGATAAATTTAAAAAAGGCATTGCCTGACAATGGAAGAAAAACAAGGAACACTACCTCACTCCCAGAGAGGGAGTTCCAAAGTCTAGGGACAGCCACTGAGAAGGCCCTCTCTCTCTCATGTTTCCATCAACTGTACCTGGGAAGTTGGTGGACTGAGGCATCTAGAAAGTTGCATGACTCCCACCTTTGCTTTCTTTATTTATCTCCATAGCCCTTTCTCAACACACTTCCAGAACCTCCAATAACATAGTAGGTTCCAATTCTCTGTCTAGATACCATTACTGTAGTGGGAAAAGGTATATTATTTTGGCCCATAAAGATGTTCAGCTCACTTCTTGTTTATTCCTCCCCTACCCTCATTCCCTCTCTTGTTTCAAAGAGGTTTGGTGGATACACGGAACCAGATGGTGCGTGACCAGCGACTTCAGCTCAGGCTGGAGGAGTCACGGCAGAAGAAGGAGAAGCACAAGAATGATCGTGTACTGGAGACTTTTAAGAGTGCTGTACAAGTCGTCACACCACACAGCTCTATGGTGATATCACCTAGCCAGAAGTCAATGGCACAGCCAGAATCAGAAAGCCCTCCTCCTACTCATTTCTCAACTACTCCTCTGAGCTCATGGTACTACCCAGCTCCAACAGAGCTGTCTACCAGCAGCCAGCATTCTGCTGGTCAAACACCTTCTTCTAACAACCCCCTCTCCCAGAGTGAACCACATTCTGCTTCAAGGGGCATGCTGACCTCTGACCTGGATGTGAAATTCTATTCAGAGCCCAATCTAAGTTGCTCAGAAACTGCAGTTCACTCCCATTACAACATGGCAGTCTCAGTAATAGAAACAGATTCCAACACCCAACCAAATGTCATGGCTAAGTCCTACAGAGTCATGCCTGAGGAGAGCAGAAATTTTTCCCGCAAACTTCGTTACCATTTGACTCCAGAGCATAATACTATTGTCTCAATGCAACAAAGACTCAAATTAAAAATGGCAAAGAAGAACAGATAATTGAATTAGTGAGGAATTATCACATCCTATTAAGAATGGTACTGGATAGTTCCAAATGAGATTACATCCAGGACAAATTTCTTTGATTTGATCCCACCTTTTTTGTGATATACTTCCCACTACTTTGCACTACACCTAGATGTGATCTCCTTAACTAGCTTTCATGATTCACAGACTTAACATCAACATGGGATGAAATGGCACCTAGTGCTTAAGGAGTAATGGAACATCTTCTCACAGTAGAAAAAAAAAAGTTAAAATTAGAGTTAGGAAATATTACTTTTGTGGAGCACAACCCACCGAATTGCCCTGCCAGCATGCCACTGTGTGACTTGGAGCTGTACTCCAAAATATTGTTTCCAAGCTCTGGGTAAACCATTTGATATCAGCCATGGGAATAGCCTTCTATACATGGTGTCAATGGAGATACACAGGATGGTTCCCATACGTATGAGATTTATCTAGGCCCATGGAAGTGGTTGAATGCATCTCTGAAGAGCATGGGATAAGCCACAAATTAAAGTGGCTTTACATCCTACTTTAAAGAGGACAGTCTTTTGATTCAAGGCATCTTCTGTCTGAAGGGATTCCCAGTTCAAGTCTGGTTTAAAGATCAGCAACCAAAGAAGGAAGTGCAGGGGGCTTGAAGTTGCCCATCAGCAGTCAGTACTTAAGACAATAGACTGAAATGGCACGTAGATCCTTGAGTTCCTGGTCACAGTCTCCCCCACTATAGTGGAATGTTGTTGTTTTTTAAAAAAATCAATTATAGTAATTCTTTCCAAGTTTGCCATTTTCTATACACACACACACACACACACACACACACACACACACAACCTGTGCTGGGGATGCATCTCTTCTTCTAGGCAACATGTAGAGTGGCTGGCTGGTTAGATCATGGCTGTTACCTATAGAAAATGAGCCATGCAGCAAAAAGTTTAAATTCCTTGTTTAACAGCTATCCAGAAAAGAGAAACAAACTTCACTACAGAGCAAGTAAAGAAGGTTTTTAAAAACTCATTAATGGTTAGGTATGTTTCAACAATTAGGGCTATAATATTGTGAAATGGGGATGCCTGTTAATAGAGAGATCTCCCTTTGCTAGGTGGGAGAAATGAATGCTTTAGGAAGGCAGAATGATGGGGAACCACTAAGCTGATTGGCTCTGGCAGGCATTCAACAAAGGATTGGTGACAAAAGCTCATGCACAGAAAGTCCCAGGTTTAATTCTGGTCAAGATTTATTCCCAAGGAACTGAGAACAACATTCCAGTGTAAGAAACTCTTTCATTTCTGGGAACTCCTCTGGAGCAAATTTGCAGGCATCTCAGATGTTGTGGAAGAGCCGTGAGTAGCTTATGGGCTGGCAGGCCATGGGGAAGATGTAGAATGGCTCTCAACACCTAAACACACACCTCTGTTTCTGCCTACACCCTCCCAATGATGGAAGGAGCGGGGGGAGACAGTACAGACATTGCAGTTTCAGCAGCCTGGCTCTCATGCTGCAGAAAGAGAAGGAACAGGGGGAAACATGGAGTCCAGATATTTGTTGAATACCTGCTGAAACAAAAATTTTAAAAAGTATTGGGGCGGAGAAGTGATAACTGCCTGTGCCAGAGCCCTGGTGATTATTCTAGAGCCTTTACAGATGACACTGTTATAGCGCTATTATTCCACTTTCAACATCCTGTGGAATCCTGGGGTTTGCAGTTACGGGAGGGGCCAGCTGGCCCCTTTCTAAACTGCAAACCTCAGGATTCCATAGGATGTTGACAGCGGAACGATAGCACTATAACAGTGTCATGCGGAAAGGCTTCAAGTCCCCGCTTCCATAGTGCCTTTCCTCTAACAAGCATTCAGAGCATAGCTGGGCTACACACTGCCTTTGGCTCTGTTCTTGGTGTTTAAGAGCTACTAGAGCTATCACCAAGTTCCTCATTCTCCCCTCTTCCTCTTTCCATGACAGGAGCTGGAGGGGTGGGGCAGGGCATCCAGCAGCCTTGCCCCTCTTCCCACTGCCTACTTGTGCACCTGGGGAGAAAAGGTAAGGTAAAAATTGTGTTGCATTGTTTAAAGTTCTATGCAGTGTCAGCTTTAAGCCTTAAGCAGCAGGTCAGGGAAAGACCTTGATTACTTTGCTTCAAGGTCAAAGAAGGCAGTATAGATCAACAGTAAGTATGAAGGGAGTTTCAAATATTCATTTAAAAAATGGCAAATGATGTTATCCCTATTCCGGAATGTGACAAGCTACAAGCTGAAATAGTGACATGTCACTCCAAAATGTCTAAAGCACTGAAACAAACACACATCAAGGGTCAGTTTCACAGTGATGGGCCCAAGGACAATATGGAGTCAAATTGAGGAAGAATATTTCTGACCACAGGGTAGAAATAATGGGATATCTGCTTTTCAGTGTGTACCTCTTTATCTTACAATCCCATGCACAACCACTTGGAAGTCAATCCCATTCAAATCAGTGTAACTGTTTCTATCAGAGCAGGCATAATGGTCTGCAAGTCCATGAAATATTGATGCCACATAATTTTATTCCTCCCTCAGCCTGCTATAAGGCTTAGCTTTTGTGATGATTTGCAGACTATAAAACAATTGTAATCTGAGCTTCATATGTAACTCCCTGTAAAGAAAGCACAAAGCATACACTGTCATAATTTAAGAGAACATCTTGGAAAAAGATTACAGCTCTGTACAACCAAATTCATTTTTAAAATAATTAAGTTGCACTTTGTGCCAGAAATCCATCTGCGCTGCAAAGTTGGAAAAAAGAAGACTTCCTGTATCAAAACAGTGAAATGGAAATATTTACTTACTTACTTACTTACTTTCTTTCTTTCTTTCTTTCTTTCTTTCTTTCTTTCTTTCTTTCTTTCTTTCTTTCTTGTCTTCATATACCCAAATATCAAGAGAATATTCACAACTGTTTCTTTCCTCTTGAATCAAAGAGTATATCTACACTGGCTGAACTGAGACATCATGCCAAAGCATGGTTTTGCTCACCATAGTTAATTTATGTTGTGGCTTGAGCTTTTAGTGATATAGCATCAGTAGTTGTCTGCTTTCTCTTCCCATGTGTTCAACACTCATTTTTGTAGGTTCTCTCACACATCTGTGATGCAGCTGCCTCTTCAGGCAAAGTTGTTACCCTAAATGTAGTGTGTCAATGATTTCTGAGTATATACATCAAACCTTGTTTTTATATCCTGCTTTGATAACCCTTCACAAACCATGGTTTCAAATGTAAAAACTAATGGAGTTTGACCTTGCAGTGACTGAACTTGGGGTTGTGGTGGACAGCTGAAAAACCAAATCTCGTATGGGGCAGTTTTGAAAAAGGCAAAATCTATTCAAGTGATTGAAAATAAAATTGCTGATATCACAGTATATTTGCAGAACTCTATGGTGTGTCCATGCTGCCATGTTTGAAATACTGTGTATAGTTCTGCTTGCTGTTATCTCAAAGTTGATACTATAAAACTGGAAAAGATGCAGAAAAGGGAAACTAAAGTGACTAGGGCAGGAATAACTTTATAATGAAGAAAGGTTACTATGTGAAAAAAGACAAACCCAAGTTTTAAAGAAGTCTATAAAATAATGCATGGTATGAAGGAAGAGGAAAGACAGAGAAGGTATTCTTGTTCTCCCATGACATTAGAACCAGGGATCTACCAACAGAATTAACTGATGGGCTGACAAGTACTTTTTCATACTATGGAAGTTACTACCACAAGATGTTCAGATAAGCATCAAACTGAACAGCTTTACAAGGAGATTAGATGAATCCATGGAGGATAGGGCCAGCAAGAATTACTGATGATGACAACCATGTGATGCCTTCAGGATCAGAGACACTCTGCCTCTGAATGTAGGTTGCTAGGACACAAAAGCATTGCCCCCATGTCCTGTCTGTGGACATCTGGCCAACCATAACAGTCTTTGATGTGATCCAGCAGAGTTCTTATTATATCCTTAGATATAAAAAGTCTAGCTGGAAATTTGCAAGGTTATGTCCTTGTTCTGTGCTGCTGCAATTTTATCATGATAGAGTGTTGTCCTTCTCCCATTCTTCTTTTCTGGCTATCTTCTCTGAATGGAAGAAAGAAAAAGATTTTTGCACCCAACAGACCTTGTAGAAATAAATAATCCATTAATACAGAATTATTTAAGAGCTTTTCAATTTTTAAGCAGATTGGCAGGGGGGGGTTAGGGGGAGATTCCACTACGGCATTCAATAAAGTTTGATCTTATATCTATTCTGTACTAAAGTTAAGTGTATACATTGATTGTTTTGATAATGGGAATTCATTCCCTTAATTCATATCATTCAGTTGGCATTTGTTGCTTTGCAGCTAGTCTTTTGCATAAAGACCTGAGTTTCTGTTTTATAACTTATTCTCTTATTCATGCTCTCATTACCTTGATTTTATGTTAGCTTGACTTTATTTTATGTTGCTTCTTTTGGCACAATGAAGGGTTCAATAAATTTCAGTTATGGTGCCAGGTCTGCAATTCCTCTTGCCTCATAACCTTTGCCCAGGTTGGTGTGATAAAGAATTTGGATGAACTATGAGTTTGTTGTTCCATGATTCTTGAGGCCATTTGGAGATTTTCAAGTGCAAAGGGCTGATTGGACCTGGAACTGACAGGGCTTTTAATGATACTTTTAAAAGCAATTATTTGCACAATTGCAGTCCTAAGACGCACCCTCAAGTAGTTTGTTGTTATTGTTTTCTTGTCAGGCTTACACTTATGGTAACCCTGTTAATGACCTCCAAGAGATCCTGTTATAAATAGTCCTGCTCAAGTATTGCAAAATCCAGGCTGTGGTTGCATTGATGAGTCAATTCATTGGTAACGTTTTCCTCTTTTCCTACTGCCATTGACCTTCTAAAGAAATTGCATATTTTTTAATAAGTCATGTTGTCTCAGGCTATGTCCAAAGTATCATAGGTCATTTCTGCACTACAGTGTTATAGTGCTGTTATTTTACTTTCAACATCCTGTGGAATTCGGGGGCTTGTAATTTACTGAGTCCAAAGAGCTCTCTGGCTGAGAATTCTACATGCCCTTCCCTAAACTACAAATCCCAGAATTCTATAGGATGTCGAAAGTGGAATAATAGCACTATAATACTGTAATGCAGAAATGGCCACAGTCTCATTTTGTCATTGTTGCTTCCAGTGTGAGTTCAGACTTGATTTGCTCTAAGACTCATTCATTTGTCTTTTTCGCAGTATATAGTATCTGTTGAATTCTCTTCCAGCTCCACATTTCAAATATTTTTTTTTCCTGTTAGCTTTCCTCACTGTCCAGCTTTCACAACCATACATAGAAATTGGAAACAATACACTGAAGAATTATATGAAATAAATGAAAGGATAGCAGATTCATTCAGGGAAGAACCATTTGAAGATGAAGCTATAATTTTAGAAAGTGAAATGGAAGGTGCACACAGGGCACTTGCTAGAAATAAGTCACCAGGAACAGATAGCATACGAATAGAGCTGCTTCAAGCTACAGAGACAGAATTTACCATAGTTATAACTAAATCTGTCAACAAATATGGAAAACAAAACAAATGGCCCACAGATTGGAAACAATGAATGTACATTCCAGTCTCCAAGAAATGGGACACTAAGGATTGCAGTAACCACAGGACTGCTGCCATTGCCTCTATGAGATCCCCCATGAGAGCCACCTCCCACTACTAATGTGGCCCAGAAACTTCTCTTCTGGAGTTTCTCCACAACTCTCACCATTGGAACTCTCAGGCCATTTCCACATGACACTCTTATAGTGTGATGATTCCACTTTCAACCTCCTATGGAATCCTGGGGTTTGTAGTTTGTAGTTTGTAGCCGGCCCCTCCCAGAACTGCAAACCCCAGGATTCCATAGGAGGTTGAAAGTGGAATCATCGCGCTATAAGAATGTCGTGCAGAAATGTTCTCAGTTTCTTCTGCTGGTATGACCATTATTTCCTAAAACAACGCCTCTCCTCTTGGGTTTACTCCACTAGGAATCTACATTGTTGATAGGGTCTAGTATGTTGACAATATTACTCTCAGAGTCCCTCTGGACAAGAAAAAAGTCTCTGAAAGCCCCAGAGTTTGCTCATGTACAAAACCAATTTTATTTTGGAGATCTACTTGACATTTTTACCAACCCAAAGTATTCCTGGGAAACTCATAGCATTACCAAGGACTTTTCATTCCCACTCCCCAGGTCAGTTTAAATTATTTTCCAAAATCAAATGTACCTCTCCATGGCTGCCTGTTTGTGCAACATTGGAACTAGCTAAGATGACTGCTGCCAAGAAACATAGTGATTGTTTCCAGGACTCAGATTCAACAGAGATCAAGTAAAGAGGAGAGGAAAGCTAGCAATCAAAGCAAATGATCCTAATTCTTAACTAGTGTAATATTGCTAAAGCAGTTTAACTCTTTGACTGTAACTCCTGAATAATAATTAAAAAGGCCCCAGTGTAAATTGGTGAAAGTTGGCTTCTGAAATGATGAGTCAAGATGTAATCAGTAGAAGCAGAAGGAGGAAGAACACAAGAGAGCAGGGAATAAGGAAAACCCAGGATGTTTCAAGGAAGAGTTTGGATGCAAAACCATGAATACACAGAGAACTGGATAGCACTGGGAAGTCTAAATACTTCTGGGGACTCTCTTCCTTTCTAGATAAGCCCTCAGTCTCTTTGATACATTTTTTAAAAAAATCCTCTACCTATCATGGAGGGGATCAAAAGTAGCTGCCATGATAGTTATAATATTTCTGAATATTCAAAAGTAACTAGCTACGTTTGGTTACTTTTATTTAAAAAACATCAGGATGATAAAAGCCAAGCTGCTGCCTTGTGCTATAAAACACACATGGAAAGTGAGGGCATGCATACCGTGTTAACCATAAAAGTAAGGAAAACCAGTTATAGCCGCACTGAAAAAAGGGGTGAAATTATTCTCATTATATGACAATTGTAATGTAATTTATTTGTGCCCTTGTTGTTGCCAAAAACAGATTGGTCTGAGTAACCCGTTAGCCATAGTGAGTTACATTCAAGCTCTGCAAGACACATGTGTTTATCATGGAACAAAACTGATTTTCCACAAGTTGAGCAGCAATTGTCATCTTGGCCACTAGGGGTCAGGGAGGTACCAAAATTAAATGAAACCTTGTTCATCTTCTCCTATTTGCCTCCCCTTTCTAAAGAGAGAGTTCCATCATCTCAGTGATAACATCCAGGGAGCCTGCTGTGAGGAACCATGGAAACAGCTTCTCTTTGATGGGGACAGTAGCTCTTAAGCATGTTCTCTCCCCCTTGTTACATTTATTTGTAGCTTCTTTCCCCCCATTTTGGTGCAATGAATTGAAGTTGCTTCCCCTTACAACAGAACCCTATGCACTCTTGAAAACCTGATTTATCTTTAATTGCAAATGTTTGATTTTTAAAAAAATTATTCCTATTTTACGGTGGAGGGCTGTTTGTTTTGTCTTGGATCAGGAATGTCCTTGCATTGAAAGGTGAGGTTTTAAATGGATTAAATAAATAAACAATAATCCATAGCAGCTGACAACCCGTAGGAAGCCACACCCCAACTACAATCAGGACTGAAACCATCCATATTTAAATAAATTGAATTTTGTGAAGCCATTTCAACTGGGCTCATATTGAATCTGCTTACCCCCCAGTGTCCCTGCAAATGCACTCACTCTGCAATAGGAAAATTAAGGCTTTCTCTTGAATTAAAGACTCGCAGTGAAATCAGAGGATCAAAGCAGAGAAATTCCTAGTGTTTCCATTTCTGCCTAAAACAAAGCATGGCCAGAATTTGGACAGTTACCTTTTAAAAAAAACAGCTGCAGTTGTAATTCCAAACATCCCTCTGCTAAATTGTTAGTCGATAACCATTAGATTTTGTTTTTAAGAGGGGAACTCTTCACATTCCTGTTTCCCAAAAGTAACTAAAATAACTATTTTCATTTGTTGATGATTTAAAAAAATGAAGACTATAAATTACTGTGTTTTATCTCAGTGGGAGTAATATAAGGGAGAGGGCAATAGCTCAGTATCAGACTAGCTTTCTCCTTAAGAGAATGAGACATCGGCTTCTGGTAGCAGATCCTGCTTCAGGTGGTAGATGGCTCTTTCATACTGATATCTCCACCTTTGGATTACCTGAAGAACCTTGATGCTTCAAACACTCCAGAGGAGACACTATAGTATTGACAGTGATGAAATAAGATTCTATGCCTGGACTAGGGGAGGGGTAACATCTTACCCTTTCCCTCAGGCAGCAAAATGTCTTGGATTGGCCCTAGCTCAGTGACTGAGAACATGCCTGGCATGCACAAGATCCTAAGCACAGTCTCCTGCTAAAAGGAATAGAAAGTGGTCCCTTTTACACCCCACAATTATAACACTATGATGCCACTTTCACTGCCATAGCTGCATCTTGTGGCATCTTGGTGAAGCTTACAGTTTGGTGAAGCACTAGAGCTCTCTGGGTGAAAATTCTAAGCATCCCTCCCCAAACTACAGACCCCAGGATTTCATAGGAAGTTGCCAAGGCAGTCAAAGTGGAATCACACTGTAACTACGTTTTGTGAAAGAGCCCCAGATAATGCCAAATACTCCTGCCTCCAGGGGCAGCCAGTGGCTTCCACATCACTTGAACCACCAGGAATGAACCACAGTCACAAGGCTTTGCAGAAAAGCATAGTTTATTGGCACTGTTGTACACTGTGCTAACTTCAGTGCTCAGACTGACAAAACAGGATTAAACAACGTTGTTTAGGTCCCAGACCCTCCCACACATTCTTCCCAGGCTGAAGCTCTCTTATCTCTCTGCAAATGTTTCCCCGACCTTGGTGCCAGCCTCAAAACTTCTGCCTTTCTCTCTACTATGGCTACTCTAAATCCCATACTAGTGGGGAGCACTACTGGCTGCCCGGCAGAATCCATGCTGAAATGTAATTCATATTTTATTGAAGCTATCCAATATGTTCAGCACACTGGGTGTCTCTTTTATAGTCAGACTAGCACCCAGAATTGATGCATCATCCCTACTGACCTGGACACCACCAGCCACCCTTGCCTGCCACAGACCTTGAACAGTTGTTGCCAGCTAGAATTGACAATAAGACAGTCAAGTAATCCAAGCGGGGTAGAAAACAGGTGGCTACATAACCATATATTTCCATGAAATCACTTGCAGGGACCATTTCAATTAGGGGGAAAAAACAGTATAGTAGAAAGGGCTAACTCCCACTTTTCTCAGCATCATTTCCCCAGTCTGAATCAGAAGCCTGCACAGCTGCCTTTAAAATAATAATAATAATTTCTTTTCTTTTTTTACACACCTGCAGGAGATCCTTTTTATGCTGAATCTGGCTTTCATCAAGGGAGTAAGCCATGGTTTGAGCACTAGCACATCAGATGAGAGGTGGAGATTCATTTCACTGAATGTTTTGCCATACAAGCACTCCTAGCTCAGAAAATACAAGATCTTGGGAGGGTGGGGGAAAGGCTGTTCTAGCTCTGGAAGGTTTCCACTAGTTTTCAATAAGAAGAGATTGATTTATTTGTTTGGTATGAGGATGCTTTCGGCCTCACAGTCTGAAGCGTTACAGTACAGATGTGCAATTACCTGTGAGGCCTGGTGGCTCTGAGTAGACAGTATGGCCTGTGTCTTTGTGATTACAATGTGCCATGGCAACTACATTAATCAGACATATTGGAGTTTAGTGGCAACTCCAGGGAACCACGTTTCCAAGCTGCTCATTTAAAAGGCTTGGAACTCTTTATAAAATTTTCTTCTTCTTCTTCTTCTTCTTCTTCTTCTTCTTCTTCTTCTTCTTCTTCTTCTCCTTCTCCTTCTCCTTCTCCTTCTTCTTTTCTCTAAATGCCCAGAGGTCTCCATACTTCCCAACTGCAATCTGAAGAGCTGTCTTCTTCTATTTGTTCCTCCAACCCTCCAATGACTATATTTAGACAGCAACAACAAATTAGCAAACACTATCCTGGAGGGATGGCAAAATGAGTTAAAGCAGTAATAGACTGAAAGTGTTGCTTGTTGGATTTATTTTCACATTGGGTTCACCTCCCTTCCACTTCTCTGCACCAACTTGATTGCATGTATATTTGGTGGTGGTGAAGGCAGCATCACCAGGCATCAACACTGACAGACAGATACCAACTAGTCATGTTCTCAGAAGAAGGCCCACTGATAGTCCCAAGGAGCCTCCAGCCAGCTGGCTGTCAGCCTTGGAGGAAGTGTAGGAGCTAATGGGGAAGGTGTCCCTCCCTCAAAGATGGGGTGAGACAATATGACTTTTTATCTACATGTCACCCCCAGAGCCATTTTCTGTCCCCAAGAGTTCAACATTTTTTGCTCCAAAATGCTCTCATAAGGGGGCGATTTTGCCCCCTGCCCCCCATTTTAAGCCTAGGAGACAACTGGAAATGAATCCTGGGTTACTTCCTCTTATAAAAAAAAAGGGGGAGAGTCTCCTGGGTGTAATTTTTGTTGGCGGGGATTGAAAAAATCATATTGAAAACAAGTTTTTTGGGGGGGATTTGAATTTCCCTCCAATGTACTTTAGGGGGCATGGGGGCAATTTGCCATGTCTTTGCCATATCTAAGCAAAAAGGACTCTCATAGGCCTAAAATGGCCCAGGGAGTCCTTTTTTCTTCCAGATCACTTCTTCTTGTCAAAAGGCTTATCCTGGGACTAAAAGATCCCAGGAGACCAAAATGTCCTATGCAGGACATTCAAGAGACAAATCTGGGAACAAAACATTTTTGGAGCTTTTTTTTTTTGTTTTGGTTTTTTTTTACATGGGGGCACATCCCAGAAAGGTCTCTTGAGGGCCAATGCAACCTCTAATTCTCCAACAATTACCCACCCCTGTTCTTGGGGTATCACACCTAGTGGCTCTCAGTCTCACCCAGAGCTCTTGGGAAACCATGGAATCCCTAACAAGCCAGCAAAGCTTCAGAGGTTTGCTAGTGAGGAAGGGACATGGCTCCAACAACCCAGGATGCTTCAAGATACTACTGATCAGCTGCTAGTACAATCGGACAGTGAAAAGGCTTCACTCCCTGGATGGACCACCCCTCCAACATTGCCTTCTCCCTTGCACTGCAGTTAGGCCGTTTCCAGGCCTGCATATAGATAGAAGCAAAAATGAGGGATTTTGGAAAGATTCCATGAACCATGAGTTCTCTACTCTAGATAAGTTGGGAAAAGTTTGGTCATTTAGTTGCTTGGGCTTACAGTTTCCAGCAGTGCAACATAGCATAGTTAATGTTTAGTGATTATAGTGCCTGGGGGCATATATGAGTGAGTGAGACTAGGGTGGACAACCCCAGAAGGTCAGAGGGTTACACCACCATATTATAGGATCTTCCCCTATAATAATGGACTTCGCACTACCATTTTTGCAAAACTAGAAGGGATTAACTTCTGGTTCCTATTTTTGATTTTTTTTTCCCCTCTCTCTCTTTCAAGCCCAATCAAACAGTGATTAAGTAGAAATCATGTTTTATAGAGGCCTCTCAGAGAATGATTTTAGGTTGTGTCTTCGGAAGTCTTAAAAAAAACCCAATCAAGGGATGTCAGAGGAGCAGGCATAACCCATGGGCTGCAGAATTCCCACCCTTGAGTGAGATAATGCCACAAGTGGTGAAAGACCTCTGTTTGTTGTAGCATGTTTTCCTCTCACTTGTGCCTCTGGCACCATCACTGAATATCCTTTGGGAGCTTGCACAGCCAAAACATGCCTAGGGGACTGAGAGTCCTAGAGATTATTATAATACCTATGGAAATCACTGACATACATTTTCCCATACCTGGTAAGTGAGCACTAACTGAAGAGGGAGTCAATTTCTTTCAGTTAGTTTTTTAAAATACTCTTAAATTAACCTCAATGGGATTTTTTAATAAGGTGGTCAGAGGAAAAAGAGAGGAAGAGGCACAGATACAAAAAGAGCAGAGTGGGTTATCTCATTGTCTGGATAGGTCATTTCCTGATTCACAATAGAAAGTTAATATACATGTGGAAATCCAAGGTTTTAAAGTAATTGTGCACCAGCCTATCAAATAAAAAATAGTAGCAAAGAAAGAAGTCCCTAGTCTTTCTCACTTGGATGTTCTTAAGTGTAAAATGGGGTGATAGTTCAGCTCATTAGCCTGCCAGTGTAAATTCGAAGGCAAATGCAGTTCATTGTCCTCATACTGCAAGTTAGAAAGGGCTGGGATGAATCTGCTTCTGACAATCTGAGGAAGAGCCATGGCTCATTGGTAGAGCACTTGCTCCATATGTACAAGGTCCCAGTTTTAATCTCCAGTAGGGCTGGGGAAAGTCTTTTCTCTGAAACCCTGGAGAGCCACTGCCTGTCAATAACAGCAGTACCAGGCTAGATGGACAAATAGTCCAATTCAGTACAAGGCAGCTTCCTATGTGCATGGTTGCAATATTCTTTAGAGGTGGCCAACTCGAGAGTGGGCAAGGGGGATTCCTCCTGTGCCCTCCTGCCAGGCTGAATGCCCACATTTCAGCATGTTGGAATTAATGTCACATCATTTCTGGCTGCCCTTTTGGCCAATTTTCATCCTTTTCTTGTTTTGGTGGTGGAGTGGAGTGTTCTGGGGGGAAGTAATATGGGGCTTCTGAGGCCAGTTTTGTGTGGATTTGGCCAGTTTTTGAAAACCAATTTTTGGCCACCTGAAAATCAGCATGATTCTCAGACAGATAGATGATAGATAGATAGATAGATAGATAGATAGATAGATAGATAGTCTTCATGGAGGTTTCAGGGGTCAAACTTTGGGGTTCCAAGGGCTGCACGCAGCCTACAGGCTACACCTAATGTACTCTTATCTTAGAGAAAAAGATCTCATAGTTACTGCTTAAATTAACAATATGGGCATGTTTGGCATATTGCCAGGGAAGACAGCAAATTTATGTGGAAAGAACAAGGAGAAAGGAAAAGAAAGACAGAGGAGTTTCCAGTGCTTAAAGCAATTTCTAGCTTCAGGGGATTTGTGAGAGAAATCTGGTCTGTGCGTGCATGCATGCACATATGCTTACAATTGTAAGTGCATGTGGAAAGCAAAAGTCAGTTTATCCATCATCTGTTTATTGCATGGTTTATTGCTCCATCCTCTGAAATACCATCAGGTACTGGGCTAGAAGGATCAGAAGTCTGATCCATTACTGTAATTCTTGGATTCCAGTGCCTTATGTTCTTGTGAAATACAGTGGGGGACTAAATGAATTTGTACACCAGATGGATGCTGTCACCAAATGAGAGGGAGCATTGCAGCTTCAGGGAGGCCAGTCACACTGTGCAGAGTTTCAAAGTAAGTCCAGAGATGGCAAGTGGTCTGGGTGTCATATTGCAGGAAGAGCCTTCTAATTGAAGAAGCTATAAAAGAGGGTTGGGGAGGGGAGGATTACAGCAAAACAAGCTTGCTTGTCACAAAGCAGTGTTAAAAAAAATGCATCATAGCATACATCAATGGCCTGCTCATTGCTGGAGATGAAACTTGTTGTTCATTGGCCATTTCCACATTACACTGGCCATTTCCGCACTACACTGTTATAGTACTATTATTCCACTTTCAACATCCTATGGTATCCTGGAGTTTGCAGTTTAAGGAGGGGCATTTAGAATTCTCAGCCAGAGAGCTCTTTGGGCTCAGTAAACTACAACCCCAGAATTCCACAGGATGTTGAAAGTGGAATAATAGCACTACAACAGTGTAGTGTGGAAATGGCCACTGTTATAGTGCTATTATTCCACTTTCAACATCACATGTTATTCTGGGGTTTGTAGTTTACCGAGGCCAAAGAGATCTGTGTCTGAGAATTCTAAAGGCTCCTTCATCAACTACAAACCCCAGAATTCCACAGGATGTCGAAAGTGGAATAATAGCACTATAACAATGTTGTGCAGAAATGGCCTTACTTTCTGGGAAAATGTCGCATTCTAAGGTCCAATAATTGTTTCCCAAGGCACTTTGGGGGGGGGAAAGAAGATATTTATCAATACTAGACAGTTCTAGCAGTTTAACACCATTTTAATTGCCATGGCTGGATCCTATGGAATTGTGGGATTTGTAGTTTTATAACAAATTTAAAAGTTCTCTGGTGCACTTCCTGAACTACAGCATCAGAGCTCTCCAGCAGAGAATTCTAAGCACATGGACATACTATGACCTTTCATAGGTTGCATTCTCATCGCAAATAAGGGTTTGTTACCACAGTTTCTAGCCTGGATTTGTGGGATATTAGATATCATTCTGATATCAATAATTTGGCCTACTGTACCCCTCTGTTCTCCACGTGCTTGCGAGGTCCTAGGACAAGCTTGCATACAAGCATGGCCGCTGATCTCTGTAATATTCCACACAAATACAGGTAGGCCAGAAATAGCCGTCCCGCCGCTTCAGGAGACCTCAAGGCAAGTGCCACGTTATGTATGCACGCTACTTACAAAGAACTCCCTGCCCCGAGCAGGCAACTTGACGAGCCAAATACTCATCTGTCAAACACTCTGTGTTTGGATACTGGCTACTCTATTGACAATTCGGTCTTAACTCAATCATGTAAAATTCTGACCTTTCGGAGGCTTTCTCTCCAGCCCAAAACTCATTGTTTTCCCGAAGTACGGACTAGTCTATGGCCACATTTTCCCCTATGAGAACCCCTGACTTCAAGCGCTTCCTCAGATCGCTCCTGGCTTCCATCCCACCTTGCTGTCACTTCGTTCAGCCAGCCTTCCCCTCAGCTCCACGTGCTGAGAAACTCCATTTCCACGAACTTCTTCAGACTCCTCGGGCTTCAGGATAGGTGTAGTATTTCCCATACCAAAACCTCCTCTCAAAATCCCTCTATCCAACTCCAACCTTTATTTCTATAGTTCTCTGTGTGAGTGTGTTGCATACACTTGTTTGGCTGTATTTTAATAAAAACAACAATTATTATTTACTTCTGTTTGCTCCTTGACTCAGCCTGATCCCGTAGACATTGGGTAAAAGATCTCGCTACATTGCCCTGCCTCTCGTATTGCTAGCTTGTGCTATTTTGCCTAATTCCCAACTTGTAATTTGGAGCGCACTTAGGTGTCCCTCACGGGACCCCCAGAAATCAGGGTAATAGGTTCTTGATATTTTCTTTATTTTCCATACCATAAGAAACATCATACACACTCAACTTCATCGGGTTTTTGAAGCTAACCACAGCCAAGCCTGATGAGTACTCAGATGAGGGGCCATAAAAGAACACCAGGGATCTCCAGGTAAAAGGATGAGAGAATCCTGCCTTAAAGTTGCTCTCTTACCAGTGGGCTTACTTCCTGTTAAACTCAGAATCAAACCAGATTATACATTTAGCTTTTTCTTTTTTCTTTTCTTTTTTAGGTATGCTCCCCAAGGGGTAGAAAACATCTGTTTATCATTGCACATGATGTTCCTAATCTCTGTATCTTTCATTTGCCCTTTGTTTCCTAATTGCTCATACAAAAGTAAAGCTGGGCTTAATTTTAAAATCTGCTCACACATGCGTCTCTGAGGAAATTCCTTCTGGAAAGGAAAACAGGTTGATCTCAGGAAATAAATACATTCCCCTTAATGTCTCATTTGACTGTATGTTTAGGATTGCAGCCTTAGTGGTAATTCCTGAGGTTAAAACTAAATAGGAAAAGGGGGAGTCTTGTGGAAGATTCCTCAACACCACATTGGCTCAAGGTTCAGCAAAGATCTAAGAAGGGGGCTCAGTGTCTGCAGGTCGCTCTCTTTCTTTCTCACACATTTAATATTGATTCAAAGGCAAGTCAGCAGTTTGGATGCTGCTATGGGGATGGTACATCAATGAAAGTTTCATATACATACTCATGAGAAATGATGCTAACTCCCCTCCTCTTTTTCACTCCTCCACCCTTCTCCCAGCCAGCCTTGTGTCCCTGCTGTTCCACTAATTTAAAAGGCAGCCAACCCCACTAACTTGAGAATGGCTGGGGCCTGCTTTGTGCAAACAGCAACAGAATGAGTGGCAGTGACAATCAAATCAGAGCTGTGTCCACAACATCTGTCCAGAATCTCAGGGAACCAAACAAAATAGGGAAATGTGCAGTTGGAAGAGGATTTCTGGTTAGTGACCACCGTAACAACAATTGATTTCTTACCAGGAGTTTGAAATAGATGAATTTTGGGGGTCCTTCCAATGTTACAGTTCTGTTTCCATGACCACATCCACATTTCACAACATTCAATCTGTGATCTCTTGAACTCTGGTTTGTTATGACATGCAGACTTACCTCTGCTATTAAGCCATGGCTTGTTAACGAGCCACAAACCACTATCTGAACCAAGTGTTCATTGCTAATTTGCAAACTATATCTTATTTAAAACCATCTGAATCCATAAGATGGTTTGCCCCTGACTTGTTTCTTCACCTGTATACCCCTGTAATAGGAATTGACAAAAGGGACAGAAATAAAAGAAATCAGAATTGATGATGACAACCTTTTGTATGATGGATTATCTGTAGACAAGTCACGGTTTAAGCATCAAGCCATGATTACTACTAACCATAGATATGGTGATGTGCTGATGCATGATGTAGTGTTTTTAGTGTTGGCCTACGTCCCTGAAGGCCAGGGTTTGATTCCCCACTTGGCCATGAAACCCAATGGGTGACCTTAAGCACATCATATACTCTCAGCCCCAGAAAACTCCATAATATAGTCACCATAAGTTGGAAACTTGAAAGCAACAACAACATCACACACCTCTATTTCTTATTTTCTTAATTGTTTTATAGATATTCCTCCAATGACTTTCCATTTCCCATAAAATTTTGTATAGCTTAGCTTCAAGCTACATATGATACCCTGGTGCATAGTCCTTTCTCTCTATTGTTGTTTATATTTAGTGCAAACCATGTGCAAGGTTTTAGGTTTGAGCATAGGGACAGCACATAGAAGGGTTACTTCAGCCTTTCTTCTTTGGCCATTTCCCTCACTCTGTTCCACCATCACCCCAGCTGCTTTTCTAACAGAGGGAAGGAAAGAGGGAAAATGTATGCCATCCCAAGCGATATCTTTCATCATCATTTGTAATGTGATCATCATTTGTAATGTTGATATGTGTGTAAATTGTGAAATGTTCCTCAAAATGATACAAACCACAGTCTCCCAAGAAGAATTTAGTGTCCCCAAGGGCACAATGCCCAAGAGCCACTAAATTAAAATATAATATCTCCAATTTCTCTCTAAGAACTCAATCTTCAAAGCTTTATTTTACCATAGGAAGCTTTTCTGCTGCTTCATTCTTCAAACTTTAAGTTCTAAAGTCCTTATCGTTGAGAGCATAAAATACAAGTTTAAAGAGATGAAACAAACACTCCCAATCTCTCCACTGACATTTTCCGTTTTAATCAACCAATCATGAGGTGTGGGACAGGAAAAGAACTCCACAAGACCCACTAACTCTTACACAAATACCCCAGCTGCAAAGTTCCCATCCTTCAATCCAGAGGTGGGATAGTGTCTGGTTGCTTCTAAGAATTCACACAGCATCAGTATGAAGGGGAAAATGTGGGTTTCTTTCCTTCTCACTTGCCTGTGGACTTCTTCAAACAAGATGGGAGCAGAAGGTGAGGTGGCAAACTGAGTTCCTCCTGAGCCTTTAACAGTTGTGCAGAAGACATTTCTACAGATACAGCTTGCATAGCGCTGGAGGGAGCAGATGAAAGCAGAGGCTGACAGAACTCTAGAAATGTGAAAACCTTCTTCCCAGTGACTTCATCCATTCATTTCCATTATTATGTATTCATTCATTCTGTTATTCATTCTTTTACTCTTTCACTTATTTTTATAACTAATTTGAAGCTAGCTAATGTATTTCACTATTCCTAATCATTTTTTTTCTTATTTATTTCAATGAAGACCCAAAGACTGTTTTTTCTGCCAAAACCAGGTGTTTCCACACTATACAAGTACAGCACTTTGATACTACTGTAATAGCCATGGTTCTGTCTTATAGAATCCTGGGACTTGTAATTTCATGCAGTATTTAGACTTTTCTCCCAGAATGCTATAATGCTGTAGTTCAGAGGAGATAACAAAGTTCTCTAGCACAAGTGCTAACCCTTACCAAACTAAAACAATCCTAGGATTCCATAGTGATGGAGCTGTGGCAATTAAAGTGGAATTAAACTGCTTGCATGGCACAATGTGGATATAGATAGAATCAGTATGAAATCTTCAGGCATTCTGCTACCACCAAGGCAATGAGATCTGATAAATCTTCTTGTGTTTCTTTGTTTCCAGACAAATCAGATTCTGCAGTTCTCCATGATCATTCTATGGACATATGGCTATCAATGGCAACTAGTTAAACTAGTTCTCTGTTACTTTTGGGATCAGAGGCAGTATACTTCTGAACACCTGTTGCTGAGAAGCAAGAGGGAGATGATGCTACCAAACTCATATCTTTCTTGTCTGTGTCCTATAGGAATCTCATTGACCATTATAGGAACAGAATGCTGAATCAGATAGACCTTTGCTCTGATCCAGCACAGCTCTTTTTGTGTTCTTAACAACTAATGGGCTCTGGCAGCACACAGTATTATACTAATAGCCCCTTTTGTCAGCTAATATTGATATAAGGCTTGTTTCCAGAGGCTTTATGCCACTGCTGGGTGAACCAAGAGTGCTATTTAATAACATCCATATCATTGGCAAGGCAGCATTCAAATGACATCCAAATGATGGGCCCAATCAAAAAGAACATTACAAGTTTGAGTTTTATCAAGGTAACCTTAGGAAGTCCAGAATGACTAAGAAATGGAAAGTTTTCAAGGACAAATGCGAATATTTCTCGGCCTGCAGAGTATTTGACCATGTTATTGATGCTAATGTTCTTCACAAGACAGCAGGAAAGGGCAAAGCCATAACAGATTTCTCTGATAGTGTATAAATCAGATGTGTTCTTCGGTTACAAATGACTCATTCCCCTTTTGGCTATAGTCCTAAAACTTCACCATGGTTTGGTAAATCAAGGCAAATCCTGCATTTAGATTATATACAAATAAGATAAAGCTTTCTGAAAGTCATATTCAGGGAACTGATAAAAAATAACTAACCTATAGCTTTGGATTAATCTTTTCCATTTTGCAGTAAGTATGAGGTAGACAACATTTACTATCTACTTTCTTATTTCTGCTAGGAGCACCCCCGCCCCCGATTGGCACATGTTTATGCCAAAGCTTTGTTCCCATTCCACTGCAATATCACACTGTATTCCAATAATTTGCAATGCCAGCACATTGCTGCTAAGAGGTATCATTGGGTTGTGGTTTCCATTAGTGTCACCTGCATTTGCTTTGTGCTCTGTATGTGCACTCCATCATGGCTTTCAGGGTGATGGTCAAGTACTGTCAGAATCAATATGTTCTGTTTTTAAAACAACAACAGCAACAACAAAACATTTTTATGAACAAAAAACAAATATATTGGAACATATTATGTAATTTAGGCAAGTTTGCCAAAGAAAGCTCCTTGTTTTCACAGATCCTGTGTTTCTCCTGTGGTTTAATGCCTTTTGTTTTACATTTCACAAACATGATGGAAAGAAGGGCTAGATTTCAGAATTTTACAGGACAGTGCTCTTTAGAGGCCAAAAAGGAGGGTCTGAAAAATACTGGAAGCCAAAATGGCTGAAGGGTAACTAGAGAGACCATGGTTCTTGCTTCACACAAGACATTCATCTATTTGATCAGCTGCCTACACCAAACGAGACAATGTTGTATAGTGGACTGAGTGCTGGACTGAGACTCTGAGAGACAAGGGTTCAAATTCCCGCTTAGCCATGGAAACCCACTGGATGACCTGGCCCTTTTTGCACGGCATTTGCCATGCGAAAGGGCCCCTCAAACTTCGCGCGAATGTGAGGAGCGGTCCACAGGATGCACTCACATTCGCGCAACGCTCCAGGGTCTGGCAGGCATCACTCATGCACTTTTTCATTTTCAGCTTTGAGCCAAAAATGGTGCGCAATCGTGCATTGGTCTGGGGCCCCGTGCGCACTTGCCATGCGTGTGGAGCTCCGGAGCCGCAGCGCTCGCACTTCCTACCCCAGCGCAGCTTGGGAAACTCCCAGGCTGCACTGAGGAAGGAAGAGGCGGGGCTCTCGTGCAAGCGGGCAGCAGCTGCGGAGCTGAATGAACCGGGATGCAAGAGCCTCTCACTGGAGGCTGCTCGCATAATCCCTGCCCCCCAGCTCCCTGAAAAGGTGCATTGCGGAAAGGGCCCTAAACTAGTCATGTTCTCTCAGTCTCAGAGGTAGGCAAAGGCAAACCCTCTCTGAGCAAATCTTGCAAAAACAACAACAACTCCACAATAGGGTTGCCTTAGAGTCACCATAAGTCAAAAATGATTTGAAGGCACACAACAATACCAACAACAAAAACAAAAGCAAGAACTAAGTCTAACTCATCTAAAAGATTTAAAAAAGGGAGAGAAAGCAGGGAGCTTGAAACTGGCCATCAAGACTTCGCAACTGTGCAGCAGTCAGAGCAGATAGATACACAAGAGGGCATTTTGTTAGAGCCTTCCCCATCACAGTAAGATGTGCTGTACTTTCATTTAAACCAAAGTCAGCCCGTTGTACATTTGCAAGGGTTCAGGGTGCAGAACCCTTGCAAAAGTGGAAAAACCGTGAATACTCCCCCCCCCGATCTCCTTCTCATTGTCTTCCAGGGCTCTGGTGCAGGAGTTTTCTTTCTCTGCACCTGAGCCAGAGGCAAGGGAGTGAGATGGGAGAGTTCTGGAGTGAAGAAGCAGCATATGTGCCCTCCCCAAACTGCTTTACCTTTTGCCTTGGTGCCAGTTCTCAGTGACAGGGCAGAGGCAAAGCAATGGGAGGGGAGAGCTCCAAAGGGCACAAGGAAAGCTCATGTATGTCTTCCCCCACCCCTTTGCCTTACCTTTTGACTCAGCATGCTTGCCTTCTTTCTCTGCACTGCCAAAATGCAAGGGAATAGGAAGAAGAGAATGGGGAGGAAAGGCATGGGTGCCTTATGAATAATCAAATTTGCGAGAGTCAAACCCATGAATGAGGAGAGAGAAGTATATATATGCAAAATGTAAATGTAAAACATTTGTAACTTATGTAAAACAAAAAAAAAAGTGAATATCGCATCCCATTGTAGTCAATGGACGCAATATTCACACCCCTGTGCAGGCAATTGCCTGTTGCATCCATTGACTATAATGGGAGTGACATTTCGCACAACCTCACATTTGTGTGTAAGGAGGTTGGGCCAAAAGAAAGTGCACTGTATTTAAATTCTTTCTAAGTTTGCATCTTATTATTTCTAAGTTTGCATCTTTGTGTAAATTACCATACACAAATTTTTATACCCGTCTGTGTTCTCTCTTTCTGTGACCTTATAAACTGCCACTGTGGGCAGGGCCCTTTTTGCCTTCCCCACTTCCATCCTGTTTCCGAGCACCACAATTTGTATACTTGAAACACCTCTAATGCTAGAAGATTTACAGTGTAATCCTATACCTAATTATTCAGAAGTAACTTCTATTGCTTAATCCCAGGTAAGTGTGTAGAACTGCAGCCTCAGTTAACAAATCAATGATTCAACAGCTATGTATGTAACTGATTAAAAAGTACATAGACTTTACAGTTTTAACACATGACATTTTGTTGCCTGAGGCAATGGACAAGATGGTGACCTCATACTTTCCAACATTTGAAAGATTAAACCATGACCAAGCAACATCACAGTGTGGTCATGGTGGAAGTTATTAATGAGGAAGGACATACAAGCTGGGAGAGGCTGCAGCAGTGTGCTTTTGGCTCAGCCTACTGGGAAGCATAAGATTCCACCCCTTCCTTTTTTCTCCCTCTGGTGAGTTAATTGGATGCAACTGAGTACTTTTGCACTTTGAACTCAGTTTGCAGCAACTGAAGCAGGCAAAGAGAGAAAGTGGGAGGAGGAGAAAGAAATCAAGACATTTAAAAGCACCTGAAAAAGTGAAACAACATAGAATTAATTAGGACTGTCCTTCTCAAATTAGGACATTTGGATGGTTTGTGACCTTTATTCTAGATGATGTCTTTTCCTGCACATAGGGGCTGGAGGACAGCACAGGGGGAGCAGGGTCCTGTATGATATACATAATTCCAATACCTTGCCTCTGCTCCCTATC
This sequence comes from Ctenosaura bakeri, assembly GCA_948474755.1. Classification (NCBI taxonomy): domain Eukaryota; kingdom Metazoa; phylum Chordata; class Lepidosauria; order Squamata; family Iguanidae; genus Ctenosaura; species Ctenosaura bakeri. The sequence continues at coordinate 333,180 of CAOLHI010001418.1, forward strand.
TTGGAGCACTACTGCTGGTAATGGGTCACTTCACTTCATCTAACTATCAGGCCAGCCCTGCAGAATTGAACATGTTGTTTGTGAGGAATGGAGATAGTTTAATTTTTTTTAAAAAATATATACTTTGTCTTAAGATGGCTCGTGCTTGTATTATAAGATACACCAATATAGGGATCTTCCAAGAGTGTGACTTCTCACAATATATAACTCCTTGGGTTTGGCCAGTTACTGTAGCCTCAACGTCTTCTCATCCTTTTCTTTTGGGTGGCTACTTGTAGCCATTTGTTGATTCTGCACTAATGTTCTCTCAAAAGATTTTCTGAAATGAGGCAAAACAGTTTTGTAGAGGTGATTCTATGGTTTGAAAGGGATTTTTTCCCCTCTGATTTTTTTAAATCATTTCACTGATGTACTATGGCCGTTTCCACACTAGAGTGTTACAGTACTGTTATTCCACTTTCAACATCCTATGGAATCCTGAGGTTTGCGGTTTAGACCCCTCCCTAAATTGCAAACCCCAGGATTCCATAAACAGCACTATAACAGTCTAGTGTGGAAATGGCCTAAAACTCTTTTCAAAAACAAATAAATAAAAAGAGAAAGGAATGAAGCATACTTTGTTGTTCCAATATGTCTCGGAAATAAAAAGTAACCCACTTGAGGATGAGTATAAAATATTGCAGGTGGTATTGGGAATTGCCAGAAAACAGTCTGGATCAACAGAAACTTTGGCCATTTCCGCACTAGACTGTTATAGTACTATTAATCCACTTTCAACATCCTATGGAATCCTGAGGTTTGCAGTTTAGACCCCTCCCTAAACTGCAAACCCCAGGATTCCATAGGATGTTGAAAGTGGAATAATAGCACTATGACAGTCAGGTGCCTCCGTTTGAATATTTTAGAAAAAGTCTTAGAAGTCCAGCAACAAATGCCACAACCTCCTGATACATTTGCCCCCATCTGGAAGACCTCTTACAAAGGACATTTTGTCACTCTCACATGAAGAGAAGGGGTGCCTTTCTGCAAATGTTTGCTTTGGTAGCCATCTCCTTCCAGCCACCAGAGAGCACTCTGCTATCAGAAATATGTTTGCATTTGCAGCATTAAGCCGGCAGTGGCGCTGAATTGCCAAAAGCAAAAGAAGTCTCTGTTTCTCTCTCACACACTCACTCAAACACAGACATATATGCACATACACTCTGTGAGCACACACCTCAGACGAACTCTGCTCTCCAAGACAGTTTTCTTAAGCCTCTGAAAGTCTAGCCAGACAAACAGCTTGCTTGTAGGCCAAAGAAACAGCATGACACCCCCCCTTCAAGTCTACTGCCAGCAACAATTTGGAAACCTTTGATTGAACTCACTATTATGTTTTCTTTGGGAATGGCCACCCAGTCCCACCACCCAGTCCCACCACCACAATTCCCAAAGGGGTCACTGGGCCACAGTGTCCCACTTTCAGGAATGCTTACAGGGCATTATTTTCATGGTGCCTAAAGGAAGCAAAAACTTCTCTCTCCAGGAGAACTGGAGACAGACATAAACATGGCTTGGATAAGCGAACTTTTAATGTCCTTTTCCATGGAGTGGAACATAGTTGTGCCACTTCCAACCTGTCTTTTCATTCTTTCCCTTTTGCTGCAAGGAAATGTTTCTCTCTCACAAATACACATTCTCCCTGCTCTGCACCCCAAGAGCTTGTTGCTTATCAAACAGACTCCAAAACAATGAAACATGAGCCCCTTGTCCTTCCTAGCAGCCCCTAACATAACCACACAAGGGATCAGATATCCAGCTTCATTATGGCTGTGACAGACATAGGTCTCAAAACAGTCTTGCCTCCCACTTTTCCAGGAAAGAAGATTCCACTGTCATATGCTGGTATAACTGTATATGCTTCACAGAGGGCACTCCTCAGTTTGAAAGGTTGTCCAGTCTAGGACAGTCCTGGTTTAAAGATTTAAGAATGCTAAGAAGGAAAAACAGGCAGGTAGACTGACCGCACTAGACTTTTACAGCGCTATTATTCCACTTTCAACATCCTATGGAATCCTAGGGTTTGCAGTTTCGGGAGGGGCTGGCTGGCTCCTACCAAAACTGCAAACCCCGGGATTCCATAGGATGTTGAAAGTGGAATAATAGCGCTATAAAAGTCTAGTGCAGAAATGGCTCAGGGTAGACTGATCAGGTATGTAGATCAAGTAGTCACAGTATTTTTCCTGTTGCACCAATATTTTTTTTAAATAAAAAATCAGTGTAAGCAAATTATATACCAGTCTGAGTCCATAGCTTCCAACTGTCTCAGTTTGGCAGAGACAGTCCATATTAACTATCTGCGGTTTCACTTCTTCAGTCCTTTTAAAATGTCCTTATTTTTCTTTCCTCCTCCTACTTTTCCCGTTTGTCCTTGGCCATTTCTGCACTAGACTGTTATAGTGCTATTATTCAACTCACAATATCCTATGGAATCCTGGGGTTTGCAGTTTGGGAGGGGCCAGCTGGGAGTCTAACAGTCTAGTGTGGAAATCACCCTTGGCTTATTTCCATTGATGCAAAAAGTAGTTTGCATTCAGTTAATGCAGTAGGGCAGGGAGCAAGGAGAGGAAAAGAGAGGAGAGGAGAGGGGTCAGAACCTTGCTTTTCCATGTAGGCTCAGGCAAAAGCAAACTGCTGCAGCTTCTTCTACCTTCTATGTGCTTTCTCATTAATAACTTTTGCTATTTTGACCACATTCTGATGTTGCTTGGCCACACATGTCCCAGTTTTCGTCTGTGAAGTGCCAGAGGATATGTGTATCCTCTTTTATGGTTGTGCATTTCCTCCTTTTTAGTAGGGTGTAAACCTGCCTTATAATGACTTAGGTTACTGGTCCATCTAACTCAGGCCCTTTTCGCACAGCATTTGCCATGCGAAAGGGCCCCTCAAGGGTCGCACGATTGTGAGGAGCGATTTGCACAACGCACTCACAATCGCGTGACTCTCCGGGGCCTAGCAGACGCCGCTCACACACTTTTTCATTTTCGACTTTCAACCGAAAATGGTGAGCGATCACACGTTGCTCCAGGGCCCTGCGTGCAATTGCCATGTGTGCAGACCCTCCAGAGCTGCAGCAGTCACACTTCCTGCCCCAGCACAGCCTGGGAAACTCCCAGGCTGTGCTGTGGAAGGAAGAGGCGGGGCTCTCGCGCTACCTGCTTGGGAGCAGGCAGCTCGTGCGGAGCTGAAGCAGCAGGGACGCGAGAGCCTCTCGCTGGAGGCTGCTCACGCAATCCCTGCACCCCAGCGCCAAAAAAGGTAAGGTGCAGAAAGGGCCAGTCTTGCCTACACCAACAGTGGGCAACACATGGCCCAAACGCCAAAGGAAGCTCCCTCCTTCTGCTGTTTTGTTTCCAACCCACCTACGCTGGGTCTCCACTTTGGTAACAAAAATCAGTGGAATCCTGCTGGGAAATGGCATGCTGGGAAGAGATGTTGCTATGGTAGCAACATAGCGGAGGAAGGGGGCCCTAATTGCCTGGGAAATGATGACCACTGTCCTTTCAAGGCAGCTGATCAAGTGTCAACAAAGCTTGGAAAAGTCACCTTTCTGGAAAAGTTACTTTTTATAACTCCCTGAACCAAACTGCCTATGCTGTTTGAGAGCAGTAGAAAAGTAACTTTTCCAAGGTATTCAGTATCATCAGTGCTGGTAAATCTTTGTGAGGCAATGGAGCATATCAGTACTGACCTCTAAAGTAAGATACTGATTAATCCTTATTTGCTGATCATTATTTAAAGTATGTTACTCTGTTTTTTAGTCAGTGTTTCTCCCAGAGGGGCTGACAGTTCCTTTCCATAGACTTACAGTCTCAGAGACATGACATGCATGGGAAAAGGGATGAGGAAGGAGGAAAGAAAGCTCAGGCATCAATTCCTTACTGTGGCCAGCTGAGAAAGGAATTGATCAAGTACCATGGTGGAATAGCTGTTGGCTAGGTGACAACTGGGGAGAACCAGAGGCAACAAATCTCTCTGGATTGTTGACAGAGTAGCCCTTCTTTTCTGCTTTGCCTCTGTTCTGCAGTCTAATGGAACAACTGCTGGTGTGGGGTGAACTGAGAAGACCCAAAGGCAGCTGAGGTCTCAGCAGAGGTGATGGAACTGCCTTGCTTTTGACTTCTGTCATTCATTGAGTTGTTCTTTGTGACTCACCACTTTTTATCTGCAGTTTCTTATTGTATATCAACATTGGACACTAGGACTACTTGCCTCAGAGGTCTCTGGAAGCAAGGATAAATAAGGCAGGGTTGGAAATTTCCTTGTACACTACTAAGCAGTACTAAATGTGCAGGCCACAGGATCTACATTAACTATTGGACTTGTAAACAAATCTTTTTTGGTAAGCAACTTTTGAGTATTGAAAAGTGGTGAGATGGAGCCAGGACTAATGGATTCTAAGCAGAGATGAATCTAGGGTGGGGTAAGTAGGACACATGCCCTGGGCGCCAATGCCAGGGGGCACAAAAAAGCTGTATGTGTAGGGGTAAGGGTGGGGGTAGGGGTAAGAAGTTAGGGGCACAACTTCTATGCTTGCTATAGGTGCTGTTTATGCTAGAAACGCCACTGATTCTAAGCCCTGGACTTTTGATGAGCTGGGATTATGACATCCCCTGTTCCCTCTGGTTTCTCCTCTATGATTTCCCTGGTTCTCCTTGAATTTAGCTATAATTTCCACAATAACTGGAGGGAAATTGGGTTGACCATAGCAAAAATATATTGTTATGAACTATCCTTATTTTAATCCAAAACATTTTGTGGTGGCTTGAGTCAGCAATATATATTAGCTTCAAAAACAGACAAACAAAAACCAACCAAACCCTGATCCTTATGGAGATATATATTGTTACATATTGGGCTTTTTATTTTTAAAAAATGACAGAGCCACCTTCATTTTTTGGACTCCACTTGTGGGTGTGTATATCATAACAAGGGCTTGTGTTTCCCTGATTTCTGGGGGTCCCGTGAGGGACACCTAAGTGCGCTCCAAATTACAAAGGCGGGAATTAGTCAAAAGAGCACAAGCTAGCAATATGAGAGGCAGAGCAACAGAGCGAGATCTTTTACCCAATGTCTATGGGGTCAGGCCAAGTCAAGGAGCAAACAGATGTAAATAATAATTGTGGTTTTTATTAAAATACAGCCAAACAAGTGTATGCAGCACACTCACACAGAGAACTATAGAAATATAAGGTTGGAGTGGGATAGAGGGATTTTTAGAGGAGGTTTTTGGTATGGGTAATACTACACCTGTCCTGAAGCCCGGGTAGTTTGAAGAAGAAGTTCGTAGAGATGAAGTTTCTCAGCACGTGGAGCTGAGGGGAAGGCTCGCCAAGCAAAGCGGCAGCAAGGCGGGATGGAAGTCAGGAGCAATCCGAGGAAGCGCTCAAAGTCAGGGGTTCTTATAGGGGAAAATGTGGCCATAAGCTAGTCCATACTTGGGGACAACGAGTTTCAGGCTGGAGACAAAGCCTCCGAAAGGTCAGAATTTTACATGATTAAGACCGAATTGTCAATAGAGTAGCCAGTATGCAAACGCGGAGTGCTTGACAGATGAGTATTCAGCTAGTCAAGCTGCCTGCTCAGGGCAGGGAGTTCTTTGTAAGTAGCGTGCATACATAATGTGGTACTTGCCTTGAGGTCTCCTGAAGCGGCGGGTCAGCTATTTCTGGCCTGCCTGTATTTGTGTGGAATATTACAACGATTAGCGGCCGTGCCTGTATGCGAGTTTGTCCGGGGGCCTTGCAAGCACGTGGAGGACAGAGGGGTATAGTAGGCCAAATTATTGATATCAAAATGATATCTAATATTCCACAAGTCCGGGCTAGAAACTACAGTAACACTTGCACTTCAAAACCTTTTATTTATTTTATCTATTTATTCATTTTATATTCCTCCTTCCTCCCTGTGCTGAGATAACAAGTATGGCAGGAAACGTGGTAACCCATGTTCGTTGGAACATTGTTTCCCTCTGCCTTTACCACTTTCAGCACCATTCGTTCTTTCTTATTGCCTTGGCTGGGAGCCTGTGGAAGGTAATCACCTGACATCTACAATACTTTGTGGATCCTGTCAAGGGAGGGCGGGGCACGTGTCTTCCTTTACAAAAGTATCTTTTTAAAAAAAAGTTTTGTTGATCAAAAGGCCATTTAACGCTACACAGTTATAGTACTATGACCCCACTGTAACTTTCATGGCTTCATCCTGTGGAATCCTGGGGACCGTAGATTAGTGAAGCACTAGAGCTCTCTGGCTGGGTATTGTAAATATGCTTTGTGATGTAGTGGCTTGAGCATTGGACTATGGAGACCAGGGTTCTATTTCTGGCTCTGCCATGGAAACCCACTGGGTGACCTCTGGCGTGTTATGCCCCAGAAAACCCTGTGATAGGTTCACCTTAAGAGTCGCCATAACTCAGAAACAACTTGAAAGCACACAACAACAATAACAACCTCCATAAATTTCATAGGATAGAACCATGGCAGTTAAAAGGGAATCCCAGTGCTATAATTGTACTGTGTGAAAGGACCCCAGGTCTTGCTTAAAGATAAACCATAACCACAGTTCCAGGAAAGAGGCTGAGCAGGCAAATGCAATCGCCACACAATCACAGGCTTTCATGAAAATAAACAGAGCAACAATTATTTCTAAATGTATCCTTGTGCTTGTATATTAACATCTAAACTCTTTTGTCCTTGGGGGTGTGAGGCGATGTGTAAGTATTTGCCCATGGCCTATCGGGCCTTGTTGTCACCCTGCTTGAACAAAGTGTGTGATCTAGAAATCAGCCAGCATTTCTTGGCTGGTACATCATTATTGTTCTTACCACTGAGGACTTTCTAGACAACAGCTTGAAAACTTATCTTCAAAAAAGTAACATAGAGCAAAAGGGGGAAAGGGCAGAATGCTGGGTAAAAGAGAAGATCCAGAGTAGACTAAATCCTTAAAAGGAAAGCTGCATTTTTTTCTTTTAATTTTTTTTTTAAACTTCTTTTGTCTGCACAAATTGAGGGGTGGGATGGCTGATGAGGAACCAGACCAACCCCAAAGGCCTCACTCCACTCTTAACGTCAGGCATGGAGCCAGAAAGAAAACAATTCAAGCTGCAAATTCACTTTGCTCTGGTGGATCTGGGCCTTGCATGGAAATAAATACCAGAAAACCTCCTGAGTCAGCAGCTCCCTCCTCCCCCTCTTAGAATAGTTGAGATTCCCGGACAGATGCAGTAACTTGACTCTCCTCTCTGGCTCAGGGCAGCTGCCAGCTGAAAGGCAAACTCCAATCCCCACCTGGACTATTAAACAAGGCCTATTCTGCGTTCAGAAGAAACCAGCACGGCTGATGAATTCCCTCAGCTCAGAGGCTCATGACAAGGGCTGCTGAGTTATTCCCTTAAAAAAAACAACTCAGCAGTGGAAGCTATAATAACACTCATAGAGGGCATGAGAGAGAAGGGGAGGGGCTGCATACTCTACAACATTTCACAGATGAAAACCAGCCCAGGCAACATGAGAGTGGTCAAGATGACAAAAGGTATAAATGAGGAAAAAACATACAAGCTAAGAGAGGTTGCAGCAGCTTGCTTTTGCCTGAGTCTACTGGGAAGGACAAGATTTCACCCCTCCTCTTCCACCCACTCTCTGCTGATTTAAAATTGAGTGGAAACTAGTTTTGTACTCTGAACTCAGTTCACAGCAATTTAAGTAGACTGAGAACAAAGCAAGAAAGTGAGAGGAGGCAAAACAAACTGGGACATTTTAAAAGCAGCTGGGGAAAAAATGAGATGGCAATGGATTAATTGGGACTGTCACTGCCAGACGAGGTCAACTGGAGAGTATGTGACTACAGGCTGGAGCACAGAGGAGCTGAAGAGTGAAAGTTCCACACTGATACCATAATTAACAAAGTTCTTGGCCAAAATGTTTGGGGACCCAAGTCACTGGGAAGCCCATGAATGTTATTTCCAAGCACCAAAATCAGAAATTCAGTGCTTCTTGGTTAAGGCCATTTCTGCACTTTCATCATCCTATAGAATCCTATGGAATCCTGGGGTTTGCACTTTAGGGAGTTGCGTTTAGAGGGGCTCAGTAAACTACAAACCCCAGAATTTCACAGGAAGTTGAAAGTGGAATAATAGCACTATAAGAGTGTAGTGCAGAAATGGCCTAGGTTCACTTTGCACTGAATCTTTATGGCGTGTGTGATCTTGTAGAAAGGGAGAAATATACATTTAATAATAACAGTAATAAATAGCAACAAAAACAACAGAAGGAAAAGGAGAAGACCACACCGCAAAGACAACAACACAGATTTCACTGAAACATGATGGCACTCCTCCAGAACCACCCAGTACAAAACTATGGTCATTAAAGTTATTGATTTCCCTCCATTTATAGTTAAAAATCAAACCTGTGTTGTTGTTCTTAAGTTGGATCCAGACTGAGGTACATGTAACTGTGTTGGCAGAAGCAAACTTCCTGCCCCTATCTGCACATGGCAACTCCTCCAGCCCACCAACTGCAGTGCTACAGAGAGGGGAAGGGCTGATGAATAAGACACACACACACACTCCATTAGGTAGGAGCCAAAAGGTACTTCTGCCTAATGTTTATGCAGTCCCCCTATGTAGAATTGGAGGTTGATAGGGAGTCCATTTCTGATAGTCAAAATGGGCAGGTTTTCCGTGGAGTGCAACAAAGCCAATAAGTCACACTCTAGCAGAAGGTAGTCTTTTATTCAACCCAAGCTGAAACCAAGAGACATCCAGGGGTTTCCCACAAATTAAACGTGCAAAGAAAGGGGTACACATTTATGCTTCCCATAAGAAAAGGAGTTGGCATACTAAGTTACATCACTTCTCCATAAGCTCTGGTGGGTTTCAGGTATCAGGGCACATGCTTTGACTCTGTCATATGATAGCTCCTGCTATGCCAAGGGGGAACTTGGGAGGGTTCAGTCCGTTTCAGATCATATTTGGCAGGCCACATCCTGCTAATCTGATGTTGATATTTCTACCAATAAAAATTCATGCTTCTAACTCTGGTTGCAAACAAATATTAATCATAATCTCAGTTTCATAGTTGATGAGATGTTACTGACTAGAGTTTGCATCATTAGTGATTTGGTTCTAGCCAAGAATCCAGGAATCAGCAAGGTTCTGTTGGGTGATGTGACATATTCAAAACAGTGCGCTTTGTTGGGTTGTTGTTTTTACCAATTGTGCTATTGTGACCCTGTCTACAGCCATTGTATTCAGACATTTTGTTACAGGTTTGGAATTCCTCCGAGATCAATTACAATTATGATTATGGGGTAACAGTAGATGTAGTAGTAATAACAGTGATAGTTCCATGAGTCTAATTTGTACAGTAGCATCAGTGTGCATGGTATGTGATAGAGAACAAGAGGACAACTTCCTGTCCCCAAGGGGTCTGTAATCTAGTATGTGACCCAGGATGGAAAGAAAGGTGAACAAGTATTAAATTATTGTTCCAGCTTCAACATGTATTTAGACCTCAAGTATTAGAGTAATTATAGGCAGATTTTTCAATATGACATGGGAACAGTGGGGGTAGTGCTAAAAAAAACCTTCCTATAAACACAGGTCTCCATTGATAAGCAAGGGAAAAAACTATTAACAGAACTGAGGGTCGTCATTATTATTATTATTATTATTATTATTATTATTATTATTATTATTATTACTAAAAACCAAGCCCTAAGTACCAGAAAACTCTGCATTTATGGCAAACAGTAACAGTCTTTAGAACAAAATAGATGCATTCCAGATAGATATCCTAGTCCAAATACTTCAGTTTAACATAATACTAAACTTACAGATATCAGATGGTTGCACTGAATTTAAATGTTGTTTGTGTAAAGATTTTATTTTATTTTATTTTGTTTTATTTTATTTTAGGAATTCACACTGAAGTTATATGAAATTCATGACAGATCTTATTTGTACTTTATTTAGATTTGAAATTATGATCAATATACTCATCCTTCAAAGTATACTCCAAAGAACATTCCCTGTAACATTCCAAAGGCACTTGGGAGATACAGAGCATGGTTTTCACTGGTGCCTTCACGCTCATTATGATCACAACTAAACTGTATGTAGTCAAATTGACGCTCCAGGCAGAATGCAAGCAGGAGCCCTTCATCTAGGTATCAGTTCCTCCCAGCAACAAAGAATGATAATTTCTTACAGACTCTTGGCTCTCTGGTAGATACCACCAGTATGTAGCTATGGGGAGGCAACATGAAGGAATTGCCACCTTCTAAATTCTGAAACCGCCCCCCCTCCAAAAAACCAACAACTTCAAAAAGCAGACATCTCAACCGAATGAGCTATGCAGCACTGGCAAGGATGATTTATTCAGCCTTCTCACACCAGTCATTCATGGTACAATGAGCAGTGGCAGGACTCCTAGGTGCCACAGAACTTTGGTTGGTGCAGCTGCATGGCTTTTAACGTAGGTTTTAGGAGGCATTTGCAATTGCGGCAATGATGCTACAATGATAAATGTGAACAGCAAAATTTACAAGGCTGTTAAGTCTAGCTTGTGACATTGGAAACACTGAACAGGATGACAGCCATGGTCTCAAATACAATCATGGACATGCATTATCAAGAGCCAGTTGGTATAGGGGTTTGAGTGCTGGACAAGGACTAAGGTTTGCATCCCCAGTCAGTCATGGAAACCCACTGGGTGACCTTGGGCAAGTTATACCTCCTCAGCCTCAGAGGAAGGCAAAGGCAAACCCCCTCTGAACAAATCTTGCCAAGAAAACCCTGTGATGGGTTTACCATACAGTTGCCATAAGTCATAAATGCTTTGAAGGCACACAACAACAACATACATGATCAAGCATGATCTTACATCATCCACATTTGTGGTTTAAGTATTCAGAAATTTGATTATTTGTAGGTTACTGTATTTGCCATGGCCTCCACTGCTTCCCTATGCCATTTTTAATAGGAATTTCAATAACGCTGGTGTCAATGGCAGGCAATCAAACTGGCGGAGTGGCTGGAGCCGGACGCATGCGCATTCCCTCACTCATAGTGTAAGTGGGAAGGAGAAAGGGGATGAGATGAGATGAGGAAGGGTGCACATGTCCACTCACTTGCACAGACAGAAGGGAAAAAGGGGATGCGACAGGTTTCCCTTTGACCTTCTTCCTGCTCCCCCTATCCCATCCCCTCCCCAGTCCCAACACACACATAAGTGAGAGAGCAAGCAAGGGAACATACACAGCTTTGGGGCCTTACAATATTAATACGGTAGTTTTTCCACTTTTGCCGGTTCCTGTGCTCCTAACCTCCACAAAAATAGAGGGCAAACTCTCACTCCCACATCTGTATAAATATGCTTTACAACAGTGGTTCTCAACCTTCCTAATGCTGCGACCCCTTAATACAGTTCCTCATGTTGTGGTGACCCCCAACCATAAAATCATTTTCGTTATTATTTATTTATTTATTTATTTATTTATTAATTATTTAGTTAGTTAGTTAGTAATTTCCAACATCAAATAGATTGGAAACACTGCCCTAAATCACTGCTCTAGATAGACTTCTAATGCCTAAAAACTGGTAACCCTCCCCCCTTTTTTTAAGCACAGAAAGCGTCCATCAATGCCAGAATTAAGGCAATAGTTCTAGTTCTGAATGTTGGGTTTCCACAGTTCAAAAAGCCAGTCACTCCCAAAGGCAATGCCGAAACAACCCACATTTTACACGAGGCGCAGGGAGGAAAGGACAGGGAGAGAGGAAAGATGGTGGCAGCAGAAGCAGATGCGTTTTGTTTCACTCCCTCCCTCCCTCCCTTAAAGGGAGTGCGGACGCTGAACATACAAAAAGCGAGGAATGCAAGACAGTCAGGGCGAAGAACACAACACATGCGTGTGGCAAGCGCCAAGGGTCCACACACAACAAAAGCAAGAGGAGAAAGTCTTCCTGGCTATTTCTGCACTAGACTGTTATAGCGCTATTATTCCACTTTCACCATCCTATGGAATCCTGGGGTTTGCAGTTTGAACTGGAACTGGAATGTGGAAATGGCCAAAGTCCACAGGACGGATCAGAGCAGCGCTTTCGGGTCAAAAAAACCAAACAACAACAACAACAACCAAGGAGCCTCGGGGGCTCTTGCTACACAAACCGAAGCCCTTGGCTGACGCCCCCTGCTCCTTTCCCGACTGAGTTCTTGGTCTCGGAGGGACTGATCTCCCCCCTCGGATGGCAGATCCACCACAGGAAAGTTTCCCCCTTTGCCTGCCGGATCAAAGGTGACAGCCACACTGACAACTCCCACGGAGCGGTGTACCCAGAATGAATGGGCGATTGCCGCTGCTGCAGCCCTGTCACTTTGGGAAACAAGCGGAGCCCAGCTGCTCGCTCGTCCCAGCAAGCAACTCTGTTCGCCGGCATGAATGAGCGTGAGGCGAAGAGGGTGAGGGGACGGGGTCTTACCTCCCAGACATCCCGCCGCAGCGCCATAAACCCTGAATGGGAAGCCCTCTGTGTGTGTGTGTGTGTGTGTGTGTGTGTGGTGCAGGCGCGAGCGTGAGCGTCCAAGCAGCGCCCGGCTGCTCACTCGCCCCGGCAAGCAACTCTGACTCTGCAAGCCAGCATGAAGGGGAAAGGGAACACTGAAGGGGAAGCCCTCCGTGTGTGTGTGTGTGTGTGTGTGTGTGGTGCAGGCATGAGTGTCCAAGCAGCGCCTGGCTGTGCCCGGCTGCACGCCTCCTCTCCCCTCCCGCCAGCGCGGGGTCTCCTCTCCTCACCTCCGCCTTAACGCTCCGGCTCCAGCTCTCTCCTCTCGGTGTCCTCACCTCCACCTTAACGGTCCGGCCCCAGCTCTCTCCTCCCACTCTCCGCACCTCCGGCTCCACCTCAGGCTCCTCCAGTGCTTTCCCACTAGACAGGGAAAGACGGGGAAACGCCCAGCATGCCTCCTCTCCCCTCTTCCCAGCGCAGGGGTCTCAGAAGCACTGCTCCCATTGGCTGTGAGGCCACCTTCTTTTAAAAGAGGGGGCAGGATTGAGGAGCGGCAACCCCTGTGAAATGGTCGTTCGACCCCCAAAGGGGTCCCAACCCCCAGGTTGAGAACCACTGCTTTACAACCTGAAACCTTAATATCACTCTGTAGTGCATCTGAAGAAGTGAGTTTATATCCATGAAAGTTTGTAGTAAAATTAAAAAAAAAACCAGTCTTAAAGACATAGCCATTTTCTTTTTCTTTTTTTCCCCTCCCCCTCCCTTCCTCCTTTTATGAAATGAAAGTCCTTGGGCATTTTTCAAGCTTCTGGCAGTCTCAGTTCTTGCAACTCCCACAAGACTTGCCAATGATTCTTCATAGCACTGGATGATAAGAGCTGACCCAAACATCTGGCAAGGCACCAGCTTGCCTACCTCTGAGGTAAGAAGGAAGGGCATTCTTCAGAATGGGTGGGTAAATGGTACCAGTAGCTCTGTCCACCATAGCTACATGATTTTATTTGGCTTTCTGGAGAATTTTGGCTAAAGGTTTCTTCTTTTTCTTATTTCTGATGGAAGGTGGGAGAGAATTTTGTGACTGAGATATTGCTTGTCACACAAGTGTTCTTTATCTAAAGTGTAGGCAGCATACTTGCAGATGCCAGTTAGAAAAGCTAAGTGTGACCTCTGGGCTCCTGCCAGCTTTCCGCTGCACCCTTGTGTGAAGCCACATTTAGATGGCTCTTGAGGTGAGCATGATTGGAAAAGCAAATGGCCTTTTCTTCCCCTTTTTCCCAACAAGTGAGAGATAATTACACTCAAATGTAAAGAACATGTATGAGAAAACAAGGGTTTCCAGGAGTTCTTTGGTGAGTGAAGATGTCTGGATATGTTTCTTGCTGAAGGAAAAAAACATCTGCCTATAGTTCACAATATACAACAAAATATGTGTATGATTATTTGTCAGTTGCCTATGTAAGAAATGTCAAGATTGTTGCCGGGCAGGCAAAGTTTTCCTATGAGTGGACAGGAAAGGGAAGAGGCGGTGTGGCCAGACAGCCAGGTGCAAGGCCAGGAGGATTGTTATGGCTATGTCTTGTGTATTAGAGTAGGACACACACCAGAGCACTGATTGGGTCACCCCACTTGTTCCAGGGTGACAAGGTAGCATAAAAAGGCTGGTGTTTGCCTTGACCAGCTGTCAGTTAGATGCCCTAGCTGGACCTGCCATGCCATTGGCAGTATGTTGATTGTAAGGGGAGATGCTGCCCGATTTTTCTCCATTATCTTCTGTTAATCCTCTTTGTCTAATTGCTGGAATGCTAGCATGTTTTTGCTAAGCCTTATCTTAGAGTGCGGCAATAAATCAAGCCTCTAAGTCTTACTTAATGAGCCTCTGGAATTTTTTCTGCTTCACTGGGACTCTCTGCTGCGATGAAGCCTTGTTTCACAGATTGCACTCTGCTCATGCTCAGATGAGCCAAATCCTGTCAACCCTGACAAGAAATTCCAGTGTAAAAGAGATATAGTCCAAAAGCAGCTGTTAGTGGTTTTCAAGTCTGCACACTGGGAGACGCTGTGTCTTCCTCAATCAGAAGATTCATGATGGTAGGCCATGTCCTGAAAAATCACATGTGATCTTACCCTGCAGACCCAGACTTGTGCAAGTGTTGAGTACAGACCAAGGTAATCCTTCAATCCATACAGAAGGGATGGTGACTCTCCTTTCTAGAGTATGTCTCACAGCAGAGCTGTAGGTGACATGCCATTCTTCAGATGCTGCTAGACTGCAGTTCTCATCATCCATAATCATTAGCAATGCTGTTTTGGGCTGATGGGGGCAGTAGCCCAACAAAATGTATGGGGATACAAGCTGCTTGTCCCTGTTCTGTAGCTCACAGGTGTTTCCAGTCCAGATATCTAAATGTATGTGCAGCATTCATAAATAAAACTATGACGGTATCCTTTGCACATTGACATTCATTTCACAGTTCAGAAAATAATATCTGAAAAAAATGTATGCCAAGATAGACATGAAAATAACTGAATGAATGCATACTTTTTTTTGTATACACAATTAATGCACACACAGTTAACGTACACAATGAATATGTACAGGGTTTGATATAGACTTTTTTGTGAAACAGATACAAGTTAAGACGAAGCCTATATAGAAACTCAGGCAGACTTGAAATGGGGAGAAGATGTTTCACTCTTGTTCTCTCACTCCCATATACAAGTCCATATACAAATCTCTGCCTTCTCCAAAGTTGCTAGTTGAATGTCAAGAGAAAGCCATATTGAAGCGAATGGGAACTTGCCTAAAAATCCAAATAGCCACTTCAAAGAAGAGTTATTTCTTTAAACCAGAGGTGAGAACTGCATGGCCTGCAAGTCACATGGAGTCCCTTGGAAGATCCCTTAGGACCCCTTCTGCCCCCCCCCAAAAGCCCTGGTACGCCCGCAAATTTCAGCTGTAAAGACAATATAAAAAATGTTTTAAACCCCTTTGTGGGGCTGTACAATGCTGTTTTGAAAGGCTCCCTGCTCTGAAAGAGTCACCCACCTGCATGGCCCAGAAGTCAAATGGAAGTAAAATGTCACTTCCAGTTGCCCAAAATGGTGGCTGCAATGACACAGTGTGACCCTCCAGACGTACTGAAACTGCAGTAGTATAACCTTTGAGACTTTGGAGTGTTTCCATCCTTGCTTTTCAATATGGCAGTAAGGGGGTGAATTCATCTATCTCTCCCCACGCTACGCCATTCTGCATTTGCAAAAGCTTCCCTTGGCTGCTCAAAGAAAAAAAAAAGGGAAAAAAAGAAATCAGATTAAAAGCATTCACACAATGAACTCCACATCTGCTTTGGCCCCTAGTCAATTGTAATACGGACTTATATGGATCTGACCTATAAAAGCTCTAGAGAGACAGATCCATTTGTGAATGTGCAGGGTTAATGGTGTGACTGCCAGTAAAATGCACAGCAAAAATTGTTGCTTCAACCTATTAGCAGCAATATTTTGTAGGAATGTGCAGAACCAGTCATATCATTAGGGAGACAGAGATGGCTCTCTCAGACAGCAGATTTTTGGTGTCATAAAAGGGCAGCAAATCGCTAATTATTTACTTCATCGATGTATTTTTACTGCCATGGAAGGGAAGAGGTGCATGTTAGATTTTCTACCTCCTGTGTCAAATAACTTAGTGATTTTGGGTGCTGTGCACCTTAACTTGAATGAATGGGGAGATCACTGTTTGCTGCTCTGTCTCAGGAAGTAAAATGCCTTGGGCCAGCCCTAGGAACTGACTGTTCCTGCTTCAGCTGACCTATTTTCCATGGAACTTCCCCAAGAATAAGCTGGTTTTCAGGAGGGGCTGAAGACGTGTTGAGATTCTGAAAGTATTATTTTGTCCTGATCCAGAGCATGTTTCTTTCTTAAGAGGAAGAGGAAAAAAATATATACTTCAGTGCTGTTTCTGATATATCATCCTGGGTAAGATAGGTGATTCCTTAATCCTTGTTCACTAACAAAGCCCAATAATAAATTGATGGGTATTGTTGCCCCCTTGGTAAACCCTGTCCCGGGGTCTACAACTTTGATATAAAATTAATCTAACCCACCAGAGAGCTCACCCAGATGAGCATGTAGGCAACAACAGTCATACAATCGAAAGAACCAGGTCAGGCCAGTAAACTCCCCAGTCACGTAGCCACAGGAGACCTCAAGCGGTGCCAACCCACGGTGGACAAAAGATCCTCAGCCTTTAAGGAGCCAACTTGAAGGGATTAAGAGTTTTCCCACAAAGTTGGGCACTAGAAGCAACAAAATCTTATCAGGCAAAATCCATCTACATAAACTCACACTGCAACCCAAAGCGGTGGAAGATCCTGATACTTGGGTAACACCTTGTTATCTTCCAATATCAAAGAAGGTGCCGGTGTGAAGTTGTTTTCCGTTGCTGTCTCCTTTGTTCTCCCCAGGAGAGGATTTGCCCTCAAAGTAAATTCTTCCTACAAATAGTCCCCGTTTTTGACTAGTTCTTTGGATACCTCTCGGTCATACCAACTGACCATTCCCCCTCCTGATAGCCGTGTGATCTCCTCAGCATCTCTTCGCTGAGTTCCTTTCTTTCACTGCTTTACGGACCAAGGACTTCAGGAAAAGGTGCAGTATCACCCAAACTACAAATCCTTCAACAATCCCTCTATCTTATTTCCACTCTTTATTTCTCATTAGCCCTTGGATGTGTGTGTGAGTGTTTGCGTTGATGAGTGCTAACACCATTTAATAGTCATTCATTGGACCTTTTTGTGTGATTTCTGACTGGGCCTGACCCCGTAAAAACTGGGTAAAAGATCTCGCTAGGTTACTCTGCCTCTTGCATTGCTATTGCTTGTGCTCCATTGAGCTTACTTTCCCCATCACTTGGAGCATATTGAGGTGTCCCTCTACGACCCCCAGATTTTTAGGGTAACAGTGTGAAAGATTGTGCTGCTCTACTGAACTGCCCTGGCTTTTGTTAGTGGTGCTTCTGCTTTGCATATTTTGACTGACAATCAAGATTGGGTATTTCTTCTCCTTTAATATGCCATCTGAGGTGTTAAGCACAACCCTGAGCTCATCCAGACTGTCCCCAAACCTTAGGATTTAGCTTGAGTTCCTGTACTGATTGGGCTTTTTACAAAGGTTCAAACAACATATCTCCTGTCTGGTCCACTGCAGACAAATTCAGGGGAACAGTCATGACTTTTTAAACCTGGAGCAGTTGTTGGTGTTCATTGAGGTGTTATCCTAAGAGGTGGGGGACTTTGAGGTCCCCCCACAAGGCCAACATCTCCTTAGAATTTGGGGAATTATAGCTCAAAGGAGGCCTGTGATAGGAGGGTCGCCTCAGACATCTGGGCAGTCGCTTTGATGACACACTGTGCTCTTTCCTATGAAAGTTCTCCTCTGACCTTTCTTCTCTCATTATGTGTCCAGGGAAGGGAGGGAACCCTGCCTGTACCACACTTTACTTCACTCCAGACAAAAACAAAAGACAATGCCACGGTATGTTTCAGGCATGTGGCTGTGAGGCAATAACAGCCATTTTGATGTGTGTTACCCAGATATGGAATAACCCACCAAATCCCAAGGAGTTTAGCAAGAATGGATAAGCCCCTCACATTCTCTTGGATTCTTATTGGGTCATTTTCTTTGATCTTGATTCTGCAACAAAATCTTCTATTCCTGCTGTTCTGTTCATCAAAGTTGTGCTGCCAAAACTGATATCTACCCAGACTTTTGGGTTTCCACCTTTTCCGGGGTTTATGATAGTGCCTGAAGGCTTTTAGGCCTTCTGTGAAGTTGGGTCTGAGTATTAAAAATATAAATGCACTACTGTATTTACCTGGCGTTCCCCAGGATTTTATTTTCCTCTTAAGAACTCAACAAACTGGCTTCTTCAGTACCTGTAACTTTTCCCCATATTTCCCAATGCAATCTGTATTCAGAGTTGTTAACATGGAGGGGTTGGGTTTCTGAGGGAATACACTTCCTCCTCCTTTGTGCTAGGCCTCATCTCCATAGCAACCAACCTATTCCAGTACCTGTAACTTTTCTCCATGTTCCCCAATCCAATCTGTATTCAGAGTTGTTAACATACAGAGGTTGGGTTCCTGAGGGGATACAGTGTCCTCCTCCTTGCTGCTAAGCCTCATCTCCATAGCAACTGGCCTATTCTCTGGCTGAGAATTCTAAAGGCCCCTCCCTAAACTGCAAGCCCCAGGATTCCATAGAATCTTTACAGCCAACCAATACTTGTTAGAAATACCTTAGGAATTATAGTACCTTACCTTAGGAATTAGGATATGGAATTAGGATATGGTTGAAATATGCAGATTCTGTGTCTCTTATTCGTCAAACTGCCTCATCCAGTATGTGTAACTTTTCCCTATCTCCATAGCAACCGGCCTGAGGCCCAAGAGCTGTGCAGCCGAGAATTCTAAAGGCCCCTTCCTGAACTGCCAACCCCAGGATTCCACAGAATCTTCGCAGCCAGCCAATCCTATGAGGTCTTCTTGCCTCACTCAGCCAATCCTATGAGGTCTTTGCCTGCCTGACACAGACAAACAGACAAAGTCACAGAAAAACACTGACTTTTATATTATAGATAAGAAAAGCTGAGCTTAAGAGGAACCGAAGGCCTTTCTAGCCCTGCCTTCTGTTTGCACAATTGGCCACTCATATCCCTATGGGAAGCCTCCAGGAATGACATGAGTACAACAGCACTCTCATATCCAAGGAACCCCCCAGAATCTGAATGGCTCCGAAAACAGCACTTTCCACAGAGGCAGGCAGTGGTGAAATAGGAGGAAGGGTGGTGAAGGAGTGAAAAAAACAAGAGCAACATACTAATCTAAAGCAGGATAAGCAAGACATGGGGTGCATACAACCACTGGCTGCAATCCTACATGGATTAGTGTAACACAGTATTTTTGCATGTAGAACTATACTACACTGAGGCAGGTACTGTTCTCACGGTTATGATATGTCTGGTGAGAGCACTAGATATCCTTTTGATATCAAATAATTTGGCCTTTGCTTGACCTTTCTCTGCCACTCTACTCCATGTGTTTGCAGAGGTCCACCAGACAAGCACGTATTGGGCGCGACCGTTAATGGTTGTACATTCCAAAACCCCATTCAAGCAGGCAACTTAAGCCTCTCCGATGCTTTAGGGAAAAACCTTCTTGCAAACTGGCTTTGCTCGGCGCGCATCTTTACAAAGCCACTCGGCCAAGAGCCAAGCCATTCCTTTACGTTGGGCCATCAGTTTACTGGCCATACTATTGTCATCCAGCGCTAAGCTCATCATGCAAAACTTGACCTTTTCCAACTCCTTTGTCCAGCTCCAAATTTCCTTTGTTCTCACCGAGCATGGCATAGCCTGTAGGTAAAATCCACCCTATATAAGATCCCCTTTTCCAAGTCTTCCTCGGATCGCTCCTGAATTCTATCCAGCCTTGCTGCCACTGTGTTTGGTGAGCTGTCCCCTCAGTTCCCAATAACTGTGTCAGCCCCCCTTCTTGGAACCCCCGCTTCTCTCCAGGACTACGAGATGAGGTGTTGTATTACCCACTCCCCAAAGCTCTCCATTTCTATTTCTAGTTAGCTGTGTGCATGTGGTGTCTTTTATGTTGTTTGTCCTCAATAAATGTTATTTTTGTTACTTTGAAACCTTGTCTGGCTACGGTCTCTGACCTGAAGCCGTAGACATAGGGTACAAGATCCTAGCTAAAGTTACCCTGCCTCTTGTTAGCTTAAGAGAGTGCTCAAGCTTAATTTCCCCCATCTTGTGTTTTATTTGGTTATTTGGGCGCCCCTCCTGGGACCCCCAACATACAGGGTAACAGTACCACCTCCAAACTTCCTGTAGAGTTACTGAATGCCCCCATTGGCCTGGATGAGAATTAGAAGGGCAATCACAGAAGCATCTGGCCATGTCCCCATAGCCAGATGCAAAACAAATCATCTGCTGAGATCCACTGGGGTTCTCCAAAAGTCTCAGTGGCTAATATAACCATTTCATGTTTAACTACAGGGACACAACCAGATGCTACCAAGATCCTTCCACCACCCTCCTCCAGGCACTGTGTGGTCATGGAAGTGGGGGCTTCAGTAGCTCTGTAGTAGGTCTAGGCATGGCTTTGGTTGCTGCTGAAGGAGGAAGGGAATACCAACCTCTGAAGGAACCAAAAATAGACACATGTAGTCCTAAGGTTAAGTCACAACTGCATATGCCACTAGCAAAACCAAAACTAACAAGATGCCAGCTTTTGTCAGTTTTTGCTGCCCCTCGCCCATTGCTACAACACTGGAAGAAAGCTACATATGCACGCAGGCACACACCCACGCACAGTGCAAATTAAGTAGAATTCCATTCCTGAAAACCTCAAGGAGTAGCAATTCTTCTCTAAAGCATGGCACATGGCCTTGTTTTCCTGAGAAAATGTTCTTTCATTTAAAAACAACAACAACAACCAGAAGGGAACTTTTAGTCATTTCTCGCGAAAACACAGACACACATACACCTACAAATCACATTTTCAGTGGGTAGAGCACAGAGGATTAGTCCTTGATCCCCACCCTTGAAGTTGCCCATCCTGTGTGTTCAAGCAATGGATTTTGGTCAAGAAACTGGAAGGTCCCTTTCTCAATACTTCCTTGAAGCACAAGTTTGACAGAATGGCACTAAAGAGTGCTTTGGATTTTTATTCCAGCTGTGAAAGCTGTGAAGAAGAAACCCTTGTGTTGAAGGAGTTGTGATAACCTAAAAGGTTACAGCATTAGGAAGGCTGTATTTTAGATCTGGACAGCATACTGGAAGCTGAGGTTACAAAAGCTGACACCCTTCTTGCATTTTGTGGTGCTGAATATCACAGTGTCTCTAGTTTCTCAGTATGACTTGCTTCCAGGAAAACTTGAAAGTACAGCAGACACCTTCTCTAGGACCCTGAGAGATTTGTTTCCTACATGAGGCAGCTCGAAGTTCCTTGTACTTTGCTCCATGCCAAAACACCCAGCATTCTTCTGTTTCATGGGTCAGGGGGACTGAAACAGTAGAGGAATTCCTTGGATTGCTTCTGGTGAGTCAAGAAAAAAATATGTTACTCTTGCACTGCTCCCAAATCTCTGAAAATAAACAAGAGGGTGAATCAGTTAGTAGTAGCTATTCACATACTCTAAGGAAACATATATGAAAGCATGAGAAGAAGAAGAAAGTGAGTTAGTATTCAGTATTGCAGTTATGGATTTGTAAGTTAGAGTTATAGATCTGTAACTGGTCTGGATTCAACTAAACTACGTAATCTTACTGTTAACCTATGTAAAATGACATCCCAGCCCATATTAAGAGTGAGCTGCTGGACTGAGTAAAGGAGGTCCATTCAGCTTTTGGGATGCAAGAAAGATGACATTTCTACCCTGTCTCACCAATGAGTGAGGCTGTGAAAATCAGAAACAGGATCCCTGTCACAAGTCTTTGTTGCCACCTTGCTCACTGGTTTGGTGTATGTGTGGGAAAAAAATCATCTTCTTTGCATTCCAGTTGGAAGCTGAATGAACCTCCTTCATCCAAATTAGCAACTGGTTCTTAAGGGGAGCTTGGAAGGGGGAGAGTCAAACCTGAGACATTATTTAGTTATGCAGTCCAGATATAACTAAGTAGCTCATCTAGGATTCCAGTAATGGTTATTATTACTATTCATCACAAAAAAACAAAACAAAAAAAGCATAATGAAAACAGAAGATAAAAAGAACTAACAAATTTGAATGAAATGCACTTAAAACTAATACCTTATGAATCCAAATGTAAAAATAATTGCTGTAATTTAAACAGAAATACAATACATCTCACTATAGTAGATACAACCTTTTTACCTGGTTTCTGCCTGCTCAGTCTGGCATTCCTGCTCACCCTTCTTCCATCCTTTTATCTTTAACCTGGACTTGGACCGAACACCCTTCCCAAGAGAAGGTACTTTCAAACTGAGGAGTGTCTTGTAGTAGCCTATGGGATGCACATCTAGCTTTGTCCTCCAACAACTAACTGCTATACTTTGCTCCAGCTTCTGCTGCCTGTAGTGACTACCTCATTCTGCCTAATGGTAGGGCCAGCCTTGAGTTCAGGTGCCTGATAGCTTGATTTTTTAAAAAAGGAATCAAGTAGGTGGTGATGGCAAAGTGATGGCGTCACAACCTAAAGAGTGTCTCCCAATCAGAATAGATAATAGTGGGCTAAATTAAAAATCACAAAAGTTAAAACTCCCAGAATCTCATAGCCAGCAGAGCCATTGGCCAGTGGTCTGACTAAAAGTCAGATGACTCGGTGGCAGACCTTGGAGTGTGTGGAGCAGGAAAGGGGGGGCTATTGTGCAACGGGTGTTGCCACTGTGCACGGAGGCGTGGCTGCAGTGCATGGGGGCATGACCAGGGCATGTGGGGCGTGGCTACAGGCCAGGATGCCCCAAAAACATTGCCGCCCAGGGCAAATCGCCTCCCCCGCCCCCATGTCCCTATGTGGGGGTGAAGTGACTTCCTCTCCACTGCTGAAAAATTCCTGACAGATACAATTCTCATAATTAGTTATGGACAGATCAGTGCCATTGGGCCTTTCCACACTACACTGTTATAGTGCTATTTTTCCACTTTCAACATCCTGTGGAATTCTGGGGTTTGTAGTTTACTGGGCCCAAAGAGCTCTCTGGCTGAGAATTCTAAATGCCCCTCCCTAAAGTGCAAACCTGAGGATTCCATAGGATGTTGAAAGTGGTACAATAGCACTTTAACAGTGTATTACAAAAAGGCCCATTGTCTCCAGCAGGACCCAGGCAGAATTGCTATGATAATGGTTTGCATATAAACCCATGCACATTACTGCAGTCTTTCCAAAAGAAAAAAAAACTTACAGCAATTCTATCACAAGCTTTTCTCAGCATGATCTATTCAGAGGCAGTTGGACATTGCCTTCCTCTTAGACTGACTTGCCTTCAAGTGACCTAGTGGGTTTTCATGTCTGAGTGGGTGATTTGAGCTCTGGTGTCTCACAGTCAATGGCCAACACTCAAACCACTATAACACACAGGCTCTCTTAAAGATATTTCTCTTCCCTTAAAGTGAGTAGCAAAAGTATAGCAACTTGTTTAATAAATTCAGAATCTTTATTTTAAACTTTTACTGATATATTTTGAAATCAATAAGAGTTGAGTTGAAGAACTGGGAAAATCCTTGAATGAGCACAAGAATCCAAAGTTTAGATTTCGCTTCGTGCAGCACTTATCTCCCAAGAAGAACATCATAGCAAGAGGTGGATCAGTCTGAGCCCAGATACCAGACATAGCAGGAACTGTTGTAGAGAGTTTGTTTCTGCCTTCCTTCCTATAAAGAACATCAGCAAGAACTTTGTTAACTAAGAACTAGCATCTGAGTTGGCTTTTCTCCTCTTCCTTCTCAAACCATTTTTCCATCCCTGCCATGCCTTTTAGATTGTAAGCCTGGAGGAAGGCCTATTTTATTATTGACCTTTGGGAGCCATTCTGGGAGCCTTCTTTGAATAAAATAATAACAGGATAAAAATGCAAATACATAAATATTTTTGGAGTCTAAAAAATGGAGAAATCAAGCAACAAGGTGGACTGAAATATAGCAACCAAAGACTGTAACTTTAACCTAGCTTTTTCAGTCATTTGTATTAGTCTGGCCAGCTTTGTGTAGTGTTTAATTCAAAAGTTCTTAAGGAATGAAAGTCTTTTGGAGGCCAATGTAACTTGGCTGGAGAAGACTGGAATTTGCATTTTGCCACATCCCTCCTGCCTAACCACGAGGTCTGAGACACAAAGCCAGATTTCTGAGTCTCTTTCTAGTGTTGCCATATGCCGTCAGCTTCTCTTCTAGTGCATTTTGCTGCAATTATTGCCTGAGATGAAAGTTGAAACTGGGAATAGAATAGTAAAATTCTCCTTCTTTTGAGAATATAAGAAAGATTTGCTTTCAGAGTGCAAGAATCTGGTGAGGGCAAGGGGTAAGTATCAGCAGATAATAGCATCCATTCTATGTTTACTTTTAAATGTAACACAAATGGCCAAATCAGCATCCACATACTGTTGACTTTTGTTTTAAAACCAGGAGTCTAGGCGTTGTACAGGAAGCATCCACTTTTTGATGCCCTGATGTCTGACAACTTGCTCTTTTGATGTTTCCAAATTAAGGACAAGTTCCATTAATTTGGTGGAAGTTCTGCTCTGTTATCAGTTCTTCTTGCCTACAGAGTCTGGCTTAGAACAGCTCACATGTGTGTGCAACTTAGAAAGTGAGCGGAGTGGGGGGGGGTGCTAAGCCAGCTGAGAGACTTTGCAAGCAGCAAAGTGTGGTCAGTATCAAGTGAGCCTCCATAAGTCCTTCATGCTCCCTACAGTATAGTACAGGGTTTCTGCTTTTCAACCAGTTCCATTTTCTGACACTACTCCAGTCCCTAACCTGTCAGATAAGTGGGGGAAGCCTGTAGTTCAACAAGGAATTTTTCCATGACAGCAAGCTCCTGCTGCTCTAAACACGTCTTTTCATGTCCAGATTTCTTTCTTGCAGTCCAAAATGGAACTTCAGACCTTCCCTTCCTAATCCTTGGGGTCATTTATCACAGATATGAAGAAAAGAAAAAAGGTGGCAAAGTGTGACCAAATGTGACACAGAAAAATTCATGGAAAAGTGTTTTTTCCTGCTTGGTTCTCCACTGGAAACATTTACCATAGCAAGTTGTTTCCTTGTGAATATGGTGGACTGCAACTCTCACCATCCCCAGCCAGCATAGCCAATGACCCTGCTAGTTGGAGGTGATGGGAGTTGTAATCCAATACATTGAGAAAGCACTAGATTGGGGAAATCTTATTTAGCATGCCATTATTTTATATTCTTGCACTCACAGTCACTAGAATTTTTCTCTGTTTGAAGATCAATTCAATGCATTCTAAACTCTTTTTGCTACTATTAGTGTGCGTGTGTGATAGCTATAGATGCAGTTTCAAGCAAACTTGTATCCACTTTTAAACCCATCAGCTATCCAATAGCAAGGAGAAGAAACACATTTTTCAAGCATCTGAGATTTTTGTGTCAACTCTGAAGGTTCTGTTTGTTTGAAACAAACTTTATAAACCACCTCTACCATCTAGAAAAAGTGGTATATATTGTCTCATGAACCTGCAAGAACAGCTGTCCTACCAATGTCATATATCCTACCAATAAGATTGGCTGGCCCAAGAGACAGCACCTTTTCAGTGGTTGCTTCAGCGTTGTAGAAAATCTTTTCCCTGGGCCATGGCTCACATACACATGGCTTCTTCTCTGAAAGATGTGAATATTCCTATCTGCTGTTAAATTGAATGGATACCCATTTTTATTTTATACATCAGTAGTTTTACTGTCGCTATTATTCTAATGTTTTATGCTCCTGCTTTAGTGAAAAGTATTATATATATATTTTAGTTGTTTTACAATTTTATCTTGCATGAAACTGTCAAGGGACAGTAGATGTGAAACTGGAAAGAACATGTGTTGTGTACAGAAGGGAAATATTTTTAGTTTTCAGGGCAGAAGGGAGCAAGGAAAGCAGGAAGAAGGTGGTTTGACACACTGAATTATCAAATTGTATCCAAACCTAGTTTAAATCAATATAAACCAGTATCTCTAGCAGACAGATGGAGGAGGACCCTCTCTGACTATGACTGAAGGAATGTGTGGCACATTCAGACATACAGAAGCAAAATTTGTGGGATGTGGCAGTGTTTATTAACTGAAACACGGATTGACTCACAAGTGATAATTAAACATGTGAGATTTCAACCCTCATGTTTGACTTCTGTGGTATTTAAGTAACCCCCTTGGGAACACAGTTGCAGCCTGGTAACCCAAAGTACTAGAAATTTCTGAAGATTTCTAGTTTTCAGTCCAAACTTGTCTCTATTCTCCTGAATGAAGTCTGGAGTTGTATTACCTAAGGCAAAAGGTTGTGATACGTTGAGGAATGGAGCCCATGTGGCACTTTCCAGAGGACAGCTTTGAGTTGCCCTCAGAAGACAGTCCTTTACTTGAAGGTGTCCTCAGTTTGAAGGAGGTGGGGGCTTATGTAAATAGAAATGTTGGACACCCTCCCACAATGAAGGAACTTGCAGATAGAATCTCAGACCCTCTGTTGAAAATCTTTGAAAAATTCTTGAAGAATATCAGTCTCAGTAGACTAGAGAAAGACTAGTGTTGTCCCCATCTTCAAAGTGGAGTGGGGAAGAGGACCCAAGTAACTTCTGACCAGCCAGCTTCATGTCAATAACCAGCAAAGGTTTTGAAACAGATCATTAAACAGCCAGCCAATGAGCCTGAGAAGAGCCAGCATGGGTTTCTCAATTCATTTTATCTTCTCTCTTTTTCTTCTTCTCTTTTCTCTTGATGGAGTAACAAGTTTGATAGATCAGAAGAATGTTCCAGATATAGTACATCTTGATTTCAGTAAGGTTTTTGAAAGGCTCCCCCATAATACTCTTGCAGACAAGCTGGTTAAATGTGGGCTGTGTTACTGTAGTTTATAGCCTGAGCCCAGGGCTTACTAAATATAATTTGATATCAAGAGATTGACCATCCCAAACCGTTCCTCTCCACTGCTTGCAAGGTCCCCGGACAAGCACGCACACGGACATGGCCGAGCTAGCTGAATAATATCCAGGCAGTCCAGTAATTTGCCGGCATGCAGCTTCAGGAGACCTCCAGGCAAGTACACATTGAAACCATGTTATGTATGCACACAGCATACAAAAGATTCTCTGCCCCAAACTGCCAGCTTGACGAGATTAGCGCTTACGAATAGCCAACTGTCAAGCACTCCCCATTTGCATACTGTCTGCACTATTGACAACTCTGTCAAAATCCAATCATTCAAAGTACTGACCTTTCGGAGGCTTTGTCTCCGATCTGAAACCCATTGTTTTCCCCGGGAACGGACTAACCTACAGGCACATTTTCCCCTATAAGAACCCCTGGTTTTGACCGCTTCTTTGGATCGCTCCTGGCTTCCATCCTGCCTTGCTGCCACTCCGTTTGCCGAGCCTTCCCCTCAGCTTCCACGTGCTGAGAATCTCTGCTCCAACTGACTTTTCTTCTGACTACCCGGGCTACAGGATCAGGTATAGTATCTCCCCTGAAAAATCCCTCTCAAAATCCTCTATCAAATTTCCTACCTTTATCTTCTTAGGTCTGTGTGAGTGAGTGCATACGTGCTCATTGATTGTCTTTTAATAAAGAAAACAATTATCATTTACTTCCGCTTGATTATTGACTTGGCCTGACCCCATAAACATTGGGTCCAAGATCTCACTAGGTTGCCCTTCCTCTTGCATTGCTATAGCTTGTGCTCTGGCTAATTCCCATTCCCCATTATTTGAGCACATTGAGGTGTCCCTCACGGAACCCCAGAAATCAGGGTAACAGCTGCACTGAACTGACTGAACCCAAAGGTTGTTCTTCATTGTGGAGAGAAAAAACTTGTGTAGAGCCACAGCATTCTGTCCTTGGCTTGGTATGGTTCAACACCTTTATAAATCATTTGGATGACTGAATAAAGGACATGAGTATCAAATTAGCAGATGACACCAAATTAGGGCCATTTCTGCACTAGACTGTTGAAGTGCTATTATTCCGCTGTCAGCATCCTATGGAATCCTAGGATTTGCAGTTTAGGGAGGGGCCTTTGAAGCCCCTCCCTAAACTGCAAACCCCAGGATTCCGTAGGATGTTGAAAGCAGAATAATAACACTAAAGCAGTCTAGTGCAGAAATGGCCTAGGAGAGTTATTTTATACCCCAGAGGACAGGATCATAATTCAAATTGTCCTTAACAGATCAGAGAGCTGGGCCTAAACTAACAAATTAAATTTCAACAGGGAAAAATACAGGGTGCTACATTTAGGTGGAAAAAATGAAATGCATAGATATAAGATGGATGACACCTGGCTTGACAGGCATGCATATGAAAAGGATCTAGGGGTCTTTGTAGATCACAAGCTAAACATAGTCAATAGTCTAATGGGGCAGCCAAAAAGACAAATGCAATTCTAAGCTGTTCTCAAAAGAAGCTGAGGCCCTTTCCACAGGACATCGTTGTCCCTCATTGGGATGGGAGAAGGACAGGACCTGAATGACATTTATGCACAATGTCGTCCTGGTCACATCCCCTTCCCATCCCCAGGCAGCTCAATTCTGCAGTAAATCATTGATGGGTTTTCCCTGTCAATGGCCAGCAATTGCACCACCATCCCACTGCCTGCCCACAATTACCTGATGCACAGAGGTCCAGGAAGCACAAGGGCTGCACTTCCTGCCCTGGAACAGCCTGGGACAGTACCTGACTGTGCTTCAGAAGGAAGAGGTGGCACCATCATGTTTCCTCCATTCATGGAGGCAGCCAGTGTGGAGGGGAGTGCTCCTGTCACATTCCCTTCCTGGAAGAGACAAGGCCAGGATCTGCACAGATGTCGCTGGAGCAAGGTAGTTTGCAGAAAGGGCCATGGTGTCCAGATTAAAGGAAATAATAACAGCAATCTTTTATGCTTTGGTCAGACCCCACCTGGAGTACAGTGCACAGTTCTGGCCACCATGGGAAGAGACTGACAAGCTGGAATGTGTTTGGGAGAGGAGACCAAGTTGTAAAAGTTGTGGACACCAAGCCATATCAGGAACTATAGAGTTGGATATATTTAGGTTTAAGATGAGAAGATTGAGGGTTGATATGATACCCATCTTCATATATTTGATATCATGTAGATGGAGCAAGTTTGTTTTATTTGGCTCCAAAGGCTAGGAAACAAACCAACAGATTCAAACTATGAGAGATTCCAACAAAAACATTAAGAAGAACTTCCTGACAGTAAGACTGGCTCAGGAGAGGAATACACT
The DNA here is from genome assembly GCA_948474755.1 of Ctenosaura bakeri. Lineage (NCBI taxonomy): Eukaryota > Metazoa > Chordata > Lepidosauria > Squamata > Iguanidae > Ctenosaura > Ctenosaura bakeri. The sequence continues at coordinate 362,682 of CAOLHI010001418.1, forward strand.
GTCACAGAGGGTGGAAAATTCTCCTTCTTTGGAGGTCTATAAGCAGGAAGGAAGGTCATCTCTTCGGAGTGCTTCAGTTGTTTTTTTACTGCATGGCAGCGAATTGAACTAGAACACTACATGTCCCACATGGTGCCTTCCTGCTGTGTGATTCTACATTTTTTTATAACACCCCAACCTCAAGGAAGATGCATACCTCTGACTCTAGGGGCATTTCTCCATTACACTGTTATAGTGCTATTATTCCATTTTCAACATCCTGTGGAATTCTGGGATTTGTAGTTTACTGAGACCAAAGAGCTCATCCTAAATGCCTCTCCTTAAACCGCAAACCCCAGGGTTCCATAGGATGTAGAAAGTGGAATAATAGCATTATAACAGTGTAGTGCAGAAATGCCCTAACACTAGCATTTTTCTTCTGCATTTCTCTGAAAAAATTTTTAAAGTCATGGTTGCCTGATGAAGCCAATGGGCTTTGAAAGCTAGTGGGATGAATTTTGCCCAGTGAAGGAATCACTAGTGAATGGCCAAATAAAGATATTACCCCAATGCATAATTTGGATTTTGTTCAGTAATCGAGATGGCTACTCCATTATTCTTATCTCTTTGAAGGGCTCTTCGGCCTGCATCTGGTTTAAAGATAATGAAACCTCAGAAGGGAAAACAGCTGGAGATCTTTAAGCTGCCCATCAACTCTTAGCCCTACCACCTATAATTAGCAGCAGACTAGGGAGGCATACAGGTCACTGGTTATGTTCATCCCCACTGTTGAGAGGTATGTCTTATTTCTATCCAAAGTATAGTGATTATGTCAATATTTGCATCTATGCATATAAATTAGCACATGCAAATATTATGCAAATCTGCAGCCTCCTTTTTCTTTTTGTTTTCTGTCTTTCTTTCTTTTTTCCTCCTTCATTTTCTTTTGGTGATGCATTTCCACTAGCTACCCTAGACAGTGTGTTAAAATAAATACTATTTCCCCTGAGGCCTGCACAACTGATCTTGTGGGATTTGGGTGATATACCCTGACAAGTGGAGCTTATCAACATTTATTCTATACACGTTATTTTATAAATGTGGCATATGAAGTGTACACATTGAAACAAACAGAATAATATCAGTTTCCACAAGTGGATGCAACCTTGTGAGTGAGCTGTGAGACCCAAACCATATGAAAAAATGCTTTTATATTTAATGTGCCTCATATGATGTTCTTTTTTGCTCTCCACCTTGGGGCACTTCATTCAAAGCTTGCAAAAAGAATGATATTATTGCCTTATGGCTGGCTTTTCCAGCTCCAGAAAGGGGGGCAGGGGAACAGTTACTGCAACTCCAGATGTGCTAATTCTTTTTTCCCCCCAATTGTAGTGCAGGACTGAAAAACCTTATGTTGTTATGGCAACGGCATCTTTGGCCCTGATCTGTGTAGCAGGCGGCAGCTTCCTAGCTCAGAAGACTAACAGGGCCTAGCAATTGTGTTAGATGCTGTTATTTAAAGTGTATAGACAAAAAAGCTGGAATAGCAGATTTGTTCTGCCGAGGGAGGCAGATGATATTAGATGAATGAATTATACAAGAAAATGAAAATCCTGATGAGATCATTGCTCTGAAATAAATATAAATATAAATAATATAAATATAAATAGGAAGCTAGTATACCTAGATAATAAGGGGTTGTCAATATAAATCCTATAAATCAAGAATATTTGGCATTTCTACACACAGCAAGTCTAGAAGAATGAATTCTCCTATTCATTTGCTAAAGAGATGTAGAACAAAGAAAGATGGGGAGTAATTAGAAAAACATGAGACTGAATAATCACTAATTGGCCATCAGATTTAATAAGGACTGGGAAGAACTGAATATTTTCTGAGGTATAAAACGCATGCTTGAAGAAAAATTACAAAGATGGCATTGACGATAGCGAGAATAACAATAGCTACTATATTCAGATGCTCAGATTCTGTGGAAAAATACTGTCTTGCAGTACTTGCAAATCCCTCCATTTCACTCTATCTGCTTCAAAGAAATGTATCATATTGAAATGCAAGGTAAAGGTTTTACTTCACCCCATAATTAAGTCCATACCTACATCTATTTGTCACCTATGTTATCACATCACCATGAGTCACATGATGTCATCACTGTAAGACAGGCCATTTCCGTACTACACTGTTATAGTACTATTATTCTGTTTTCAACATCATATGGAACTTGGAGGTTTGCAGTTTAGGGAGGGGCATTAGGAATTCTTAGCCAGAGATATTTGGCCTCAGTAAACAACAAACACTAGAATTCCACAGGATGTTAAAAGTGGAATAATGGCATTATAACTGCAGTGTGGAAATGGCCATACTGTATTCATTAATGCCATGCTATCTGGGCACTTAGGAATGTCATTCACTAGCTTCTCCTGACAATTGTAATTCCTGTTCTGAAATGTACATCTGGTAGAACTTCTAGTCCAGATGAATTCTCAACAAACCATAGTCCAGTGTCATCATTTTTGGAAGCCACTAGAATGGATGGCATTGCCATAATCATATTTTCATATAACTAAAAGGACAAGAAAAATGAAACTACACAAGTAATGGCTTAATTTTGAGGTATCCATGCTTCTTGTATCTAGTGAGATTCTCTTGCCACCATCCAGCTGAGATGTCTCTGTAACTACAGATGCAATTGAGCCATTCTGCAGGCTGGGCCCTTCACTGACTGCTGCCTGTTCCTTTCTGTGTGCTCCCCCCCCACTTAACCCCAGTGCAGTTTTGCTTCTTTGCTTCTCAGGAAACTGAGAAAGGTTGTTGACAAGAAAAAGCCCTATTAGCAGAGACACCCTCCTGGAGGTGTTTGGGAAGAGACATTAGGCTGCTGTCAAAACGGGCTCTCATTTTGACAGGCAGGGCTTATTCTTCCTGACATCTGCTTTCTGAGGTTCTGCTATGCATATTAGATTCCATCAAAAGCCATTTTGCCACCAAGTTGTGCATTTTTCTGGGACACACATTGCTAGAGGGTTTCACTGGGGTCTGTCCAGTGGAAATGACACCAAGTGCTACTGCAAAGATTCTAGGGACAGGAGAAAGCCTTTGCATACAACAGAAGGAGTTCTCCTTTTCCTTACCCCTCTGTGATTGACTTCCCATTCAAACAGAAGAATTTATCCAGATACTTTCCAAACCGTGCCAGTTTGGTAGGGACACTACTGATTAATCCTTTGTCATCTCATTTCTTTCAGCTGCTTTTGAAATGTCCCAGTTTCTATCTCACCCTCCTTCCACTTTTGCCTTTTGTCTTCACCTTTCTTCAATTGCTGTAAATTCACACTACACCGTTATAGCACCATATTTCATTTTAACTGCCATGGCAACATCCTGTGGAATTCTAAACGTTTCTCCCTAAACTGCAAATCCCAGGATTTTGTAGGATGTTGCCATGAGAGTTACACTGGAATAATAGCGCTATTAACAGCATAGTGTGATAAGGCTCTGAGTTCAAAATGTATACATAGTTTTCACTCAACTCAACAGGGGGAGAGGAGAGGAACTTGCTGTTCTGGCTACAGATCACATCCCTTGCATTCCAGGTTAACAGGTTCCATCTGTAAGAAGCAAGTAACCTCTCTCAGTGCTGGCATTTTAGTCTGTTGAATAGCACTTCCATCCATATCACTGTTGGGGCTCAGAGATCACAGCTTGATCTTTATGTTTTGCAGAGGCAGGAATTTTGTGGCCCATAGTCAACTTTGAAAAGCTTTTGATGCAGTCCCTGGGCCCCTCCCTCCCATCTAAAAAACCGTGGATTAAAATGGAGAAAAAGCACAAATATTCATTTCAATACAGTCAGCTGTTGCTATGGTTTGGACATACCCGGTGATAGCACTAGATATCTCTTGATATCAAACTTGTTTGGCCTTCATTTGACCTTTCTCTGCCACCCTGCTCCACATGTTTGCGAGGCCACCGGACAAGCATGTAAACAGGCGCGGCCGGTTAATGGCTGGACATTCCAAATCCCCACTTAGGCAGGCAGATTAACGCCACTCCGTTGCTTCAGGGACCTCTTTGCAGACACACCTTGCTTAAGCGCGACTTTACACAAAGACGCTCGGCCTCGAGCCGGCACCCTTACAATGCCAAGTTATTTGCATACTGGCTACACTATTGTTAAATCTGCGCTAAGCCCATCATGTAAAACTTGACCTTTGCCAAAGCTTTGTCCTGCTCCAAACTTCCATTGCTCTCACTGAGTATGGCATGGCCTGTAGGCACAATCCACCCTGTAAAAACTCCCCGATTCCGAGCACACCTCGGAACGCTCGCCCATCTGACTGCCCGGGATCGCTCTGGACTTCCATGCCGCCTTGCTGCCGTTCGGTCTGACGAGCTCCCCTCAGCGAACTGCGCTGAGCTTTCTTCCCCCGCAATCTTCTGCTTCTCTCCAGGACTACGAGATAAGGTGTCGTATCACCCATTTCCCCCGAAAACTCCTATTCCTAATTTCCTAGTTAGCTGCATGCTTGTGGTGTCTTTTATGTTGTTTGTCCTTTAATAAAGCTATTATCTTTACTATTTTAAAACTGTCTGACTGCTCTTCTGACCTGACGCTGTATACATAGGGTTGCAAGATCCCTGCTAAGTTACCCTGCCTCTCGTTAGCTTAAGAGAGTGCTTGAGTTAATTTCCACATCTCGTGTTTTTATTTGGTTATTTGGGTGTCCCTCCTGGGACCCCGATAATACAGGGTAACACAGCCCTCCACATTGCAAGTTTGACTTTCACGGATTTGATTATTTGCAAATTTCTCCAACCTCTGCCCACCTCCCTTCTCAGGTTTATTTTTCTGGGGGAACTTTCCCTCTTGGCAGCTCTGATCAGGCTGAGCAGCCCTTTAAAAACCCACCTCTGGTCTTGTTCCTCCTCCTCCAGCCACTGCCTGGCCAGCTAAGGATGGTTCAGAGCCTGATTTCGCAGTGCCACAAACCTTTTCCTGATGCCCCCACACACACATACCCAAGGAAGGAGATGGGCAAGAAAGATGAAGTATATGGCCATGATGACATCCCACCTACCCCTTTCCATACCACATGAATTCTGGGACATGGCAAATGAGACTGATATGGGTCCCAGATCCTCCATAGTTGCCCATCCCAGGACTATTCAATTTTGTGGTTTATTTTGATTATGCTAAATTGTTGATTACCATGATTTTTCAACTATATTAAACTTCCAGAATTGCCCAGCCAGTGAGGTCATTGTCTACACTGGATAGAGGATTCTAGGAAATGTAGTAAAAAAAGGTAATTTCTTCCAAACTCTGTCCATGGCCAGTTAAATTATTTTAGCACAGAAAGCAGGAGTACAAAAACAGAAGTTTCCCTGTCCCTGACAGTTACTCATACACTCATATCTTCTTTGTCTTCTGGATAGTCCAGACTGATGGCTTACATTGTGGGTCTCTCTCTCTATTCCCCACAATCTCTCATCGAGACAGTGATCAAGTCATTTCACTTTCAATGTCATCACATGCTCCTGGACCATAAAATAACCCACCTATTCCCAATGAGAGATTAATCATTCATGGTTCTTGAAGTCATAATGATGAAAAATATCAAATGAAACTCAGAAATTAGTTTCTTTTCATTCATTTGTTTAATACAGTGGTATCCCCTCCCTTCCACTCTGATTTTCCCAGGGTAGAAAGCAATACACAACAAAATATAACAAGTATGTGTGTGTGTGTGTGTGTGTGTGTGTGTTATACAATATGTATAGTCTTATATTATGGTTTGCAACAGTTATCCTCTGCTGCATCCTACACAAGGCAGCCTCTCAGTACTTGCTTGCATTCCCACAAGCATTTAGTGGCTGGTGTTGGAGGCCAGTGTCTGGCTGTAGTCCTGCAACCAGGAGAAAGGAGCAGCCATCATCCTCCGTTGAGTAAGCTGGAGATTGGGGAAGACAACAGCTATTCTTTTTATCCTGATTGCAGAACTGAAGCTGGACCCTGCCCCAGTAAATGGCTATGGAGTCATTGTGAAGCTGCCATATATGGGAGGGAGGAGGCATTGCAGAAGAAAGTATTGAATATCTCTTTGCGCAATGAAGTTCAAAGCATGGCATGCATGGATTCTGCTAATAAGTTGGATTCAGATTTAGGCCATTTCCGCACATGAGGCCATTAGTGCATTATACCGTTACAATCGTGACATCACCATTCATGCAATGCCATCAGGTTGGGGATGCTTTTTTCTGCACCCTTCCCGCTTAAGCAGATGGGTAGCAGTATTGCTACTGGTGTTCTTTCTGTATCACAGCCTCCTTGGTAACTCCCATGCCCCGCCTTCACCCTGCCCCACTGCCCCTCACTGAGTGGTGAATTGGGGTTTTATTTTGCTTTTTTGAAAGCTGTACTAACACAGCAATGTTGTAATAGCATGACATGCCAGTACACTATTGCGCTTTTGCCCTATACTGTTTGTAAATGTATTAAAAAAATTAAAAGTTTTGATTCAAAGGAGACATTTAAAATAAACAGGAAGAGGTGATAGGAAGTTACCACACTATGAGAATAGCTGAGGGAGGGATGAGCTGGGCACTGCTAGATCCACCATAACAGGAAATACCATCAAGAGCTAAATGGTACCACACTACAATGGCTGATGGGGCGGAAGCACTATAGGAGGCTCTTATCAGACTTTTTCTGGAAATACAAGATGGCAATTTGGCGATGCTAGCAATGACATCATGTAGAAGCATGGCTCCTGGACTGGTAACAACCTGCTGCTATAGCATTATAGCAATGTGCTGAAATGGCGTTAAAATCATGCAACCATAGAACTTAGAATAGACACACTGAAATCAATTTTGTTGTTTGCCTTCAAGTCATTTCTGACTTATGGCAGCCCTCAGGCAACCCTATCACATGGTCTTGTTGGCAAGATTTGTTCAGAGTGGGTTTGCTTTTGCCTTCCCCCAAGGCTCAGAGAATGTGACTTGCCCAAGGTCACCCAGTGGTCTTCCATGTGCAAGCGGGGATTTGAGCTCTGTTCTCTAGAGTTGTAGTCCAACACTCAAACCACTACCACATGTTGGCTCATGATTTAATAGATCTACACCCTTGTGATTTATTATTCATTACATTTCTCTCTTGGTTTTCCTTGAAGGAGCTCAAAAGACATATGAGGTCTTCTTCACTCATTTTATCCTCATAACAAGCCTATGAGATCAGGTTGAGAAATACTGACTTGCCCAAGGTGTCTAAGGAGGATTCACAACTGGAATTGGATTTGAAATTAGGTCTCACTAATTATAGTCTAACTATGTTACCACTACATCATTATGTATGACTAAGGCTGGCCCCTCCCGAAACTGCAAACCCCAGGATTCCATAGGATGTTGAAAATAGAAAATAGAATAACAGCGCTATAACAGTCTAGTGCAGAAATGGCTTAAATTAGGATTAATCCTATCTCAACTAGTATTATTATGCTAACATACCTACTAAGGAACCATCCTTTTTGTTGTCTGTAATTTGACTTTTGGGGCCTATTCCAGTATTTTTCCCTATTATGCACCCTTTTCTTTCTTTCTTTCTTTCTTTCTTTCTTTCTTTCTTTCTTTCTTTCTTTCTTTCTTTCTTATTTTAGTGGAAAAGCAGAATGGAGAATAATGTGTGTTCCATTTGAACGCTGGAACCACTTCCACGGAATCTTGCTGTTTCTTATTTGAGCTCCATTTGTCATAATATTTAATGGAGAGCGGCTTCTTTCAAAACCATGGGGCACCACAGAATCTGAACAAATATCCCTTATCAGAAGGACTCTGAAGTTCCAAAAAGGTCCATGGAATGGAACAGAAGCAACATGATTTCCCTCAACCTCATTACATATGTTTGAATATTTTGAGCTGGCAAGGATAACTAGGCAAACTCAGCACCAGGGGACCAAAAGTATTCAGAGGAATGGAACCTCTGTATCAACCCTTGTCACATTTTTGGAGAACTCAAGACCTACCAGGAAGAAGAAAGAATTTGAGATTTAAACCATACCAAGACTCCAGACATAAAGATCACAGAAGACTCTACCCTGAAATCCAAGGTTTCTAATGAGCTAAAACTAATTTAAAAGTGTTAAGACTATGCAAGGAGAGCCAAAAGAGGCATAGAGGATCTCAGAGAAAGAATTGTGATGTTAGCCCTTTTTCTTGCACACAGTTGTGCGTACACACAGTCCCGCACATTGCTCTTGTCTGCTCAACCCCCTCCCCAGTTTTCCCTATCTCACACCAGCTCTGTGCTAAGAAATAAATTGTCTGCATCTGTCAAATCTGATCCTCTCCACATTTTAATAAGAGGCAGCAGAGAGCTTGAGACGGGATTGAAATGGATCTCCAAGCCATGATGAGGCGCTGATATTCCTGGCTGCACCCTGCACAGGTTGCCCTGTCATAAATCATTGTTTGTCAAATCCAATAAGCATCTTTTAAGAGAAGGAGAAAAAAAAATGACACTGTCTCCTGGGAGTCCAAGTGTCTGGAATTCTGCACGGATGAGGAGCTTCTAAAGAGATGGAGGAGATAGGAAGAAATTCTGTACATGGGAACACCCTGAAGAATGTTTGTTTTTTGTAGCTTCACTCGTGTACCTTCTGAATGTGCTGTGTCTTCAACTATCTGTACTGCTATAGCGTAGGAAGCAGTGTTGTCAGGTTTTTCAAAACAGTTGAAATTCATGACATGTACGATTAAACAATTAAGAATCAGCCATTATGAAGTTTTGGTTCTACCTAAATACCAAATGGAAGTATTGATATCAGTTATTTTAGCCATGTACTTCTCTGTAAAATTAACATATTGTCCACATTTGTAAATTGAATGATGCACACATTTCTGTCATTATGAAGGGCCCAAACCCCAAAATACAGGATTTTTTGTGTCTCATTTGGTCTACATAAAAGAAACAGCTTTCTGAACCTCAAACAGGAGACATCCCCTATAATAACAAATACCTATCAATCCAATAAGGGACACGCTCTCTGACTTTCAGCTAAGGAGCATTTCTTGTAATAAGGGACACATGGTAACCCCAGTAGGAAGAGAGGTGGAATGGCAGCAAAATTGCTGCTATTGACCAAGATCCTATTTAAACCAGTGTCCTTCTGTGAAGGCAAAGACTCAGGCCCTTTTCGCATGGCATTTTCGATGCGAAAGGGCCCTTGAGCATCACGCACATGTGAGGAGCAGTCCACACGATGCACTCACATTGCGTGACACTCCAGGGCCCGGCAGGGACCACTCACGCATTTTTTCATTTTCGGCTTAACGCCGAAAATGGTGTGGGGTAGTGGTTTGAGCACTGGAATACAAATCTGGAGATCAGGGTTCAAAACCCTGCTCTTCTCAGCCTGAGAGGCAAACCCCCTCTGGACAAATCTTGCCAAGAATATCCCATAATTGGTTCACCTTAGAATCAACAAAAGTCAGAAATGACTTGAAGGCATACAACAACAACATATGTGAGGCAGGGGAGACCGATGCTTGCTAGCTGGAAGATGGTACAACTCTACTCTCCTGGTACGCCTTCCCTAGGCAAACAGTGGCTGTTTGGGTCAGGATGGAGCTGCGCCTGGTGCCCCCCAGTTGCTGTTGTACAACCAGGCCAAACTATGGCACTAGGAGGAAGTCTAGTGCAATGTCTGCAAAAGTACTTATGCCAGTATCATATCTGGGTATGCCAGCATAAGTCACAATGAAGGTTCTGGCCTCTGGATGCTTGTGTGGATGCAGGCAAAGGAGGGAGCATTAAGAGGATGCCTTTGGTCCTTCCTTATAAAGAATAGTCTTCTGTTTGAAGGCATCTTCTGTTTTAAGATCTTTCCAAAGAAGAAGGCCTCAAAGTTCCCCCATAAACCACTGAGCAGGTACCAGTTCACCTGATCACAGCTGTCCCCACTCTGGTGAGCTGTACCATACTTAAGATTAAATTTGAATACGGCCATTTCCACACTACATTGTTATAGTGCTGTTATTCCACTTCCAACATCCTATGGAATCCTGGGCTTTGCAATTTAGGGAGGGGCATTTAGAATTCTCAGCCAGAGAGCCTCAGTAAACTACAAACCCCAGAATTCCACAGGATGTTTAAAGTGGAATAACAGCACTATAACAGTCTAGTGTGGAAATGGCCTAAGTCTTTCCAAATTTGCTTATATATTAGCATTCATAAATCTTGTGCAAATTGGTGTTTTCTTTTTTTCCTTCATTTTGATGATGCATTTGTTGTTCTAGATGAGGGTGGGCAACTTCAAAAGATCAGTGGGTCAATTTTGACCCTACTTATGGGCCACGTTCCTTGCTGTCATGGTTGCATGCTACTGAAACTCACTTCTGGTTTATTCCAAACCACAATTAGATACTAAACCAAGGTGCTTGGAGAGTGTGTGCCTTGTTTTAGAATTTGCTGATATCTCCCATCTCTATTTCTCCATTCCACTAAACTCCAAGGAAGCTGGGGGGTTTTATTTTGGTTTGGTTTGGTTTGGTTTGGAGTTTGTTTTCATCCTTAACCAACATCTAGCATCAGTAGTGGATTGGACAAGGATGCAGAAACTGAAGCTTAACTCGGATCCAATAGACTGGTTGATCAAGGAATAAGGCCTTGTCCAGCTTGTGCTGGATGGGGTTACACTTCCCTAAAGACAGTAGGCCTGCAATTTGGGTGTGTACTTGTATGTTCAGCCTTGAGGCTCAGATTTCCACAGCAGCCAGGAGAGTTTTTACAAACTAGTGTCCCAACTGCTTCTGTTGGAGAAACCTGATCTGGCCGTGGCAACAAATGCTTTAGTTGGATCACATTTGCATTACTATAAAGCACTCTATATAGGGTTGGTTTGAACGATGTTTGGAAATGTCCACTGGCCTAAAGAGCTGTAGCCAGACTGTTAACTGGGGCTGGCTTCAGGGAGCGTGCAACTCCCTTGTTGCAACAGCTCCATTGGGTGCCAGTCCATTTCTAGGCACAATGCAAAGTACTGGTGATAATTTATAAATCCCTATCCAGCATAATTCTAGATTATGTGACAGATCATATGAACTTGCCTAGATCCTCAGAAGAGCTCCCCCCTTTTTTCCCCAAAACCACAACTTGCACAGTCATAACTCGTGGGGTCTTCTCAATAGCTGCCCAGATGCTTTGGAATTCCTTTCCTAGAGAGGTGAGGCTGGACCCCTCCTTGCTGTCTTATCATCCACTGGCAAAGCCTTGTTTCATTCTATTTTAAAGAACAGGCTTTTAAGAACATGATGTACTGTTTTAATAGTACTGTTTTCAAATTGCATTTTAAACAATTTTCATGCATGGTTCAAAATTTTTAATGTTGTTACAAGTTTAATTCCATCTTAATGTTGCTTTTTTGTACATTTTAACATATTGTACTCATTTTAATTTGCAAGCCACCTTGAATCCGTTTTGGAGAAATGCAAGGTATTAAATTAATATTAGCAGCAGCAGTAATGGTAGAACCCTTCTTCCCAGAGGCTTTGGAAAGCGTGAGTTTACTCCTCAGGCACACTGGCTGTCACTGGAAGTTCAAAATCTGAAGACTAAGAGGTGATATGGCACTCCTTTCTAGAGTGTTCTGCAAAACTGTGCATCTTTTTAAAGAAGGGCATTCTGGTTTTTCACTTATTTTTTAAGAAGTGCATGGTGACATTTACAATGCTACTATTCCCCTTTATTTGCCCTCTATATTCTGAAAGCTGGCATGTGGGAAATGGTATTTTGTCAGCCTCAAAATAGCTTTTCTATATATCACCTCCATTTTCCATAAACACTTGTGAGAAAAGGTCTTAAAAGCATTTAAATTAATGAAGAAATCCTTTCGTTTTAGTTTCAGGAGCAGATAAACATACTTCTTTACATGGTTTGATAATATTTAGTGTCCCCTCCACTGTTCATGTGTGTGTGTCTATATGCACACACCTGCAATTCTGTCTGGGGGATTACATGTGGGTGAAGCTGACTGTGTCATTAAAGATACTAGGAGGAAAAGCTGGCGCTTGAGAATCTGTTGAATTTTCAGGTCCCTTCTTGTGATCTTTGCATTTTGTGTTTTGTGATAGTGGGCATGCCATTGGGAGAGATTTTGTGAGTGTGCACATGGACATCTACATCAGTGATTCCTTTTATATCCTGATAATTTTCACAGTCATTTCAGTGGTTAGAAGATGAACCAATGGAGGTCGTTATTTCTCCGGAGTATGAGGGGATTTTTTTTCTTGATGCAGTATTAATGAATACTGGTGAAGTAATTATCTCTAGGGACCCAGCTGTGAAAAAAGATGGTTTGGGAAGACTTTTGTACTCTTTTCAGGCTTTTGCAGCAAAGGAGCTGGTTATGACTACCCTCCAAAAATGGCAGAGGTATGATTTTTCAATCTATTTTTTTAAAGGCACTTGATGCTGTGGGAAGCACAAGGACACAGAGAACGTACTAAAGGCTGAAATTTGGGGAACTGGCAGGAAAGCTACTGTTCCCAAGGCTTTCTCCACCCCCAAACCCTGCCAGTGTTCTGCACCTACATCTTCTACGTTATTTACACACAGAAGCAAAGGCGCAAATAAGGATGAGGGAGAAGTTAGTATGGTTCACATTTTAACATGAACCTTTCTAGTTCACACTTTCTAAACCAGCAAGAGAGCTCAAAATGCTATCCCTGCATGCTCGCACTGCTTGTCCAATGTAGCTTTCTGATCAAACCATGCATTAAAAATATATTACGCAAATGTAAAAATCTAGTAATCACATGTCTTCCAACTGTCTCAATATGACAGGGACAGTCCCTATTAGTCCTCTATTGTCCCATGTTTTGAGCAACTTTTAAAATGTCACAATTTCTTTTCCTCCTCTCACTCCCCCCTTTGTCCTCAGCTTACTTCAGTTGCTGTAAACTGGGTACTAAGTGCACAAGTAGTTCGTACTCAACTCAACAGGAGGAGTGGAAAGGAAGTGTGGAAACTAGCCTATTCTAGAAGACTTGGGCAAAAACAAACCACTGCAGATTTTCCTAGTTTGTCTGTTCTTCTTTAATAATTTTTGTCATCTCTACCACATTCTGATGTTTAGGCACATGTGCCCTGGCTTTTATCAGTGAAATGCTGGAGGGTATGTTAACTCAACAGGGGCAGATGAGGGGAGGATTTGGAATCTTGCCCTTCCCAGTAGGTTCAAACCAAAGCAAGCTGCTACAGCCTCTCCTAGCTTGTGTGTTCTTCCTCATTATTAACTTTTGCCATCTTGACCACACTCTGGCCATTTCCACACATGAGAGGAGGAGAGGTTCACTGTGTGTCAAGAGTGGTGTTTTTATATTCTGATTCAGAAACTGAATTCAGAAATTCAGAAACTGTGCTGTCTCCCCCCCCCATTTACATTGTACTACTGCAGAGAACAGCAGTTGCTGCATCCACAACAGCAAGTCCCTGGCCATTCCCATTCCCCTCCCTCACCCCGCCCTGCCATCACTGATTGATCTGTTTTTTAATACACACACATACACACATTTTTAAGACATTTCTGCGTTGCTATGTTTGTGCATAGGAATGTATGTTTGTTGATACGTGGGAGAAATTTTAATAGTCCATTACCAGATTCACTCTCTTCCTGCTGTCCGTTAACACAGAAAGACAATAATGATGGCAGCCTGTCCTTTGATGGGCAGAGAGAGATAGGGATGGAAATAATGGAAGGGACAGCCTGGGAATGCCCATAGCCAGGCACTTCTGTGATGTGAATTGATGCTACACTTCTGCATGTAGGTGAAAACCAAAGCAGAGCTGGTTTGGGAGATTTACATTGGAGTTTTTCTGGTTTTCACATACAGCAGTTTCACATCACAGTGAACCGTTCTAGGAGCTGAAAATGTGCAGAACCACGAGGAAAACTACAGTGCTAAAACGGTACAACATGCAGGCCAGAGGGTAAGAATTCGACGCTGCCACGATGTATCAACCTCGTGCGGAAATGGCTTCTGATGTTGCTCGGCCACACATGTCCCAGTTTTCATTTGTGAGATGTGGGAGGATATGTAATCTACATCTTCACCGGTTGTAAAAGGTAATAGGACTTGCCCGCTCATGCCCAGGCCCACTGAAAAACACTTTGGATTATAAAGAGAGCCTATAACAAGAAAATATTATTGTGGGGGGGGGATCCCTTCTGTGGAAATTACAGCTAAGCACAGAAGGATCAGGAGAGTCTAAAGGACGTGGTAGATGACATAATAGTCCCTGCCTATCAAAAAGTCCTAGGGCTTCAACCCTGAAAATCCTAGGGCCCTTCACAGTTGCAGCACTCAATTTCACTTTTATTGCTCTCTTATGGAATCTTGGGGTTTGCCATTTAGGAGGCCATTTAGAATTCTGCGCCAGAAAATTCTAGTGCCTCGCTAAATTGCAAATCACAAGATTCCAAAGGACATTGTCATAGCTGTCAAAGTGAAATATAGCATTGTAAGTGAGTAGTGTGAAACAACCCTGGTACCACTATACCACTGGCTACAGCTTGAAACCACTTTAGTACCACGGTCCGTGGCTGGAATTCTTCTGGTACAGAGCTGATAGAAAAGCAAGGTGACACAGGACAAATCAGACCCTATAGAGGCTACCAATGCCACATAACAAACATCTCTTCTTCTTATGGCTGTACAGTTTTGACGGTGTTCAATGGAACAGCAAGCACAAGCTGTATTCTATAGAACTCTGCCTCCCCCAAATTTAGGGCTGGCCTAGTGGAAGCTGCATACAGTTTCCCCAGAATGATGTTCACTTCCTCCAGTGCTGGTTTCCAAATTTGTCAGTGAGTAACTCTTTTGTCAGTGAGTAAGTAGGTGGCTCGTGGATTGTCTCCTGTGATCTTGTTTTCATTGTTCATGTTCTTCTTAGCCCAAGAGGCTTCCTTCCCTCTCTAAAAACCCCTTCCCTGGCAGAGACACCAATGCTAACACGCTTTGTGCAGTGTAGTCAGCACAGAATCAGTATTGCCCTTTTCTCTCCATCCCATCATCTTCATCAGGCTGGTGGGAACAAAGGGTCTTCTCAGTGGCTGCTCCCAGGCTGTGGAACTCCCTTCATGGACAAGCTAGACTGGCTTCCTCCACAGTGTCCTTCCAGCAGCAGGTGAAGAATTCTTTGCTTTGACAGGTCTCTGTGAACTCACCACTTATGGGGAAACGCTTTTAACCATTGTGCTGTGCTGCTCTGCTTTTCAAAGGGGATGTTTTTCAGTTTGGTTCCTTAAAATCAGAGGTTGTTGCTTTGTCTGCTTTCACTGTCTGTGATTTTGAAAACTATTTTAAAGAAGTTGTTTTCATCTGCATTTAAAGGTTTTTGTTCAAGCTTTTAATGTTTTAAATGTTTTCTTATGTTGTGCCTCACCTTGGGGGACTTGATGGGCTGAGAGACTATCAAGAAATGCTTCAAGTAAACAAGTAAGACCCTTTCCACACCTTACCTACATCCCACAACATCCCAGCATCATCCTGGCAGTGCCTTTGCCAAGATGGGAGTATGTCCTGAACGCTCCCCTCTGCACCTGGATGGCTGCTGGAGGATGGTAGCAGTTGGGGCACATTCCTTCCTTCCTCAGTGCAGCTGGCCTCTTTCAGGCCTTCTGTCCAATCTCAGTCCCAGCAGCACAGCTGATAATTCAAACAAAACAAACTGCAGTTCCTAGCTCCTTACTTACTTTTATTCAGCAAGCACAAGGTCAAGATAAAGTCCAACAGAATTCAAAGGCAACAAGTCCAAAGTCAGTCAGGGTAATCCAGAGTCAGGCACAGAGCAAGGCATCCAGCAAACAGAGAGGTCAGATAAACTCTAACAACTCCTGGAGGGGAAGGGTGACAGCTATATACATCAGCCACCTAGCACAGCTGTTGCCTGATTAATTGTTGCCAGTTGTATATTCTCTGGGATCGGCATAGGCTCTCTCTTTGCTGTCTGTGCTCAGTAAAAGTAGGTATTGTTAAGTTATCTTCTGTGTCTGAAAGGGCAGGACTCTCTGCTGAAGCTGGCACCACCCCCTGTTCTCTTTGTGGCACTGCAACCTCTTCCTGCACAGCAGGTTCTGGAATGCCCCCTGCCTTAGCCTCTGGCATGTCCCCTGTTTCAAACTCTAGTCAGAGTCCATGTTCTGGAAGCAGGACATGACACCTGCACTGAGGAAGGAAGCATGTAGATAGCACTTCCACCCTTTCCGCACAGCCCCAGCACGAAAGAGGCCTATTACCAGATTTTTCCAATAACAGTATAAAGCGTGATCACAATGGCTAAGGATGCAACAAGAGCAGGATTGCAGTGACATTATGCAGTAGCACACATTGCAACCTGGCTTCAACATCTCCCCATGCCAGGATGGGGCCATAGTGTGGAAATGGCCTAAGTAATTTTAACTTTTTGTATATTTAATTGATGATAGCATTTACTTGTATTTTTTTTAAAAAAAAATTGCAAGTCACTGTGAATCTTAAGCCTTGGAAAAAGTGAGATAAACCTAAATAAAATTACAATACATGGAACCACCAATGCTGCAGTATTTATGAGTAACCAATGGTGTCTACATGTAGCAAGGCTGAGGGACCCTCTGGTTCTCCTGATGCTCATGAACTACTGTTCCTATCATCCCACCAGGGCATAACTGCCAACATTTTATACATGAAAACCAAGACATGTGTGGTCAAGCAACATCAAAGTGTGGTTAAGATGACAAACATTATTAATGAGGAACACACAGACTAGGAGAGGCTGCAGCAGTTTCCTTTTGCCTAAGCCTACTGTGAAAGTCAAGATTCTGCCCTTCCTCTTTTCTCCCCACTGCCAAGTTAAGGAAAGAGAAACTAGGGCACTTGAAAAGCAGATTAAAAAGCGGATGACAGAGGATTTATCAGGACTGTCCCTGTGAAATTGTGGCAGTTGGAGAGTATGCCACAGTCTGGTGGAGAGCAACAGGCAAACAGTTTTCTCCTCAGACCCTGGGTTATGATGACTGTACAAAGTTAGGACTGGAGTGTAAGTCCCATTGCCTAGTTCTTTGGTCCTGGCTTTTTCTTTGGGACAGTTGCAGCAGTGAGGAAACTGGTGTTTGGAGCTACAACTCCCATCAGCCTCACACTAAATGGCCAATGACAAGGTATAGTGAAAATTGTATCCCAAACATCTGGAAGGATAAAAATTCCTGTTCCAGCTTATAGGCTGTTTTTTTGGTTGCAGGTATATTCAACCCTGTTATAGTAACGTAGCGGTTCTTGGTGTCCTCCTAACCACTATGAATTAATCAATCAGGATTTCTATAACAGTCCTCATTACAGCATACAACATACATCAAGTCTGACATGTATACTCACTTACCTGGGAGTTATCTGTATCAAATTCAGCGGGACTTACTTCAGAGAAGATGTTAGGCTGTGGCATAAGGAACCATGGTGCCTTCTGAATGTGGTAAGTAGAGCTACCATCAACCCTAGCCCTGTTGATTGGAGATGATGGGAGTTGTAGCCTGACAGATTGGAGGCAGCCTTAGGAAGTAAGATTAATGGAATGCAGTGGGACATACTTGTGATGTAAGATGCATAAGATTGTTCTGTACATATATATGAGTTCTTTTCTTTTCAAACTCCTAAGCTGGACACCTCCAAACAAATCTCCCATATTTGTGTCTCCTTTACATTTCCTAGGATCCTCCACAGTTCCTATTACACACTTAGGAAAGTGGCATCAGACCCCAAAGTATGTAGAGTCAGAGAGATATCTAACTCTAAACTGTGTAATCTTCATCTTGAAATTACTCCATCACCCAAAGCGTGGTGGCTAACTTCACTGTATTTTGGCAGGTTTGCCAGAAATAACATCCTGTTCTGTCAAACACTGACCATTGGGTGGCACTGTGGCTCCAACTGGGCACCTCATGGCCTCTGCAGGCTACTTTTGAAACTATCTGCAGGGAAACTACTGCACCTACACACACATGCACACACGCACAATATCACACATTCCAGTACAGGAAAAAAGTTAGGAGGGGGAAAGAGTGAAATGTAGTAAACAAAAATTGAAAGGCATTTCTCGACTCCAATAGTCCTGGGCTTGGAAATACATTTATTCTGTGCCAATACTGATAATCTAGTTCTGTAATAATTTTGCTACTAGGACAGGGGGAATAGCCATGTGTTTTGTACTCTCAGAGAACATACTGCTTGTGAGGTTTGTGGTCTAGAAGCTTTGCATCCAACAGAGACACTTTGGAAAGAGTAGGTTTCATTAGAATTAGGAAAGCCAGAAGCATGACCTATGGCTCTTTCTCATATTTAAGCCATTTGTGAAGCGCTCTTACCTGATGAGGCATAATGTGAATTCTTATAGTGAACTTTTGAGAAAAATCACAAAAAGATAGCTGTTTTAGACATTGGATCCAACCTTTCAAAGATATTTGCTAAGGCATGTGTATACTAGATTGCATTCATTTGTGTACATTATAAGTAATCTATCTGTACTATAATAATGGGCAGTGTATGTGTGTATGTGTAAGGATGTATGTGTGTGAGTTTCCATCATAGCTCCAAGACTATGAAACGTAGACATCTGGATTCAAACTAAGAGCACCTTAGAAGTGTGCACATTCCATTTACTGCATTTTTAAAATGCAATACTTACATTTAGTTAATTTACATCTGCCTGAAGTACTGTCTTCAATTACTAGGTGGCAGAATTCCATAAACATCTGGAGGCGGCTATAGACAGACTTCTAGTTCCATGGGAGTCAGAGGGGCACTCTAAGGAATTCATCGTTCTGGTTGCTACTGTTGCTTTCTTCTGTAGGGACTCCAAACTCATCAAATGGCTGAGAGACAAAAAGGTGCTGCTGCTTGATAAGCAGGGAACAGAAACTGAGCCAAAGAAAGACTGAATGATCACTCAGGTGAAGGAAGAAAAAGGCTAATTTAAAAATTGGGGGGGGGCAGGATATGTAACAAGAGAGAAGGGACAGTGGTCTACAGGGGAAGGAAAGGGCACTGTGAGAGATGAGGGAGGAAGTGGAGTGACAGAGCACCTGAATGACTGGGAGGGAAAGAGCGCTGAGGTGTGGGGTGATGAAGGGGTTTCTAAGCCATCCAAAGCTGGGTATTTCTGGCGGTAAATAAATAAAAAATTGCTCACCACAACTTACTGCATTGAAACATTGAGCTATACCCTTGGAGCATGAGGCTGAACTGGGGCAAAGGTGAGTTAGATAGACTTGCTTAAGGCCAGAAAGGCCTACTGGGAGTGAAATAATGGAAAAATCCTACCTTGCTGCCATCTTGCAGTGGGGCCAGGAGGGTGGAGAGCAGGAAGACAAAACAGCAACCAAAAAGCAGAAGCTGGGATGAAACAGCTACAGTCTGTCATCCTCACAGGGCTGCATTTTGGACTGATAAGAGATAGGGGTGCTAAATCTGCATTAGGCTGATTAAAATTAACTGAGATTAGTCATTACATGTTACATCGTTTAATTAGCATGAAATATTTATATCTATCAAGCACCTCATCATTTCTATCATGCAATTCTGGAAGAAAAATATCAGTGCAAAAGGCATGCTGGTGGGGAGAGACTTTTTGTGATCTGACAGAAAATTTAGCTGCTCAGAATGTCAATGCTTTTATAGAGCATCTTGGATTTTTAAGGAATCTAGAGTAGAAATATTGCAGCCATCAAATTTAACAGCACTGACTGGGGCTCTTCTTGTTTTGCTCGATTTGGAATGATACATTTTTGGTGTGTCTGGAGACGCTAGCTATATGGAAAGCTATAGTTCTGCTTGGCAATATTTTTGGGTGGAACAGACAAAGAAAGTCAAGCAGCTTTCTGACTGATTCTGATGGAAAACATTTTTTGGTGAAGGAATGCCATGCCACAGTACATACAGGTATTGTGATATGATTGACTTTGTAAGTACAAGATCATGAGCAGGAAGCAATGTGGTCTGTTCGTGGCAAAATCCAACACAGCTTTCCCATAGCCTCCAGATGAGAATCAGGACACATATGGTCCAGAGGACAGAAGTTATTAATGAGGAAGACCATACAAGCTAGGAGAGGCTGGGGGAGTTTGCTTTTGCCTGTCTCTATAGGAAGGGCAGGATTCTGCCCCTCTGCTCCATTCCCCCCTGCTCAGTTAATTGGGTACAGACTGCTTTTGGACCTTGAGCTCTGTTTGCTGCAGCTGAAGTAAACTGAGGACAAAGGTGGAGAGTGAGAGGAGGAGAGAGACACTGGGATATTTTAAAAGCAGCTGAAAAAGTGGGGTGACAGAGGATTAATTCCTGTCCCTGCCAAAGTGAGACAGTTGCTTTCCTGAATTTGGTGTTCTCCAGATGTATCAGACTCTGTGCTGGCTATTGGATTATGGAAGACACAGTTTGACACATCTGGAGGAACCAGGTTCAGGAAGCACTGCTAGGATTTAGCATCCCTTCAGCATCTGGAATTGGGCATCCTGGGATCAAGTTGTCACCTAATTTCTCTCATGGGCTCTCTTCATTCTTCCATGGAGCATAGGTTTCACTAGAATCAGCCCATGCAAACTAAGTGCTTTTCTTCTTGTCTCATGATGTGAAGCTTTCTGAGAGAAGAAGTGTTGCGGCAACTACTGAGCCTTCATTATAACAGTTGCAATTTTTCCTCTGGAGGTGCTTCTTGTATAGTCATATCCAGTGTGACTCTCAAAGCTGCTTTGTGCTAAGCACTTACATCCTGGCAAATGTCAATTCCCCCACCCCACCCCAGCTCTATTGTTGGCTGTCACTCCATAAAATCAGTGAGGCAATCTGAGAAGAAGAAATTGTGGGAGAGATTGATGCAAAACCACAGAAATGGATTCTCTGTGTGTGTTTTTATTGCTGAATCCTCCATCATTGACAGTGTCCTAACTGCTCACTGAAGGTGCTGTTTCACTAGATATGCAGATATAGGTAAAATCTATTTTAATTCTGATTCTCAAATTCTGAGCCTTTAACAGAGAGGTTGCTTGGCCAGCTCACATTTGACCTTTAAGGGCATGGGAGGAATAGCAACATGCAGCATGCCAAAGTAATTCCTGTAACTGCCAAATGGAGACTCTTAAGCCCTTCTTGAGAAATACAGTCTTCCCTTCACATTCACAAGGGTTAGGGGCACAGGATCCCCATGACAGTGGAAAAACTGTGAATAATTCTAGGCCCTCCCAAACCATATTTAACACACACAAAAAGGTTGATCACCATATTCAACCCACCATGGATTTCTTTGAGGCATCAGGGTTCCTTCATAAGGCAGAAGTGAATGGCTGGTAGGGCTTACCGCCCATCCACTGCTGTCTCACACCATTTTTAATAGGAACTTACAAGCCTTGTTCACAGTTTCTCAAGTATCATGAAGCTTGCAGTCCCTATTAAAAATGGCATAGGGAGGCAGCAGAGGTGACAGAAATAATCTGTGAATAATCAAATCTACAAAAGTGAGACCTGCAAATATGTAGGGCTGACTGTATATATCTCTTAGGTGAGGGAAAAAACTTGAGAATTTTCCCTTGAAAAGCTTCCATTTGGGGGATTCTTGCTAAAATGTGGTACCTTCCCTTGCATATGGTCTTCCAATCGTACCTGGATGCACTAGAGTTCCTGGGTCATAGCTCATAGGGGCCAGAAGGGGTAGAAATGGGATAGTTACAGCCCCAGAGCTTCCATGGCTAAGCAACCCTGCTTCAGAGTGATGGTTTAGGATAGTACTGGATGCTCTTGAGCTGAGTAGAAAATTGTTGTATGTTAACTGATCATAGTTTTTAAAACCAGCAGTAATATGTCATAGAATCATAGAAATGTAGAGTTGGAAGAGACTACACGGGCCATCCAATCCATGTAATTAAATGATTTAGTGTTTTATTTTTTAACATCTACAGGAGCCCAGCAGCCTAGAAATGCCAAGCCAAAATTCTCACAATAAGCAAATAGTATAATCCAACCAGGCTAAAGCATATTACAAGTCATTGTTTTCAACAGGAATTTCACCACTGCTTTAATCACCCCAATTAAAATCCATGGGCCTTCAGAGTGCCTAAGGATGTCTGAATTACAGTTTTGTCATTCAAGCCACTTGAGCCACATCTGTGCAACATCTGCATGGACATAAGCCCCATTGAGTTCAATGGTAAGTAAAGGAATATAGGATTAAAGCCTCACTCAGAATGGCATTGTGCAGTTTCTCCTGATCAAGATCATGATGTCGTCCTTTGCAGCTTGTTTTGAGATCCCAGTGCCACAGAAGGAATTTCTAATGTCAATAAAGAATTCATATTTCAGAGAATAATTCTAGGCTTGCAATTTGCCCTACAAAGTGGCTCTCACAGTTCCAAACCAGCCTCTCAACAGCATCTTTCATGTGCCAAATGTAGCGATGCATTCCTCTTTGTGTCTGCTTCCCCACCCTCAAATTTGTTCCCTTTATGTGCGTGCCAGAATGCTAACCTTGAGCATCTTCATGAAGCAACCTTAGGAATTTTTATTTGGGCAAGAATTTAATTGCCTGAAATAAGCATGTTGTTATTTTAAGTGTATGTGTTACGTGCAGTGTGTGTGTAAATTATCAGCTCCAAGGGATTAAGGCAGGTTCTTCATTTGTTGTGAAGCTTCCAGTGTCTTTCCCAGAACACGATACCTTTAAAATGTTTCCATTTGGTAATTTCCTGCTTTCAAGCTCCCCACCTCTGTTTTTTTCCCCTTCTAACTAAATGAAAATGGTGAATTCTGTATTCATGTTGCCTGTCAGCATTCTGCTACTGTGTAAAACTATTCTCTTGCCAGAGCTACGTGCAATGCATGGTTGCACATTAAATGCTGACTAAGGGCCCGCTGTCCCAATCTAAGTAGCCCCCATTATGTTGTGCATCTTTAGCATTTTATTCACATGAGAAAGACTTGCAGCAAGATGACTGTACATTTAGCACAAATACAGAGATGCCTACTGATGAATGAGACAAAGAGGAGAACAGCAGAAAGTCGGAGTGAGATCAGGATGCAAGTTACCAGGGACAAGGATCATGTACATTCCTTTGCATGAACTATCTATTCATTATTGCTTTCCTTAGTATGCATGTCCTCTTCAAGGAGCTCTGGATACCTTGTGGTTGGGTTATCTTTGTTTTCTTTGAGGACCCAGTGAAGTCACAAGGAGGCTCTCTCATTCTCTAAAACCAACAGAGCTTGGAAACACTACTTTTTTTGGATTGCAGCTCCCAGAATCCCCTAGTCAGCATGGCAAAGGACTCACAGAAATGTAGTCCAAAAATAACTTTTTCAGGCTATGAAAATTAGGTGGATGGAAGCTTGGGGAGGGGAGGAGTGCTTGAACCAGTAGGTGAAAGAACTGTGAACTGAATTCTGGATCTGAAATCAAACAGGCAACCTCTTGCTTAACTCTAAGTGTTATCTCCACCCCTGTGAGCCACTATTTTACACCTGCATCTGCTTGGTAGACCTCAGGGGCTCTAGAACGTACAACACTGTAGATCTCACAAGCAAGAAGTCTGCCTACCAGGGAAGACAGGAGTCATCCAAAACTGGCATCTAGGTCCTAAGGACCCAAAACAGCCAGCATGGTGCAAGAACAGGGCAGTAATCAGACAAAATTCAAGAACCCCAGAGGTGGATGGTATTGCTGGTAGTTACTCAAACTCAGGAGCCAAAGTTAGGACTATTATTACACAATGCCA